>CM053613.1:21058679-21151446 GCA_028646535.1 Procyon lotor | reverse complement strand
GGGCAGCAGGGTTGAGGACTTCTTGCCTTGGTGGTGGTGTAAGATCTCGGTTAGCCCATCTGAGAGCTTCTGGTTCTGCCTTCTGGAGAAGTCCTCCGAGTCCACCATCCTCCACGGCATCCTATGAGAAGCGCGTTGGGCAGGATGCCTTTCCTGGGGGCCTCGCAGAGCTTCATAGCCCACTTCTCCCTCATAGGTGTGAGTTAAGGTCCTGGGTGGCCTTACGGGTTGAACAATTGGTGGCTGTTTCCAGACAAGTCTGGAGTTTCTTTGTCGATATACTGTTGTGAGACAGTCTTCCTTGGGCTTCTTGCCTCTGTACGTGTCTGAGATGTTAAAGCACTGACAGAGCCTGTGGTTTCCGACTATCTTTTCAAGGGTGTTTGTGTGGAAGCCAGTCCTGTGGAAGATACCAATAGTGTTTTCTTCCAGAACAAAGGTCAAGCATGCTTACAGTCACTTATAAAGTATTTGGGTTCCCTAAGCTTGGAGTTCCTTTCCTGGGACGGGCACATCTGACACACATCTGGGCCCATCTACATAGTCCGAATTCACTCCTATCCTTTGGGTCTTTGCGGAAAGTGGCAGGAAGTCACCAGAATATGTCAACATGAATTGTATCTACTCTTTTTCTCTAACAACAACCCAAAACACCAGGGTTTGTGTCCTAAGAAATAAAAAGAGTTTTCCATGGAGAAGGCTTTGATATCATACAAGGTTCACGCTTTTTCTAGCTTGCAAAATCGTGTCCTCATTGTCAAAGCCTTCTTTCTGTAAGCTGTTACCATATTTTAGGTTCTCTTAATTAAAGCACTCTACGTTTGGTACCAAATTTGTTCAGTTAGAAGGGCCCCAAGAAATAAAATAAAACTGCCATACAGTGGGTTAAACAAATAAGGGGTGAATATCACTCCCAAAACTAGAAATCTAGAGGTAATTTTCCCAGGGCTGAAAAGGGGGTTCCCTAATGAATCAGATCCCAGGTTCCTTCCAGCTGCCTTATCCCGTCCTGTTAGCATGTGGAGCTCCTCCTCAGCTTGTTAGCCTGGGGTTGCAAAGTGCTTGCCCCGCCTTGAGTTGTGTGTCTGCAACCAAGATAGTAAGAAGGGGAAAGGCAAAAGGGTAAGTAAGGGCTCCTGCCAGCTAGGAATGCCTCCATTGAAAGAACTTCCAAGAAAGCTGCATAGTCACTTTCTTTTCATCTTATCAGCCAAAAGAGGTCACATCCCCACCCCTGCTGCAAATAGAGGCTGGAAAATGTAATTCTTTAGGTGGCCATGATGCCACCCTGAACAAAAGCAGCATTCTGCTAGTAAAAGTAGACCGAGAAAACATGTATTGGAGAAGTTACCAGCAGCGTCCACCCCAGCAATTTATTTTTTAAAAATTTTAATGCTAAATGAGACAAAATAGATCTTTCAGCTCTATCTGTTCTACAAGTTCTCTGAGTACAATCTCAGAGAATTGGTGGCAAGACAGTGAATGTGGATATAGGGAGAACAGGTAAGAGATGCCTGCAATAATCTAAACAAGAAATAATAAGGGTCTGAATAGAAACATAATAAAAAGGATAGAAAAGCTGTTCAGGGGACACCTGAGTGGCTCAGTCGGTTAAGCGTCTGCCTTTGGCTCGGGTCATGATCCCAGGGTTCTGGGATCGAGTCCTACATCAGGCTCCTTGCTCAGTAGGAAGCCTGCTTCTTGCTTTCTCTCTCTTTCTCTCTCTCTCTAATAAATAAAATCGAAAAAAGAAAAGCTGTTCAGAATTGGGGGATATGGTCCCTCCCTATGCCCAATGTTTCCTTCCAAGTGAAGAGAGCTCTACAAAGTGTCCCTCTGGGGGACACTGTCTTTCTTTGCCTCTGCCAGATGGGAAGTGGAGTGATTGCTTTGATCAGCAAGTGTGGGAAGAACAATAAGGCTCATCTTACACCTACCATTTTCCACGGGGGAGCAGGCCTCCTATGGCTTGCAGCCTTGTGCTGGGAAACTGGAGGTATCTTTCTCCACTAGCCCTGCCTAGTGGGGACCCTTTTTCCTCTTGGGCAAGCCGGCCACGGAGAGCATAAGTTCAGTGCTCCTCCATGGTGTAAATCTTTCCATGTCCGAGGCCTCCCTATCCAGCCTTGCCTGGCCATGTAGGTAAATTTGCTTAATTCTGGAGTTGAGGTTTACTCAGCATATCAAGAGGTCAAAAACCCCGACCTACCCCTATTAATAATGAAGATGCTATTTTGTCCTACCTCTGCCTCTCCTGTGCATTCTTTATTTCCTTTTAAAAAGCAACCCTGTTGATATAATTCACATAACATATAATGTACCCATTTCAAGTCTGTATTTCAATGAATTTTAGTACATAGATTCGCAGTATTGTGTCACTAGTACCACAGTGATTTGGGGAAAACTTCCATCACCCCACAAAGAAATCTCTCACCATTTAGTTATCACTCCCCAATCTCCCCCCTTTACACCCACCATGGAATCATACAATATGTGCTGTTTCTGGCTTCTTTCACTTAACATAGGATTTTCCACATTCATTCATGTTGTATGTATCAGTCCTCCATTCCTTTTTATTGCCAAATAAAATTTCATTGTATACATATACCATATTTGGTTTCTCCATTCATCAGGGGATGATCATTTGGCTATTATGAATGTTTTTGGCTATTATGAATAATGCTATTGTGAACATTTGTGGACACGTTTTTGTACAGACATATGTTTTCAATTCTCTGGATATGTACCAGGGAGTGGAGTTGGTGGGTCACATAACTGTATGTTTAGCCTTTTTAAAGAAACTGCCAGACTGTTTTCCAAAGTGGCTGCCCCACTTTACAGTCTCATCCTCGGTATGTAAGGCCCCAAACTCTCTATATGCTTATCAACACTTGTTACTATATTTTTTTCTTTATCACAGCCATTCTAGTGAATGTACAAGGGTATTTCATTTTGGTTTGATTTGTATTTACCAGGAAGTTAATGAATAGTCTTTTGTTGGCTTTCAACAACAAAAATGGTGGTTTTTTTGTTGAAAAAAACAACAAATGTTTTTTGTGGTTACATGTGTGGTGGTTGTGTGTTGTTGGTGGTGGTTACATGTGTGTGTTCACTGTGATAATTCATCGAAGTGTGTACTTATGATCAGTGTATTTTCCTGGATATATTATACTTCAGTACAAAGGTTTATTTAAAAGTATATACTCCACATCAGGAAAAGACTTCTTACATTCTATTTCAAAAATGCAATCATCACCACCCAACAGAAAAGAAGAGTTAAGAGCAGTGGCTTTGAAGGGGATGGACCTGAATAGGAATCTGTGCTCTGTGTTTCTTGGTGGCAAAGCTCCCTAACTCTTCTGAGCCTCTGTTGCTTCATTTTTAAATTCAATTTTTTTTAAAAAGTATTAATACTTCACAGGATTGTGGTTAGGGTGGCTCATGTGGGAGCTCAAAATAATGAGGTTTTTCTAAAAACGTAGAACTTACTAGCTCGTACAGCTCGTCTTGCATTTGCATTGTTTGCAGCTGATAAGCCTCTTGACTAGTGAGTGCATTTCCCCCCTCTGGTATAGACATGCCTTTCTGAAGTCATTAAAAAACATAAATGATGAATGTGTCTTCCTTAGATTCAACAGAGTTATGAATGTTTCGATGATTGGTTATGTCATGTGAAGTGAAGAAGTTAACCTTATGAATTTTCTCTTACTACAAAGACTAATGGGAAGATTAATGTTTTCTAATGGTCAAAGTGTTTGAAATTTAAGGCACTGTATTAGTTTTATTGCTCAGTCTACAGCTCAGGTGCAATATGTTCCAGTGAGTCACCAATCAACTGGCTTAAAAGGCTGTTTCATCTATAAAGTCACTATAATCATACATTGCATCACTAGCATAAAATTTAATTATTAGCTGTAAATCTCTGAGATCCTAAGATGATAGTTGCTTTGTAAGTTCAGTGTTACACCACAACAGCACTAAAAGAGATTCCAAGATGCCCACCACAAATACACATTGCAAAAATTTGTGAATTTACACTTATGTACACTTTTTATTTACAAAAGTATGACTTTAGATTTTAGGTTTTTCTCTTTATGTCAGTAGGGATTAGGTTCAGCTGCATATAAGAGAAATCCAACATAATGGTGGATTAAACATGTTGAAGATTTATTTTTTATCTTAAGTAAAATAAGTCCAGAGGTAGGCAGTCATGAGCAGGCACTGCATCTTCCTGATGTTATCGGGGACATGGACTCCTTCCATCCTTCCTCTCTAGCATCATGGCTTTGACCATTAAGGCCACATCTTGGTTTTAGTTTGGTTGTTGCAATTCCCACCATCAAGTTTATATTGTAGGCAGCAAGAAGGAGAAAGGGGCAAGGACAAATGAATCAGCTTCCAGGCCAAGTCTGCTCCTTTTTTAGAGCTTTCTGAAAAGGTACTCTCCAAATCTCCATTTAAATCTCATTGGCTATCCCTCTCCATAATAAGGCTGATAAACTTAGTTGCACAGAAGGGTACATTGCCACGCCTATGCTATAGGGAGGGCTTTGCTACCAAGGAGTAAGAAGATGGGTAGCAGGTTGACAAGTGGTAGTCTCTGCCAAACTTTTTTTTTTTTGACTCTCTTACGTCTAATCATCTATTTTTCATTCACAATTAAAATTTAAAAAAATATTTTATTTATTTATTTGTCAAAGAGAGAGAGAGAGAGAGAGAGAGAGAGGGAGGGAGAGAACACAAGTGAGGGAGCTGCAGAGGCAGAGGGAGAAGCAGACTACCCACTGAGCAGGGAGACCGACATGGGACTCGATCACCACATGAGCTGAAGGCAGTCGCCCAACTGACTGAGTCGCCCAGGCGCCCCAACAAATAAAATTTGAGGCAATTTTCAGAGATTTATTACAAATCAGTTTAGTTAACTGTTAAAGTATCATTCACTAATATAATAACTATTGAATTTTATGTCTGACACTTTGATAAGTGAAGAGATGCCAGAATGAACACATACACCTTCTTAGAGGTCAGTGTACATTGATTCAGTAAAAGGATCATGATTATTAGTTTAAATGATGCCCATTTTGAATGGGTTATCATTGATAATACAGCATTACTATTAGGTAATCAACTACATGTACTATTTTAACATAAAAATATACTTTCCCTTATCAAATGAATAATTCCATAGTGTTGAGATGCCTTATATAGACTTTAAGACAAATTTTAGATATCAATATGCAAAGCATTCTCCTTATAGATAAATTACAGTTTTGATCCAATAATAAAATTTCAACTGACTATATTAATACGACCCTTGCAAATAGAATAAATAAAAATATAACTAAATCCATGTTTTCCAGGATACTTGATCAGAAAGAACAAAGAGATAGCACTAGAGGAAAAGCAGACAAACAATAAAGGAAAACTATAAATATTTGCTAGTATTTTTCAGATAAAAAATCGGCTAAGAGAATATTGTCTTACAGAAGATTGGAGCTTTGTTCAACTTCTTGGCAATTCATTTAAAAAAAAATGAACTCCTTCCATCCTTCCTCTCCATCATCATGGCTTTGACCATAAAAATATACCTTTTTTATATTTTAGGTATATTTTTAAGAAACTCTGAGGACTATGATAATAGGTTATTATTGTGGTGGTATAAATGACAACTCTTATTTTATTGTCTTTAACACACTAGTGACCTGTATTTTATTTCAGGCATAGGATCAAGCTGAAATCAGCCAGCTCCAATTTCAAATGGCTGCAGATTTCTTCAACTGGCTCCAAATTTCTTATCTTAAATATTTGGAACATATGGAACATGCCATATATAGAAAAATAGACAATATTTCTTATATCACTTGTCTAAGTTAAGGAGACTTAAGTGAAAGAGGAAAAAGTCCATAGAACACTTATTTTATTTAGCAAAAATAAAGCTAAAAGTTTTTCCATTCCTTTAAAAATCAATTTGACTGGAGATATCTTTTTTTTTTTTTTTCTTTTTGAGTAGGCTTCATGTTGGTCGTGGAGCCCAATTCAGGGCTTGAACTCATGACCCTGTGATCGAGACCTGAGCTGAGGTCAAGAGTTAGCCATTTAACCGACTGGGCCACCCAGGTGACCCATTTTTAAATGACTATAAGCCACTGGAATATACACCCTATGCTTTTTATCATGAGGTTGGTCCCTCTCACCCTCTTGAAAGTGGTTCTCCCACCCAGTAGCAATTAGGAATGGAACCCAATTCCCTGTTTTGAAAATTAGGAGGAAAGTTTAGAAAAATGAATTTCAAGCTGAGGCACATAAGCTTCCTATCCCCATTCAAGATGCATCCTTTCATTTTACTCTTTCTGGTATCCCACATATCCAAGCAGTAAATCTAGTACATAACAGAGATAAATATGTACGAATGAATAAGTGAGTGAAAAGTTAGTTTCAAATGATTTTGCCCATATCCTTCCACCATCTCCCTCTTAGGAACTTCCCTTTAAAGGATGTTCTTTTACTTCCCAAGGACCATGTAATGAAGAAAAGTGGTAAAAAAGGCTAAGACTTAGAAATGTTTGAGGAAATGGTACATGTATTTTTTGTATTCTTAGAACTTAGTTCGTATTCTTAGGACTTTGCTATAAGGCATCTTGGAGGAGGAACTCAGGGATTATTTCTTCAGGACCAATAGATATGTGTGGACTACCTGCTGGGTGCTGGGCAGTGAGGGTGGGAGCAAGGAATGCAGTGTAAACGTGACACGCACGTTCCCTGACCTAAGTTCAGTTTCTATGTCATCAAGGGTATTCCATGAAGAATGAATCCTTTTAAGTTTGGTCTAGCCAGATGTTTCTGTACTCCCCAGCCCTCCTTTTTTCCCCCCTTTACCTGCCATTTTTTGTATTGAGTTATAATCGTGATATCAACAAACTGTACATTTTTTAGTGTACAACTTGATAAATCTTATATATGCCTACAACCATGACACAGCCACCACCATCAAGATAATGGACATATCCGTAACCCCCCCAAAGCTTCCTTTTATGCCCCTTGGTAATCCAACTATCCCTCTCCTTGCCTAGTCCCCCACACCCAGGCAATAACAATCTACAGTGCCACTACTTAAGTTCATTTGTATTACCTAGAATTTTATATAAATGGAATCATATAGTATGTCTGGCTTCTTTCATGTAGCAGAATTATTTTGAGATTCATCCATGTTGCATACATCAATAGCTCATCTTTTTTTTTTTTGAAGATTTCATTTATTTATTTATTTGACAGAGAGAGAGAGAGATCACAAGTAGGCAGAGAGGCAAGGCGGGGGGGGGGGGGGGAAGCAGGCTCCCCACTGAGCAAAGAGCCCGATGCGGGGCTTGATCCCAGGACCCTGAGATCACGACCTGAGTGGAAGGCAGAGGCTTCAACCCACTGAGCCACCCAGGTGCCCCAATAGCTCATCTTTTTTAATTGCAGGGTAGTATTCTATCACATGGATATATAACATTTTTTTAAAATCTATTCAGCTGTCGTGGAACTCTTAGGTTGTTTCCCATTTTTGGCTATTACATATAAAGCTGCTGCCTTTTTGGAAACTAGTTCCTCAAAAAGCTAAACATAATTACCATATTACCCGGCATTCCACTCCTAGATATTTGCCCAGTCTTTGTCCACACAGATTCTTCTGCGTGAATGTTCACAGAAGCATTATTCATAACAGCCAAAAAAATGGAAACAACCTAAATATGCATCCCCTGATGAATGGATAAGTAAAATGTGGTATATTCATAACAATGAAATCCTATTAAGCAATAAAAAGGAATGAATGACTGATACACTCTACAACTTTGAAAGCATTATGCTAAAAGAAGCCAGACACAGAAGGCTATATATTTTTCCATTTACATGAAATGTCCAAAATAGACAAATTCATAGAGACAGAAAATAGAGTAGTGATTGCCAAGGGCAATTGTTCCAGGACTGTTTGCTTAAAAGACTAAATTGCCTTTGCATCTTGGCCAGAGGTCAGTTGACTATGTGTGAGTCTGTTTCTATTCTCTATTATTTTTCTTTTATCTATTTGTCTGTCTTGATTACTATTACCATACTGCCTTCCTATCAGCAATTTATTAGAGTTCTAGTCATTCTACATCCTTACAGCACTTGGCATTATCAGTTTTTTTTTTTAATTAGCTATTATAGTAAGTGTGTAGTGGTATTGCATCATTTAATTTGCACTAGAAGTGGGTTGTTCTTTTTCTTATTGATCCTCCCGTGATTTAAAAAAATTTAATTTTCCTTTGTTTCCTAAAAAATAACTATCTCAGGTGTGTACCATGGCCTTCTTGTTGTGTTTTCTTGCATTTTCAAGTAAGAGGCAAGCTTGTAATTATCATAAGTAATTTGCCTCAGAATATTAGAAGGCATTGGCTTGAGTTCGGGAAAAAACTTTGGAGTCACCTTGACTTTCTCTTTCTCTCACACCCTACATCTGATCTGTCATTAAATCTTAACAGTGTTACCACTAAAACATCCAGAATTCAGTTTCTCACCACCATTCCACCGTCTTCTCTAACTCCGCCTTCTGTAATAACTTCCTAACTATTTTGGAAGTTATTCCTTCACTACTTTGATCCTGGCCCAACCTACCTCAAATTGAAATACACCCGCCAGAGTGCTTCTTTGCAAAAGAAAATAAAGTTTGATCTTCTCACTCTTCTGCTCAAAACATGTCAGAGGCTTGCCAATTCATTAAACGTCAAAGCCAAAATTCTTGTTGTGGCCCAGGAGACCATGATCTGGCTGGCCATGGCTACTTTCATTGTTCTTTCCTCTTCTCTTACTTATATTCAGCCCACAGGCCTGCTTGTCCCTACCTTGCATATCTACCTTACTGTTCTTATGAATGAAATGCTTTCCTGGGGGTTTCTTACTTCATATTTTCCTTATTTTCTTCCGTTTCTAATATAAACTGAGAAGTTTTCTTCCATCACCCTACCTAAAAAAAGGCATGAACACAAACTTGTACACAAACCACCCTTACTCTATTTTTTTTTCCTTCCTCCTCCCCCTCTTGCCTTTTTGGTAGTGCTGGTTAACATGTTACATACAGTAATTCTTTAGTAATAGCTAATACATTCAGTGCTCACTGTGTTTTAAGCGTTTTATATATTAATTTACTTAAGCCTCACAACAGCACTGAGGTAAGCACTTAATTATTCTTACTTTTTGGGGCGCCTGGGTGGCTCAGTGGGTTAAGGCCTCTGCCTTTGGCTCAGATCATGATCTCAGGGTCCTGAGATCGAGCCCCACATCGGGCTCTCTGCTCAGCGGGGAGCCTGCTTCTCTGCCTACTTGTGATCTCTCTCTCTCTGTCAAATAAATAAAATATTAAAAAAGATTATTCTTATTTTTCCAAGAAGCTGAGACACGGATGTTACGCAATTTCCTCAAATCACACGTCCATCAAATGGTACAGCGAGGATTCCATCCCTCTGAACTCTACTTTGGAGGCTAAGCTATAAAAAAAGGCCTCCAGGACTGCCTTTCTAATTACTTTGCAATGTTTGTGTTCTGTGCGCCAGCTGGAATGTAAGCTGCAAGCGGGAGCTTTTTTTGGAAACTACGGTTATCCCCCGCGCAGAGAACACTGCCTGCTAGCAGGTCCGTCAATAAACGCTGGAAAGTGGGATAAACTTCAACACTGGCGGGCTCAGCAAAAACGGAAACCCTGACGGCTCTTTTCGTCCTGCCAAAGGCCAAAGCTCGGTGGCTGGGGGGAGCCGTGCAGTGCAGCCTGAGAGAGTAGCCGGCAGAGGGGGGATGTGGCTGCAAAAGAACAGCTATTTGAGCAGTCTTCGTTAGCCGAACTAGCTTAATATTTCAGTAAGGAGGTGAGGTAAGGCGCAAGTCCTGAGCGAAGGATAAATAGGCGACACCGGAAGGGAGAAGCGGTCCCAGGACCGGCTCCCCGTAGAGCGCGCCCGCGAGACCCGCCCAAACAAGTGCGCTCCAGGGCGCGGTGGGATTGGCCCCCCGGCCCCGCCTATCTCGGTGACCCCGCCCCGCAGGGTAACCCGGAAGCGGTTGTGAGGCACCGCCGCGCGCTGAAGCTCTCTTTCCGGTCGGCGTGGTTTTGTGAGCTGTGCGACCGCTGTACCCGGGCCTTCAACATGAGCGTCCCGGCGTTCATCGACATCAGTGAGGAAGATCAGGTGTGCTTCCAGGCAGCGAGTGCCTCCAGCAAGGGGTTCGGGGAGACTCAGGGGTATGAGGAGTTGAGCCAGGATGAGGCGGGCGGGACGCCGCCCCGCGGAGCTCGCTCCGGGGTTGAGAGCCGCCGCTCACTCCCCACACACGAGTAGGGAGGGAGGCCGCGAGGCGAGGAGCTAATATCTGCCCTGGAGTTGAGTTAGCCCGCCGACTGTCGTTTCCAGCGCTTGGCCCGAGGTTTTAAGGCCAGCTTCCTGGTTGGCGTCGGGACTCTTCCAGTCTGTTGTCGCTTCTGACGACACTACTTTTTGACTGGGAATGGTGTCTGCTTCCGTCTCCTCAATGCAGGCACATCCGGAGTGGGAGGTGGCGAATCTCTAGACGGCGTAAGCAGTTTAGGAAAAATTAATTTATACTAAAGCTGGAAATGGTTTTATTTTGTGATCACAGAGGCAAAGGTGACCCTATTTTAAAGGGAGGCCATATTTTATATTCTTACTTGTGCAAGAGTGAGAGTTTTGAAACCTGAAAATGGAACGTCAATTTCACCCTCACGCTTCGAGGCGTACATCTGGCGAACCATCGTAATATTTTTAAATTTAGTATTTCGGGCTTGGTCTTTTGTATGCATGGCTGATACTTCTCATTTTTCCCATAACAGGAGTTAAACTGTAGTTGGTGAGAGTTAAACCTGAAATTATTTCCTCAGTTTATTTTGTAGAACTGAAAACCATATTCTGTCAAGTCGTAGGTGTTGTTTTATATTTTTTGCTATTCCACTAACATGGAAACTTGGTTTCCATAGAGGAAAACACTATTACTATTATAAGGTAACTTAGAATTACAGATGTTGATTTTTTTACTCCCCATGGTAGAAGTGCAGATCCTTAGCCCTGAAGAACCAACTAAGAAGGGGAAATGAAAGGAAGGCGGTGGGGGGCACTAGGGGAGGAGATAAGGCTAGGGAAGGAGTTGAGCACTAGTGGAAAACAAGGAAAAAGCATATATGGTTATTAATGGAATCACGTTACCAACAAATTGGCTATTAGATTACCCGCCCCCCCTCCAAATTATTTGATTTTAACAGGAAAGAATTTGTAGATTCTGTAGGAGGAAGTTCTTGTTGATGGTCTTCTTTTAGTTTTAAAAGATAAGTTAGTTTCATTTTTAGTTAGGTTATGCTACTTTTGTAGTACATCAGTTTGACACCTGCCATTCTTTTCAGGTAGATGCAGGATTGCTTCAGAAGTTCAACATTGGTCAAATTCTGTGTTTGAGAAGAGTAGGAAATGAAGTTCAGAATTTTGTCTTTTCCTTTACTTGCCCTACTCCCACAACTACTTGTAACCAGTGAGGATGACAGATAAAAACAATAAGTCGTTGATGGAATAGTTCTTAGAAAAAGTTTGCTTTGTACCTACAAAGCAGAAGCTGAAAAAATGCTTTTTTGTGGGGTGTTTCTTTTTTTGGACCATATTATGTTTCCTTCATCAAAAAACATGTTCCCCGCTAGTGTTTTTATGCTCTTTGATATGGTGACAATGGTTCATGAAATCTAGTTTATAATACCAACTCATAGTTGAAGTTACTATGTTATTATCTGAAAGCATAGGGCCATCAAATGTACAAATTTAGCATATATTTTGTAGGTAGCCAAACATGTTTGTGGGTTTAGAAAATGTGATACCTGTGCATTTACTAATGGTATCCTTTCATGTCCCTGATTAAGTTTTTCATTTTATTTTCTTAAATACCATATACATTCGTGTTTGCCTGCCATAAATACCAACCCCTCAAAAGAGCACCTTACTAAATATTATATATATGCTTTAGAGTATAAAATGATAAACTGAATACCTGGTGTGGCACTGTAGTTACAGGTCCTGGGGTGCTTTCTGATCCAGATATGTATTTTGCATTCTAAAAAATTAATTATAAAGTAGATCCAATTTGAAAAGTATCATACTCAAAACAGTCAAAGGTATCATTTTTTTATTTTTGTCTTTTCTAAAATGCTTGTCTCATATAGGTTCTCAAACATTAACAAATGATTACCTTCTTGCCACGATAATGGCAAATATCTCTAACTTTTTAAATTGGCTTTATTATGTACACTTGAGAGCAATAAAATTGCATTTCTTTAAAACAAGTTGAATTTACCAGGTCAGATTAATTCTCCACACACAACCCCCTCATAAGCACTTTTGATTTATATTAGAAGTTTTTGCTATGTGCTGGAAGTTCAGCAGCATTAGGTGATAGGAGAGAAATTTTGAAGGTGATCCATGTGGGTCTAATTGGGTTTGTGTAGCCACTTTGTTTTGTAGAGGAAAACCTGTGGCTCCTTAGGGTCGTGATGGGGACTGAGGTGGGAGAGAGGCACTTGAACATAGTAATTTAAAGTCGTTAAGTACAGTATTCTTATTTTTTCAAAAAAAGAATGGTTTGGGATCTTGAATTTTGGCGTTGTCAGTTTTAGAAATGTATAGCAATCTTACTTGGTCCAACAGGCTGCTGAGCTTCGAGCTTATCTGAAATCTAAAGGAGCTGAAATTTCAGAAGAGAACTCAGAAGGTGGACTTCACGTAGATTTAGCTCAAATTATTGAGGCCTGTGATGTATGTCTGAAGGAAGATGATAAAGGTTTGTTTATAATTTTTTTGTAATGTTTCTTAATCAGAAAGGATCTACTTTTAAATTTTTCTTATAAATTATATTTGTCTTGGGTTTGTTAAGCCCTGTTATTTTTTAATCTTACCTTTGCACATACTTTCAGGTTATTCTAATCTGTTATACCTGTGAAGTAAGCCTATTTTGAGAATACATCTTTTTTAATAGCCTATGTTTTTTGAGTATTAAGTGCACACTCAATACTGTTAATTTCGGAATGAAGTGAAGAAAAGTGAAGCTTTTCTTTCCTTTTCATAGTTTTACATTAATATCAAATGGGATATAATTTCAGGTAATTTAAAAGACAGTTATTTGGCTGATCACTCTTTATTGACATAAAATGGGAAATTTTGAAAATTGGGAGTCCTATAATCTTAGGTTAAGGTTTGAGATTAAATTTGGTTTGTAGTTAATATCTTACAGTCACAAAGCAATGACCCAGCCATGAAGTTGATTGCCTTTGTGTCTCAATAATTTCCTATTTATATAAATGTTTTCTTCACTTGGGAAAGCATTTTAAGACTGAACCAGTAACTTCCAAATGATTGAATATCTTGCCAGTAAAAATTGAAACCGTATACATAGACATGTATATCAGTCTTCTGTTTTACAAGTTGAAAACCAAATCTTAAATAATAATTTCCTTTTTCTTTAATAAAATATACAGAGTGCTTTCTGGATGTTAGTTAGCTGTGCGACAGAACTAGTTTCATTTGAATTCATATATAATATATTTTTAGCATAGGGGCACCTGGGTGGCTCAGTTGTTAGGCGTTTGCCTTCGGCTTGGGTCATGATTCCGGGGTCCTGGGATCGAGCCCCCGCATCGGGCTCTCTGTGCAGCGGGGAGCCTGCTTCTCCCGCTACCATTCCCTCTGCTTGTGTTCCCTCTCTCGCTGTGTTTCTCTTCTGTCAAATAAATAAAATCTTTAAAAAAAAATATATATATATATATTTTTTTTTTTTTTAAGCATAATGCCCACCATTGAAGAAAAAGTTTCCTCTAGTGGAACTGTTTTGCAGTAGCCAAATTACATCTTCCTAAAGTGTCTTATGTTTAATGGTCTTTGATATATTAAAACACTGGAAATACATATTTAATTAGACACATTAAGTATGATAGTATCACTCTTGTGTTACCCATACATGTGTAGATGTTGAAAGTGTGATGAACAGTGTGGTGTCCCTCCTATTGATCCTGGAACCGGACAAGCAAGAAGCTCTGATTGAAAGCCTGTGTGAAAAGTTGGTCAAATTTCGGGAAGGTGAACGCCCATCTCTGAGACTGCAATTGTAAGTTAAGAACTGAAAGAGGCTCAGTTTTTCAAGAAGCTCTTTTTATGTCGCTGTCATTTAATGGTCAAGAGCAAGAATTATGGAACTTGACTGTCACCTGAGGCTCTGACTAGCTAGTTGTGTTACCTTGAACAAGTCATTTAACCTTTCTGCACCCCATTTCCCTCCTTGTAATATGAAGTTATTCATGGTGTGTCTGTTGTGAAAGCAGAAAATCTCAACTTAATCATCATAGTTACTGATCTCAAACACTGTTTAATTATTTTTTTTGTTGACCAGGCTAAGCAACCTTTTCCATGGGATGGATAAGAATACTCCTGTAAGATACACAGTATATTGCAGCCTCATTAAAGTGGCAGCATCTTGTGGGGCCATCCAGTATATTCCAACTGAGCTGGATCAAGTGAGTTACTGTGTGGAATATTTGTTCTACTTATAAGTAGAGATTATATTGTAACTAAAATAGCAAATATGTATGTTCTAAATGTTACCTTTTAAATGATGAAACTATTCAGCTGTGCCACTAAAATTCCTCCTTTTGTCAATCCTGTAGGTTAGAAAATGGATTTCTGATTGGAACCTCACCACTGAAAAAAAACATACCCTTTTAAGGCTCCTTTATGAGGCACTTGTGGATTGTAAGAAAAGGTATTCAGAATTAATGTACTAACTTAAAACTTCACAGGCAATATAAGTAGTTGAGGCTGTTTTTAAAAACAAGGTAAGTGTGATTTTGCTCTGTTTTGTTCTTCACAGAGTTGCTGTAAATGTATTTCTGTAAATTTCATCTACTAAGTTAAATGTAATTACAAAGTTTAAAATAGTTTTCCCTATCTTTAAACGTTTTTAAAAGCAAGACTTGCTTTTGTTCTAAAAATGGTACAACTGTTAATCCGAAAGCTGCATGTAACTTTAGACTAAGTTATTTAAATAAACAGTGCCCCCAAGATCAGATTTTGCAGTAGACTCTACTAAATGAGTACTTGTTGGGCTTCTGCAAGGTCTTGGGTTTCTAAGGTTTGTAATTCATCCTAGCAAACTTCATGGCCAAAATACTCTGTATATCCAATTTTAGGATGCTTACCAAATGGTAGGTTTGACTCAGTTCTCAGAACTAGTTTTAAATGACAATCTTACCCTTTTGACCTAACTTTTCAATTTTTCTTTTCACATAGTGGTTAAATACTTTTGGAAAAAATAAACAGTCTTCCCTTTAGTTTTATATTGCACAATTTTTATACTGGCTTATAGTATTAGGTAGTTAAATACCTTAATGTATTAGGGTTAACAACGTTAGTATGTTTCTGTTAAATGATGTAAACTTTTTGCAACTGTTGAAATTTAACAATATAAGAGGACATTTTTGTTATTAAAGTTGGAACATTTTATCATAAAAGAAGAGAAGCAGGGATATTGCACTAATAACCTGTTTTATTCTGATCAGTGGCTACTACCTACTATATATTGGCAGACCTATGATGGCATTCTAGCCAGTAGTCAGTAAAGTGTTAAGAGTAAATAGTTTATAACAAAGACCATTTCAAACGGAGAGAGCATTAAAAGCTGTTATGTTAGAGAAAGAATCCTTATTTTTATTCACACTTCAGTTGGGTAGGCTGTGCATCCAGACTACTAGGATTTCGACTTACTTGTCGAAAGGAAAGACTACTTGTCTTTCCTGCTTGTTGTATGACCACATAAATTACTTACCACTTCTGTAACTCAGTTTCCAATTTCAGAGTGGAAATAATCTTAATACTTCTCTCATAGGGCTGCTGAAAAACAAGATAATAATATTCATCTGCTTTTTAATACAGTGGCTTCATTTTTGGGACAGCACTCAGTAAAAGATATTCTTGCTGGCCTTTTCATTTTTCAAGCTCATCTTTAAGAAGTTAGTCTTTTTTCTGGTAAGGTAATTTAAAATGATGAGTGTTATGATGGTTTCCCTCTGAATGTCTAGTGCTTATCAGAGATGAGGACTACCCATTGGATGATTTCTCTAATTGCTGTTTAGAGGTCCTTGTTCTGTTATATGTAGAAGGGAAGTGACTATTGTTCTAAGGAATTCCAAATCTAATTTTAAGAGAAATTTAAATAGGATATCAGTACCCATTTAAGCTCTACTAGACATGTCCTCATGTTAACATACTAGAAAATACCTGCAGTGTTTGGCCCAGATAATCACTTTTTCCTTCTTGAAACACTTTCTTCAGTTGGTTTTTGGGGCCTCCTTCCCTCCCCCTCATTGAAATGTAGTTGACATACAATATATAATATATTAATTTCAGGTGTACAACATAGTGATTGTACATTTATCTACAAGGGGCTTCTCTCTCTTTTTTAAAGATTTATTTGAGAGAGAGCATGCATGAGTGAGAGTAGCGGGTGGGAAGAGAGAGAGAATCTTCAAGCAGACACTGCTGAGTTTTGAGCCTGATGCGGGGCTCCATCTCAAGACCCATGAGATTATGACCTGAGCTGAAATCAAGAGTCAGACACTTAACTGACTGAGCCACCCAGGCGCCCATCATTTCTTCTCTTCATTCACAACTTGTTTGTGGGTTCCTTCTCTCAACATTAGGATAACTTATTCCTGGGACGACTTCTGCTCAGTTACATTCATTCTCTATGCACGTTTTTTGTGGTTGTGTTGTTTTGTTTTGGTTCTTTTTGTTTGTTTGTTTGTTTTGCTGTGATTTTGGGTGAGGCTGAGTACCAAATGCAAGACAGTTTTTGTATGGCTAAGTTGTTAAAGTTCAGTACAAGATACTTCACATCCCTGTCCTCACCTACGAAAATGCCAGTGGTGCTTCCCAGTCATTAGAACAGCTGCAGCAGCTCCCGTGCTCTTGCAAATGCTCTGGAGGGCACCTGGTTGAGAGCCACTGCTGCCCAAGTGCTCCCATTCAGTCCTATGCCTTTAAATACTATTTATATGCTAGTGATATTCACATGTTTATCTCCGGTATTTCTCTTCTGAACTCCAAATACCTAGCTATTCCTATTGAACATTTCTATTTACTCAAAAGACATCTCATAGAACAACTGCAAAAATGAACCTTTTTTCTTCCTAAATTTTTTTTTTTAACCTTCTCCAACTCAGGAAATGCCATTTCTATGCTTCTAGTTACTGAAAACCCAAAACTGGGATTCCTGTATGGTTCCTGTTTTTGTCTTATACTTCATGTCTAATACAATATCAAATCCTGTCAGCTCTGATAAATCTAAAGTCAGTCCAGCTTCTCCCTACTTCCATTGCTACCTTTTCGTCTAAGCTACCATTCTTTCTTTCTTTCTTTCTTTTTTTTTTTAAGATTTTATTTATTTATTTGACAGAGAGGAGAGAGATCACAAGTAGGCAGAGAGGCAGGCAGAGAGAAGAGGGGGAAGGGGGGGCAAGCTCCCTGCTAAGTAGAGGACCCGATGCGGGGCTCGATCCCAGGACATTGAGATCATGACCTGAGCCAAAGGCAGAGGCTTTAACCCACTGAGCCACCCAGGCGCCCCACTACCATTATTTCTTACTTAGATTTTTGAAGTAGCCTCTTAAACGGTCCATGTTTGGATCTTGTCCCCCTACATCCTGTTCTTAATACAGCTCCCAGAAAGTTCTGTTTAATATGGAAGATCAGATTGTGTTTTCCCTCTATTCAGAACCCTCCAGTGACTTCTTTGGGAGTAAAAGGCCAAGCCAGCTCCAGAATCTTAGTACTGGCCCTTCTGCCTGGAGCACATTTCTCCCAGGTAGCCACATGGCTCTCTCCTTTCTTTAAATCTGTTCTCTTGTTATTTCATCAGAAAGTACTTCTCTGGTCAGCTGTGAATATAACAAAATCTCCCCTAAACCCTTGCATTATTTTGTTTCTCTCATCCCTATTTCATCATTTCCTCCTTGTACTTACTAACAGACTTACTTTATTTAATGTTTATTATCTGTCCCCACTAGAATGTAAATTCATGAGGGCAGGGACTTTAATTCATTATTCCAACAGTGTCTGACACATGGTAGGCTCTCTGTATTTGTTAAATGAATAATTGTTTATGAAATATGTTGTAAAAGCAGTGGCTTCAACAGCAGAGATGTGCAAGAGCACATGAAATGGTTTGTGGACCTAGAGTGCATGCCCTTCCCGAAGGCTTTTTGATTAAAAAATGTTAAAACACCTTGTAAGGATAAGATCCCTGGCTTTGGGGGAGCCTGGGTGGCTCAGTCATTAAGTGTCTGCCTTCGGCTCAGGTTATCAAGCTCCATATGGGGCTCCCTGCTTGGTGGGAAGCCTGCTTCTCCCTCTCCCACTCCCCCTGCTTGTGTTCCCCTCTCACTGTATCTCTCTGTCAAATGAGTAAGTAAAATCTTAAAAAAAAAAAAAAAAAAGATCCCTGGCTTTTCCCCCTATTTCTTTTTTTTTTTTTTTTTAAGATTTTATTTATTTGACAGAGAGAAACACAGCAAGAGAGGGAACACAAGCAGAGGAATGGTAGGGGGAGAAGCAGGCTTCCGCCGAGCAGGGAGCCCGATGTGGGGCTCGATCCCAGGATGCTGGGATCATGACCTGAGCCGAAGGCAGATGCTTAACGACTGAGCCACCCAGGTGTCCCTCCCGCTATTTCTGATACTACAGAAATTAATTTCTAGTATTTGAGTGTTGGTTCCTTCATTTCTAAGAATAGATACTGTCCAGTGATCACTCTTAATGGTCCCTGTTTTCCTCCACCTCTCAGCACCATGTGACTCTGATACCCCTTCCCTCATAGAAACTTCTCTTGACTTAGGTGACACTTCTCCTTGTTTTTCTCCAACCTCTTTGGTCATTCATTCGCAGACACCTTTGTAAATTATTCCTTGTTCCATTAAATACTACTATCACTCATGATTTTGTCCTAGGACCCTTCTTTCACTTACTCTGCCTGGGTCATCTCATCTATTCCGATGGCTTTTGTCATCTACTGAATGGACATTTATGTCTTTTTTTTTTTTAAGGTTTTATTTGTTTGACACAGAGAGAGTGCACATGTGTACACAAGCAGGCAGAGCAGCAGGCCGAGGGAGAAGCTCCCCACTGAGCAGAGAGCCGGATGCAGGGCTCTGTCCCAGGACCCCAGGATCATGACCTAAGCCAAAGGCAACCCTTTGACCGAACCACCCAGGTGCCCTTACATCCATGTCTTTAACACAGGCTTCTCTTCTGTGCCTTGGATCTTTGTGTTCAGCTGCGTTTCTGCCGCAGGCTCCTAGGTTACCTACTGGGGTAGCTTGAGTGTGGTGAATGTGATTATAATCATGCCATTTTTGTATGGTCCGTTGACAAACTACAAAAACTGGTTTGTTTAATGGATATTCCCTCCCTCCATTTCCTCCCAGCACACAAACCTTTCTTCTTGGTTATCACACCTGAGACATAGTGAACCTGTGTCAGCTGTCAGGGCACCCTGCTCTTCCCTAGTTGAGACCAGGGCTGGCACCTTTTTGTATGGTCCACAAGCTAAAAATGGTTTTCACTATTTTAAATGGTTGAGAAAGAAAAATCAAAGGGAGAGTAATATTTCATGACATATGAACATTATATGAAATTCAGATTTCAGTGTCCATAAAATTTTATTGGAACACAGTCATATTTACTCATTTATGTATTGTCTGTGGCTACTTTTGCCAAGACTAGAGTAGTTGCAACAGAGACTATATTGCCTACGAAGCCTAAAATACTTCCTGTATGGCTCTTCACAGAAAGTTTGCCTACCCTTGGTCTAGATGCCCTACCCTCAACTTCATTTCTCTGCCTAAAGCACTCCTCTCATGTAGAGGTTAAATGCCTGTCTTCCGCAGCACCCTCTACTTTTATCATGGCATATAACAGCCTTAACGCTTTGTGAGGTTGTACGCTCAGTGAAGGCTAGGAACCTTATCAATTTTGTGTGCCCAGGGTGTTTGGCACATTATGGGCCCCGGATGACTAAATGCTGCCCACCGTAAGAAAGGTAGAAGAGGATGGCTGTTTTATTTAAATACAAGTTTCTGTCACATTACTGATTTAAATTTTAAGATTGGATTTTTTTAATGTAATTTTCTTTCCTGCCTCTGAATTAGAATTCTGAGATTCACTTTGTCCTTTTAATAAGAATGCTTGTCTCTATGGGTCCCCTCTTTCATTATTTTACTTACATTGGTAGTTGATGGGTGCAAATTATGTAACATTTTTTTTGAGCCTTGATTGTATGTCAGATACTGTACACTTTAAATGAATTTTTCTATCTGATTTGTGAATTCAGATTTCTTTAGCTGATAAGATACATTAGGTTAAAGTATATTGTGGCTGTTGAAACTGGAAAATGAAATGCACATGTGTTTGTAGAGTATCACAAGATAATTAACAATGAGTAACAGATTTTCATTAAAATTTATTCAGATTCTTACAGTTCTATCACTATAAGATGCTGGTTACCACTTAATCACTCCTGTATTTACATTTGTATTTTTTTTTTAATATTTATTTATTTTAGAAAGGGGGAGCAGGGAGGGAGAGAGAATGTCAGGCTGACTCCTCATTGAGCATGGAGCATGTTGCGGGTCTTGATCCCACGACCCCGAGATCACGACCTGAACTAAAACCAAGAATCATATACTCAACTGACTGTGCCACCGAGGTGCCCCTACATGTGTATATTTTAATAAACCTTAGGTTTGTAGAGGTTTTAAAATACCATTTAATTTTTTAAAATCGATATAGCTCCTACTGATTTTGCCAAGTTGAATCGAAATGTTGGTGGGGGGGTAGTATTTTTTAGAAAACAAAAAATGATTTTTCATAATTCACTAAGTTTTCTATAACTTTCCATGATTCATCAGTTTAAAGGAAGAAATAAAGGGTAAAGACATTTTCTAAGACCTCAAATTGAATGAATACATTTTGTGCTTTTCACTGCAACCGAAATTGATCATCTGCATAATTTTAAGGATAATTTAATTGGAAGAATATTTTTAGTAGTTTCAACTTCAGCCATGCCATTCTAATAATTTCTAGAACCAAAACTTTTTTCTCTCCTAGGCCCTCTTACTTGGTCTTTCCTTTACCCAGAAGTTATGCAGCCTTCACCTCCAGCACTTTTCATGGTCAATTATTTTACATCCTTTAGATCTTATATGTCATTCCTTTGAAGAGGCTTTCCCTGTGTACTTCCCTGTCTCTGCTTGTGTTACTCTTTTACATCGCCATTTGTTTCTTTCATGGCACTTACTTGTGGTGGGGTTTTTTTTAATCCCTTTATTATTTTTTTTTCATCATAATAAGGATATTCCCCATGCCCTGTTTCACCCATCCCAGCACCTACCTCCCTCTCGTAACCATCAGTTTATTCTCTGGGGCTAAGAGTCTGTTTCTTGGTTTGTCTTTCTTTTTTTTCCCCTTTGTTTTGTTTCTTAAGTTCTACATGAGTGAGATCATATGGTATTTGTCTTTCTCTGACTTATTCACTTAGTATTATCTAGCTCTATCCATGTTGCAAATGGCAAGTGGTTTTTTTTTTTTTATGGCTAAATAATATTGTGTGTGTGTGTGTGTGCAATCTTTATCCATTATCTATTCATGGACACTTGGGCTGCTTCCACAGTTTGGCTATTGTAAATAATGCTGCTGTAAACATACCAATTCATGAATCCCTTTGAATTGGTGTTTTTATATTCTTTGACTAAATACCCAGTACTGTGATTGCTGGATCATGGAGTAGTTCTTTTTAACTTTTTGAGGGACCTCCGTACTGTTTTTCACAGTGACTGCACCCATTTGCATTCCCACCAACAGTACACAAGGGTTCCTTTTTCTCCCATGTCCTTGCCAACACTTGTTTCCTGTGTTTTTGAAAGTCATTCTGACAGGTGTGAGGTAACATTGCAATTTTGATTTTCATTTCTCTGATGATGAATGACGTTGAGCATCTTTTCATGTGTCTGTTAGACATCACCCATTTTTTAATTGGGTTGTTTTTTGGGTGTTCAAGTTGTATCAGTTCTTCATATATTTTGGATACTAACCCTTTATCAGATATGTCGTTTGTCTTTAGTTTTGTTAATTGTTTCCTTTGCTGTGCAGAAACTTTTTATTTATGATCTAGTTCCAGTAATTCATTTTTGCTTTTGTTTCCCTCACTTTGGGAGATAGATCTTAAATATTGCTACAGCTGATGTCAGAGAAATTACTGTGTATGGTCTCCTCTAGGATTTTTATGGTTTCAGGTCTTACATTTAGGTCTTTAATCCATTTTGAATTTATTTTTGTGTATAGTCCAGTTGCATTCTTTTGCATAGCTGTCCAGTTTTTCTAGCACCATTTGATTTTCCCCTTTGGATATTCTTTTCTCCTTTGTCAAAGATTAATCAACCATGTAATTATGGGTTTATTTCTGGGTTTTCTATTCTCTTCCATTAATATATGTATCTATTAAGTACCATACTATTTTAACCATCTCTTCATGATACAATTTGAAATCTGGAATTGCAACACTTCCAGTTTTTTCTTTTTCATGATTGCTTTGGCTATTTTGAGCTTTTTTGTGGTTCCATTCAAATTTTAGAATTGTTCTAATTCTGTGAAAAATGCTGTTAATATTTTGATAGGGTTTGCATTAAATGTGTAGATTCCTCTAGGGTAGTATAGACTTTTTTTTTTTTTTTTTTTTTAAGATTTTATTTATTTGACAGAGAGAAACACAGCGAGAGAGGGAACACAAGCAGAGGGAATGGTAGCGGGAGAAGCAGGCTTCCTCCAGAGCGGAGAGCCCGATGTGGGGCTCGATCCCAGGTCCCTGGGATCTGACCTGGGCCGAAGGCAGACACTTAACGACTGAGCCACTCAGGCGCCCCAAGTATAGACATTTTAACAGTGTTTTTTTCTTCCAACCCTTGAGCATGTAAATGTCTTTTCATTTCCTTGTGTCATCTTGAATGTCTTTTATCGGTGTTTTATAGTTTTTAGAGTAGGGGTCTTTCACCCCTTTGGGTAAATTTATTCCTAACTATTTTGTTGTTTTTTTGTGTGATTGTAAATGAGATTGTTTTCTTAATTTCTCTTTCTGTTGCATCACTATTAGTGTATAGGAATACAGCACATTTTTGTACATTAATTTTGTATCCTGTGAACTTACTAATAAATTCATTATCAGTTCTAGTAGTTTTTTGGTAGAGTCTTTTGGGTTTTCTGTATATAGTATCATGTCATCTGCAAATAATGAGAGTTTTATTTCTTTATCAGTTTGGATGCCTTTTATTTTTTTATGTTGTCTGATTGCTGTGTCTAGGAATTCAGTACTGTGTTGAATAAAAGTGGTTAGAGTGGACATCCTTATCTTGTTCCTGGCCTTAGGGGAAAAACTCCGTTTTTCACCATTATTTTTTTGGCTGTGGGTTTTTTGTATAAGGCCTTGTTTATGTTCAGGTATATTCCCTCTAGATCTGCTTTGCAGAGGGTTTTATCACAAATGGATGTAGGGACGCCTGGGTGGGTCAGTTGGTTAAGCATCTGCCTTTGGCACAGGTCATGATCCCAGGATCCTGGGATCAAGTCCCACATCGGGCTCCTTGCTCAGCAGGGAGGCTGCTTTTCCCTCTGCCTGCTGCTCTCCCTGTTTGTGCTCACACACTCTCTCTTTCTGTCTCTCTGAAAAAATTTTTTAAAAATTAAGAAATTAATTTTAGAAAAAATGATTGTTGTACTACTGTGTCATATGCTTTTTCTGCATCTAGTCAAATGATCATATGGTCCTTATCCTTTCTCTTATTGGTGTGATATATCACACTGATTGCTTTGTGAATATCGAACCACTCTTACATCCGTGGAATTATCCCATTTGATCATGGAGTGTGATTTTTTTAATGTATTGTTGGATTTGATTTGCTAATATTTTGTTGAGTATTTTTACATCTATGTTGATGACAGATATTGGCCTGTGGTTCTCTTTTTTTGTGATGTCTTTTTGTGGTTTTGGTATCAGGCCTTATAGAATGAATTTGGAAGTTTTCCTCTATTTTTTGGAATAGCTTGAGAAAAATAGGTATTGGCTCTTCTTTAAATGTTCTGTAGAATTTGCCTACAAAGCCATCTGATCCTGGACTTTGTTTTTTGGGAGTTTCTAAATTACTGGTGCAAGTTGATTGCTGGTAATTGGTCTGTTCAAATTTTGTATTTCTTCCTGCTTTAGTTTTGGCAGGTTATATGTTTCTAGGAATTTTTATTTCTAGGTTATATGTTTTTAGGAATATTCTGAGTTGTCCAATTTGTTTGCATATAGGTTTTCATAATACTCTGTTACAATTGTTTATTTCTGTGGCGTTGGTTGTTATTTTTCCTCTTAATGATTTTATTTGGGTCCTCTTTTTTTTTTTTAATTGATGTATCTTGCTAAAGGTTTATCAATTTTGATCTTTTGAGAGAACAATCTCCTGGTTTCATTAATCTGTTCTGCTGGGGTTTTTTTAGTTTTTATATCATTTATTTCTGCTCTAATCTTTATTTTTTCCTTCCTTTTGCTAGATTGGGGTTTTAAATTCTTTTTCCAGCTCCTTTAGGTGTAAGGTTAGGTTGTTCATTTGTAATTTTCTTGCTTCTTAAGAGTTGATCTGTCTTGCTATAAACTTCCCTCTTACTGCCATTTTTGTGCATCCCAAAGATTTTGGACCATTGTGTTTTCATTTTCACTTGTTTCCATGTAATTTTTTATTTCTTCTTTGATTTCTTGGTTGACTGAGTCATTTCCTAGGAGCATGTCATTTAACCTCCATGTACTTATGTTTTCTCAGATTCTATTCTTATGGTTGATTTCTGGTTTCGTGGCATTTTGGTCAGAAAAAAATGTATGGTATGACTTTAGATTTTGGTTTTTTTTTTTGTTTTGTTTTTAATTTGCTGAGACTTGTTTTGTGGCCTAATCTTGATCTATTCTGGAGAACGTTTTTTTATGCACTTGAAAAGAATGTGTATTCTGTTTTAGGTTGGAATGTTCTGAATATAGCTGTTAAATCCATGTGGTCCAGTGTGTCATTCAAAACCACTGTTTCCCTATTGATTTACTGTTTGGATGATCTGTCCGTTGATGTAAGTGGGGTATAGAAGTCCCCTACTATTATTATGTTACTATCAATTTTTTTTTTAATGTTTGTTTTATTAACTGTTTTATGTATTTGGGTACTCCCATGTTGGGTGCATGAATATTTACAATTGTTATATCCTCTTGTTGGATTGTCCCATTTATGATTATATAGTGTTCCTCTTTGTCTCTTGTTACAGTTTCTTTTTTTAAGTCTATTTTGTCCAGTGTAAGTATTGCTACCTAGGCTTTCTTTTGACATCATTTGCATGTTAAATGTTTCTCCATCCCCTCACTTTTAGTCTGCAGGCATCTTTTGGTCTGAAATGAGTATCTTGTAGGCAGCATATAGTTGGGTCTTGTTTTTTAGTTTTTTGGTTTTTTTAAAGATTTTATTTATTTATTTGACAGAGAGATCACAAGTAGGCAGAGAGGCAGGCAGAGAGAGGGGGGGAAGCCGGTTCCCTGCTGAGCAGAGAGCCCGATGTGGGGCTCGATCCCAGGACCCTGAGATCATGACCTGAGCCGAAGGCAGAGGCTTTAACCCACTGAGCCACTCAGGCGCCCCGGGTCTTGTTTTTTTAGTCCACTCAGTCACCCTGTCTTTTGATTAGAGTGTTTAGTCTATTTAACATTCAGAGTAACTATTAACATATATTTATTGTCAATTTGTTATTTATTTTGTGGTTGTTTCTGTAGATTTTCTCTGATCCTTCTCTTGCTTGCTTTCATGGTTTGTTGGCTTTTAGTGATATACTTGGATTCCTTTCTCTTTCTTCTTTGCATATCTATTACTGGTTTTTCATTTTTGGCTACCATCATGGCACTTACTTGTTAGCTGTTATTTTTCCTTAGTCGTTGGTCTTTCCAACTAAAAGGAAAGTTTCATGATTTTTCCCTTCGAGCAGAACCATGTCTCTTGGTCACCATTGTATGTATCATCAACATAATACTTGGCAATTAGCAAATATTTTTGAGTGAGTGAATGGCAGTAATGCTTTTCTGAAATTTCTAAAGCAATACTTCTTCTTAGTGATGCTGCTTCAAAAGTCATGGTGGAATTGTTAGGAAGTTACACGGAGGACAACGCTTCCCAGGCTCGAGTTGATGCCCACAGGTAATGTTGAACACGTCTTTCTGATGGGGCTACCTGCAGCTTGGAGGTTGAGCTGTAGCAGAAATTGTTTGCATCTCCAGACCAGTGATCCAGAGCCATTTGATACTGTGTGTTCTGTGGTGATTCCAGTGGAGATACTAAAATCCAGGGGTTGGTATTGAAATAACCATAGATTGTATGTGGAATAGCCACATCATATTTTCTGTTTAGGTATTGCTGGTTTGGGTGTGATGACCCCAACCTGAGAAGTAGAACCTAATACTGGTTGATTTTATCTTAAGGTTAAAGTATGTAGATGAGGAAAAGTTGGTGGCATGCTAAAAGTTAGCTCATTGCTGATGAAAATAAGGGCTTCAAACAATCCTAGGTCTACTTAGTAGCAATAATAATAGAACCAATTTTTAAATCTATGAAATGGAAATAACTTCTCTATAGGGTATAGCTTTACGGGGACCTAGGTGTTGCTAGAAAGTGCAGTTCGTGGGAAAGATCTTTAACTCTGAGGTAAGACTGTCTGCATTCAAATACTCCACCACTTAATTAGTACTTACTGGGCAAGTTCTTTCTGAGCCTGTTTCATCACTGATATGACAGGCATGATAAAACAGTATATCAGGGTGTTGTGAGGATTACATGAGGTAATGTACGTAAAGCACTTAGTGTCTCGCACTAGTAGTGCTTCTACTAGACAATAATCAAATAAGGCATTTGAAAGATACTAGTGCTGCTGTTTTAATCTTTGATTATTTTGGTCGTGCTTTCTCTGCCTATGTTTTTATCTACACCTACTTTATTATTTTGTTAAAACAGATATACCTGATAAATAGACTTATTGGCCTGTTTTAATGTCAATCCTATAGCTTTTTTTATGCTATGTATATTGAACTTAGATATTTTACTGAATTAAATATACTTTGCAATCTGTAAAAGTTGGTGAAAAGTTCCTGAATCTGAGGACTCTGAGCTTGTATTTTTGTTTTTTTAATAAAGGTGTATTGTACGAGCATTGAAAGATCCAAATGCATTTCTTTTTGACCATCTTCTCACTTTAAAACCAGTCAAATTTTTGGAAGGCGAGCTTATTCATGATGTAAGTACTTTATCTTTAATCTGAAAAATGTTCTCTTTTCCTAAATGTAACATATTGAAGCAGAGCTCTTTTTCTTTGTATTCATGAACATGACTATTAGATCTGGAAAGAGAACTGGTGTGGTTTTTTTTTTTTTTTTATATCAAGAACAGAATGAAATTTAGGACCAGCCTTTTTTTCCAGTCACTGAACGTACCTGTTCTTTCTCCCTTTCCTTTATTTCCATACTTGCCTGGCTGTTATGAACATTAATAATACGAATTTCTTTTTATATGTAGTGTCAGGTAGCCCCAATTGGGAAGATAAATCTGATAGTTAAAAACATATGAACACATTTCTTAAATATAGATACATTTTGGATTAGTTTCCATTTGTATCGTGCTGTTCCCACTGTCTTTCAGGATAGCTCACTTAGAGCTCACTGTATTTACTGATTCTTTATCTAAATGAGTCTTTATGAAAGCAAATGGTTTGGATGGTAATTTGATCAAAAAGATTTCTATTTCTGCACTAAAAGAAGCATTGAGAGTTTTATTGCTAAGTTAATGTCTTAAAAATATCTTGAGTATAAATCTTGATTCTGTATTGCATATTATATCTTTATTTTTCTATCTATAGCTTTTAACCATTTTTGTGAGTGCTAAGTTGGCATCATATGTCAAGTTTTATCAGAATAATAAAGACTTCATTGATTCACTTGGTAAGTTTTGGGGTTTATTCTTTGTGGGGGTATAAAGAAAGATGGGAACATGCTCTTCAGGAACGCTCATGTACTGTAAAATCCAGCAAATACGACTTTGGCCTTTTGTTTAGATTATCCTGACCAGTGGTATATGATAGAACAACAAACAGGTGAACAGTTTAAAAGATTATTCAGAATGAATTGGGAATCAGAAACAAGAACCTGTAGGAGGTAGCATTTGTGGTGGAAAGAGCATAAAACTAGGAGTCAGAAAACCTAAGCCTTTTTTTTTCTCTCTATAAGAGGCTGTTGGACTTTGAGCCCTCCTACGAGGTCTTCTAGACCATGCTTCTTTGAGGTAAAATTGTAGCAAGAAGCAGGTGTTAGAGCAGATTCGGATAGAAATAATACCACTGGTATGTGTGTTTTTAAGTTGTGGAATGGAGGAGAAAAGCAACTTAAAGGCTCACCATAACTTTGATCATAATGGCGACCTTTAGAAGTACTCATTTTAACAGCTGACAAAATTTGATGACTTAAAGCTACTTTATTATTTAAAATACAATTATTTGCTTGTTAAAGACCCTTACTCTTTATATTTTTGGTAATTTTTTAAAAAGAAGCCATACTTACATAATTGAAACAAACGGGTTTTTTCCCTGTAACATATTTTATTCTTGGTGCACACTCCCTCCCGGTATAACCAATTCTAGAAGTGTAGGTATTGTTAAGCAAATCAAAGTGAAGCTGTAAGTGGAATTAGAAATGGAATTACATGATGGAAGAAACTTTCTTTACTACAGTTTGTTGAAGACAGCATAGTCTTAGCTTTATATGATTTTAATCTGAGTTTTTTTTCTAGAGGATCAGAGCTCTGTGTTTGCCAAACTGAATATCCTTATTGAGCAAATTCCATATATACTGAGTATTTAATTTCCTTCTGGATCATGTTTTTAACATACTAAAATTACAAAGAGAAAAATGAGAAAATATGTAGTTGAACAGATTTAAATTGACCTAAAACTACCAGGTTTTTTTGGATAGTGAAATCAACTATGAAGCTGAGGTGCTTTGTTTTTCTACTAGATAATAATCAAAACACCTTAGAGATTGGTTATATTTGCCATGTTAATACTGAATTGTTAGTCTCATGGTTTGAGATATAGATGAAGGAACTCATTTATAATCTATTTGGATTATAGTATTAGTCCTCAATTTGGCAATCATTAATTTCTATCACATGTATATTTTGTGCAGCCATTGGAATTGGGGAAGATTGAATTATTCTGAACATAATAAGGCATTTGAAATATACCAAGATAAAGTAGATGCAAGTGTGTTTGTGTAGAATGCTCTGCCAGGTGCACTAGACCCAGAAAACCACATTCTGTCCCAGTTAATTTGTTTTGTGGTATGAAGCTATGTGATGGAATGTTAATGTCAGCAACCTCTTTATTTACGCACCAAGGAAAAAGGAGTAGTAATTAACACTTTGACACTCCCCCATTGATGTGTAATTGACTGTTTCAAAGGAGCACTGGTTCATAAGCTATTGCATGCATTAAAATTACGTTTTCTATATTGCAGCATTTTAAGACAGGGGTCAGTGACAATGCAGAAATTGCTCAATGATGCACATTTTTTTATTACTGCATTAAGGTTTTGACATATTAGTAATGAATAAATGTTTCCATAAAATTAGATTTTTTTATAACTTTAAAATTGAAATATGACACAGAACACTGTGACTTCCTCTTTGAAGGTAATGTTCTAGTTTCATGAACAAAGCACAGCTTTCTACAAGTCTTTAACTCATACTTCACTGGCTTAATAGTATTGATTTTGAGAATGAGTTCTAACACGCAGGTTTCCACATGTAAGATAGATAATGGTTTCACATAATCACTCTCGAAATAATTGTCATTTCTCTGATAAATTCTTAAATTTATGGTAAGCTTGTACCTACACAATGAATAGCAGTAAAATAGTATTTTAATTATATCTTAGAAACTTTAGGAGTGGGTATAATTTTATACTGAAAGAGATGCCCAGAGAGCTGGAAATGTTAAGGAACTTTCTTTATATTTGAAAATACTGCGAAAAATCTTTAGTAGTAGTTCTCTGTGATAGGAAAGACATAACATTTCTAATTTCTGGTGCCAGCCGGGAGTCCAGTCCCTGTTTTGCCTTTAGTTTCTTGAACATGTATGCAAATAAGCTATCTTTTATTAGAAATATGTAAAAGATGCTTTCTGCAAAACATCTTATTAAATGTGTGTATATTTGGTTTCACATGTATTGCCAACATTTATTACAGTTGGAAGTCTGGTTACAAATGTCTAGATTCTACAGGTGGCATCACTTTATCAAAACACTTTGTTTTATTAACATTGACAACTTGGGCCAACACTAAGCATTATCCTGTGTCAATTGAATTGCCCTAACATGTCTACATGTAATCTGGTGTTATACAGTTGCTACCTTCTTGCTTCAGAAAGTTAATCAGCATCTAATTTGCATTTGTTAATTAGGGTTAATGTGCACTAATTGATTTTTTGATGCTTGTAGATTTCCATTAAACCTGGTTAGCAGTACTTACTTGGATACCTCATTCATTTGAGTTATGATGATCATGTTTTTGTTGAATCTGTGCCAAATAGAAGGCCTGCATCATAATTACAGCTAATTAATAGGTGATTATGTCCTGTATTAATGGGCTTCCCTTGTCTTCTGCTAATATGTTATAAATTTCAAATTTATTTATGGAGTGCTTGGAACTTTTTTAACAATAGAAACTTGAGCCTCTTAATTATTAGGGTAAATGATCAATCATTTGCTCAGTTTGCATAATTTGAGATTTTAGAGAAAAGGAACATGTAATTTTAGAAACTTGTTTTTATAATAAGTTAGCATCAAATCAAATAATAGGATACTGTGTTGTAATTCAGTTTACTTAGGAACTGGTAATAATTTAGATGTTTAGGGTTTATAAATATGTGTATTACTAGTTATTTATTTATAAGCAAACGTATTTTTTAGTCCTAGTACTGACACTTTAACTAATTAAGTCATTTAATCTCTTTGCTCCTCAGTTTTCTTATTTTGTAAAATGAAAGAATCAAGACTAGATAATTTGTTTCCTTTTGGGTCTAATAGTTGGTTGTTTGTGATCTGAATAATTGTTAACAGCATGTTTCACAAGAAGTTATAAGGCAAAATGAATTATTTGTGTAGTTTTCTACTTCTGGTATCACTATTAATGGTACTATTTAATTTTATCTAGTAATCAGCGTAGCCTGTAATTGTTAAGTGATGAACACACTTTTGACTTAACTGTTAAATCCAAAGTGACCTGGGAAATGGAATGTTTTCGTAACTGAATGTATATGATAATATTTTAAGGCTTTGTGTTTACTAGTAATACTGACACAGAGCAAAAAGATAAGGAATCCTGTGTTTGAATGGAGAGCAAATAGTAAAAAATAAGCTTAAGTAATTAAAAAAATTTTTTTAAAGATTTTATTTATTTATTTGACAGAGAGACAGCTAGAGAGGGAACACAAGCAGGGGGAGTGGATGAGGGAGAAGCAGGCTACCACCCACTGAGCAGGGAGCCCAATGTGGGGCTCCATCCCAGGGATTATGTCCCAAACTGAAGGCAGATGCTTAATGACTGAGTCATCCAGGCGCCCCTAAAAATCTTCTTATGAAATAAACTATACATTTTATCTCCTATAATGTATGACTATTTTAAAAAATGTAAAATGTGCAGAAGTGCTAGAGCTTAAGCAAAATACCATTTTATAGCCCATTCTTAACTTTGAACCTATGACCTGTGACACTATAGCAATAAAGAAATGTAGCTCTAGAAAAATAATTATAATATTCCATAATTAACTATAGGATAAGTTTATGGTTTGCAAATATAAGCAGCTTTGTCAAAATTACTCTGTAAGGGGCACCTGGGTGGCTCAGTCGTTAAGAGGCTGCCTTCGGCTCAGGTCATGATCCCGGAGTCCTGGGATCGAGCCCCACATCGGGCTCCCTGCTCTGTGGGAAGCCTGCTTCTCCCACTACCATTCCCTCTGCTTGTGTTCCCTCTCTCGCTGTGTTTCTCTCTGTCAAATAAATAAAATCTTTAAAAAAAAAAAAAAAAAAAGAAAAGAAAATTACTCTGTAAATGCTGTGACTTTTGACACAAGAGTTGTAATTGTGCAGAACTTTAACTAGTATGGATATTCATCAGGCTTTACCGCTTTGTTATTCAGGTCTATTACATGAACAGAATATGGCAAAAATGAGACTGCTTACTTTTATGGGAATGGCAGTGGAAAATAAAGAAATTTCTTTTGACACAATGCAGCAAGAACTTCAGATTGGAGCTGATGATGTTGAAGCATTTGTTATTGATGGTAAGACAATTAAAATATTTTCATTTTTTCCCTAGAATTTCTCTATTACCTTGTGGAATATAAGATTTTATATCTTGGGGTGCCTGGCTCACTCAGAGCATGCGACTCCTGATCTCGGGGTCATGAGTTCAAGCTCCATGTTCAGCATGGAGCCTACTTAAGAAAACAATAGAAAAAGATTTTGTATCTTGAAACAGAATCGTATTCTAACAAAGCTGGGTTCTCTTGTAGCAGATGTGTATGTTTAGATTTGTAGAGTATATTTTTAGTAGAATGGAAATGCAGTAGAAATACAAATTGCTCTGTGGCTTTTGGTGTTCTGTCCCTTGAAATCATACAAAGTAAAGGCCTTTAGGCAGTATATTGTAGTGGTTAAGAGCCTGTGTTTTAGTATCAGACCTGGCTTTGAGGGCCATGTCTTCCTTTTTGAAACAGGAATGTAGAGTTAATACATGGTTGGGAGGATTAAATGAATTAATGCTAGTAAAGCACTTTATTTAGCCCAGTACCTGGCACATAGTAAATGATCTGTAAATATTAATCATCATCAGTTTTTTAATCATTAACTAGAAACAGGACCTTTCCCAGCAATTACATTATAATATGATTTAGATGTTACATTTTTTTTGGGCTTCTTAAGTTTGAAAGTTGGAGGAATTGTCCAGTCAAAATTAATGTACAGAACTATTGACATGGTTTCTTTTTAATGCTGTAAGTCTCAAACCGTCCTATAAAGGAGTAATATCTTATTAGGATATTAGTGTTTTCTCCCATATGCAACTGTAGGGGAGAACACTTAGAATACTTAATAAAAACTCTGATATTTAGTATAGATTCATCCAGCAACCATAAGACAAATGTGTGACCTTCCTCTTGGTTCCATCACACTGTTGTGCTTATGACTAGATTCAGAGAGCTGGTTTATAAAATGATGTCTGAAAATTGTAAAGTTATTCTGGTTTAGTTTTATATCTTAGCTCTTTTTCTTGGGGATTTCCCATATTAACATATCATTAAAACATCTTTTTTCAGCAGTAAGAACTAAAATGGTCTACTGCAAAATTGATCAGACCCAGAGGAAAGTAGTTGTCAGGTAAGACACATATAAGACTTTGCAGCATTTTATAGAACAATTTAGTTTGTTCCGATTATTTCACTTAAATGTTTAGAGAACCAAGGTTGTGTTCTTATCCGTTGACTGTAGTTAAATAGTTGCTATTTATCATAATTTTATTAAAGTTCAGACTGAATGTGATTAGCTTATTTAATGAAAGAGTCCTATTTTCCAGCACATTTCATTTAATGGCTCAGCATTGGCTAGAATACTAATGACTTTTGTGTCTGGTTTATGTAGTTCAGGAAAATAGAAGGTTTAGGATCAATATGATAAAGATTTTTTTTTTTTTTTAAATAATTTAGAATGGTAAGATAAGAATTAGAAGCTTAGGTCTTTCGTGTATATTTAACCTTGTTTTTAACTAGATATAAGTGTGTAGTATTGTAAAAGAATGCCAAAAGGATAAAAAGTTGACTAATAACTGTTTTTTAATTTTTCAATTTTTAGTCATAGTACACATCGGACATTTGGAAAACAGCAGTGGCAGCAACTGTATGATACACTAAATGCCTGGAAACAAAACTTGAACAAAGTGAAAAACAGCCTTTTGAGTCTTTCTGATACATGAATTTTTATGCTATATATAAAATTTTGTTCTTTTTGGAAAAAATCTAAATCATAGTAAAACAAACTGAAATTTGACTACAGTCTGGACATTTATTGTCTTAAGTTTAAAAGAAATGTGAAAAGTCACAAGTTCCGGAGGATACAAAGTAATCAGTTGCAAAGAGTCACTATCTATCTTGTATATTACATAAGTTGTGTTCTGCCAGGAAGGGGGTTAAAGGTGCAAGAGCTTTGATGAAAGGATATATGGAGGAAAACAAACTTAATTGAGGGGAATTGGATGCCAGCTGCCATCTTAGCTATCTTAAATGAAACATTTATAAAAACACAATAGTAGTATAATTTCATCACATCAAAAGAAATTGGAAAAGTGGGTGTAACTGTAAAGCTTTAGGTGCAGCCTTTTGTTCTAGTCAAAACCATCTTAGTGATATTTCAATTAGATCAGTTAACCACTGGAAAGCATTTATCAACATTCTTTTAATCTTGTCATTTTTCCAACATCTCTTCTGCTTTTCTTTTCTTAGGTTGGTTGTCATTTTCTAAGCTTAGGAAGTTTTCGATTTCATTAATTTGATTTGTTACCAGGCTCTGCCAGTCATCTTCATCAGCAGAAGGTGCCGCCCCATCAGTAAGATCTTTAATCTTGGTTGCCTGAAAATGGCTTTGGAGCAGAACTGATTTCAGAGGCTTTATTTTCACCTAGGAAAGACCAAACTTGTTTTGCTTACCATTGAAATTACTTGTTTTTTTAGTCATCAATAAGAGTTAAAAGAAAATCCTTAAGGCTCTGCAATTATTAGTATGTGATAAAGCCATCATTTTTCCTGACTAATTTTCAACAGCTACCTTAATTTGGCATGAAAAAAAACAAAATGTGAATCTGGAGGCTTATGCCTATATATAATAGCTCCTTAAGTTCCCTAATAAAAGTCCAGGGATACCATGAACATTTTCTAAAAGGTCTTAAGCTTACATTGAAAGAAAAGATATTTAATTAAAACAATTGCAGATCAAAATCTATTTTCTGTTTTCTCTTCCCTTCCCAAACATGTCTATGTTTTGTGTCTTCTAATCAAAGCCAGGGGAAAATTAAAAATGCTAATGGAGGGGGGGCACCTGGGTGGTTCAGATGGTTAAGTGTCTGCCTTCAGCTCGGGTCATGATCCTGGGGACCTGGGATCGAGTCCCGCATTGGGCTCTCTGCTCAGAGGTCAGTCTGATTGTCCCTCTCCCTCTACTTTCCCCCTACTTGTGCTCTCTTACTCTGTCAAATAAATAAAATCTTTAAAAAAAAAAATGCTAACAGAGGTAGACTGCTATATAGAAACTGCCTTTTACTTTGTTTCCTCTCCTGCTTCACAGCACCATTGTTGGACAAACAGGAAAGAGCAGTGAGGTATTTGGAAGCTGGCATGTTTCCAAGGCACTGCGTTGGGTCATACTTAATTTTTAACACAGTATTATAAAAGTTTTTCATTTAAAAATTTTTTTTCTGATAGTAATTATACTTTTTCCTCTATTATCTAAACTTCCAGTAAAGAAACAAAAATTACTAGTAATCTATCCAGAGAGACCAGTCAACATTTTGGTACAGTTTGCTACTAGTCTTTTTTTTCTAAGCATATTTGATTATTCTATAGAATTTTATATCTTGGTTTTTCCCAGGTCTTTAAAATTTATCATAAACCATTGTCAGTGACTGCACAAAATTTATTGAAAAAAAATTGTCAATAGTCTTCTTTGATTCCAGATAAAATCTGGTGGTAAAGATTATTACATATTTTAGAAATAAAGAACAGGGTAAGAATTACATTAAAATTACCTAAAATCTCAACTACCATTAAACATTTTGATGTAAATATTCTGGTCTCTTTGTGTGTTTGTGTGTCTCTGTGTGTGTGTATATATATATACTTTTAAAATCTGGATCATAATTACATCATTTTCTATTCTGTGTTTCAAACATTTATAGCATTTTCCTCTGTTCTTAAAAGTCTTAAGAACATGGCTCCATTATATTCCATGTTCCATTATGTAGTATGTTGAACATTTAAGTTGCTTGGAAATGCTTATTGTTGTAAATTAGGCTATCGTGAATATATTTTGTTTATAGATCTTTGAATATTGTCTTAAATTAAAATCTCCCCCATTAGACTGGAAACAGTGGCATATGCATAACGTTTTCAAAGTGAGATTATATAGTAATAATTTTAAAATGAGCTTAAATGTTTACATTTAACCTCAGTTCCCTGAGGGTTGCTCTTTTTGGATGGGTCTGTTTGCTCTTGAGAATTCTACAGTTAGCCACAGTCCCTTGAACTCAGCCTCTGATCCTTGTGGTGATGCTGTTCATAACTGATTGCCTATGTCCTTATGAGGTAACAGATGAAAATGGAAGTATCAGCACAAGACTGCCCAAAGACCGTAGGCAAGTCATTTAAGTTTTGTGGCCTCACTCCTATCAGCACTGTTTAGTTGTAAAATGCTATTGTAGAGTAACTCGTAATGAATAAAAGTGTGTATAAATGAATATTTCTGATGTCCGGCATGTAAGTACCCAGCACCTGTCATTTAGCTCACAGGGCCAGAATGAATGTGAGTCATCCATGTAATATGGAGAACAGATCTAGAGAAATACATCAAATCCAAATTTAGGTTGCCAGTTTTGAGGTAAACTGAGGGTCTGTATGATTTGATTTAATGGGGTCTCTCACAGTGTCTCTCACGGTGCTTGGTGCATTGTGGTGCATTTGATACCAAATTCAAATTACTAATTTTCCAGAATCCTTGACGTTTTATCTTGATAATGGAGATAAAAAAGAGACATTTACACATACCCGCTTTAGTTTCTTTCCCTATAACTACCTACTTGGTGGGCGGGGCAGGAGCCAGGTATGGCTGGAGAAACAAGATGCAGTGTCCATGCAAGTTTACACTTTAACAAAACTTGTCATATTTGGCTAATTGAGGTTTTGCAGCCTCCAGCAGTAATTCTAGTTCCAGACATGTTGCTACATATCTTTGCTCCTTCCTTTCCTATCACTTCCTTTTAAAAGTCACTTCATTACCTCTGTACCTCCTTTCTGCCTAAAAGATCTACTCTTTGGCCTAAAATTTCCCCAGCCAGGTTATCAGACTTCTTTGCATTTTAAAATTTAAATGAACTTAATTTAAAAAGGAAAATAAAATACACCGTTAAAAGCTGTTATTTGTTAAGGCTGTGTTAGTGCTGTAATTTCTGTTTTATAGGTGCTAAGGGAAAGTTAATGTGTACCTCTAAAATTGAAAAAAAATACAATGACTTTAAAATCGGTCACTGTGCAGTTGGTTTTTTCTTTAAGTCATCTTTTCTAAACTTTAGGTTGTACTTTTAGCAGTTAACACCTATAATTGCCTATTTTTAAGATTTTGAACAATACAGGCTTTTTTATGCTTAAGTTTTACACTCTGAGATAAAAAAAATAAAAATTTTGCCAAAAAACTGGTCAGCTGTAATTAGCTGCTTGACAAGTGGACTTGTGAACATATAATCTCTACAAATACTGTGCTTAAAATAGATATACATCCATACTTAGGATATCACGTATATTAAGGGTATTTGGTTCCTTTGCATACTCGTTCTAATGGAAATAATTTAAATTTTTCTTTGCAATAGTTTACCAAAATGATGTAATTAAGCACAAGCAAGAACAATGGAACTTAACTGATTGTATTATTTTGAGACATCTTTTATTAAGATAAAATTTTTGATGCTCAAATGCCACTACTCCTAAATTTAGGTGACTAAAAAAATAGAAGTGCATACATAATACACTACCTCACTCTGTCCTTCCCAAAACAGGCTGGGTTATATCTATTTGATTTATATACTGTGACTTTTTCCTGCTGTTTTCCATCAACCTTAATTGTGAAAAATGGTGCCATGTTGCCCTCTTGATATTATTTTGGAGATCAGTTAGGTCTTAAAGCATGCAGATGCATACAGTTCTACACATATCTGTAGAATTAGCTCACTAAGGTCTGCTCGGCAATATTTTTAATTGACTTACGTGTTCTGTGGGAAAAGAAGAATCGTAAAAAGTCTTTGCAGTTGCATTCCTCTTTTCACTGGGCTCTCCCTTGGGATTTGGATGGATACTCGAGTTATTCAAAGTGTCAGCAACTCTGTTAATGCTGGTAGTCTCTGGTTAACAAAGAGGAAATGGCAACAACTGAATTTTATTCTCCAGGCACTCATTTTAGTGACTGAACTTGTTTTTCTCTGATCCTATCTATGCTTTTGAATTTAAAAAGTAACTATTTTGTTTTTACTTTGAACATTTTATAGTTTTCATTGACTTTGCTCTTAATATACATTAAGCATTTCATTTCAGAAAACATTGCTACTTTCTAAAACCTCCTGGTTTCATGCTAAAATGAGTGAAATGGTGTAAATATCTTCTAAAACAAAAAACTCCCATAAAATGCTACCTTAACTCCCCTGGTTATTGCATTGCCACAGATGTACACATACTCAGTGAGCCATCTTAACAGTTAACATTGATGGGAAAAAGTCTGAATCAACTAGAAGTCAGATTTATAAAAATATATTTAAAGAAACTGGCCACAATAAGAAGCCCAACAAATGGGCTAACTAGTAGGGGTCACTGGAATTTAATAAGTAGATAAAAATGACTTAGAGAAACATGTCAGCTTTGAAAGTTAAAAGATACTTTTATGAGTGGATATTTTACAAGTTGAATTTCTACAGAATTTTCTATCTCCCCTTCCATCTTTACTTATTTATATCATTGAGATTTAACTTAGAAAAGCCTTGTGAGAAAATGGTCAACATGAGACCTTAACAGCGCTTGCCTAACTGCAGCATTCAACAGATTCAAAATTAATGGGATCTGAGGTTAATACATTTTATTTCATTAGGAAAGTTATAGTGAGCAAAATGAGGTTTTACAGTATTTTGGTGGTTTCTGTTTTTCCTTGCATTACCTCTCTGTTTATGCTAGTAAACCTGATATGCTTAATTCCCAATTCTTCTCTTCAAAGTTCTATCAATTGCCTCTTTTTTAAAGAATCCAGTAGCTCTGAGGGCCATTCAGAGCTTTCCTTGTAATCTGCATTTCTTTAATTGGTCTAAAATCACACTGTTAAACAGGCCAAGTTCCCTTTTTAAAAAAAAGATTTTATTTATTTATTTGATAGAGATCACAAGTAAGCAGAGAGGGAGGCAGAGAGAGAAGGAAGCAGGCTCCCTGCTGAACAGAGAGCCCAATGCAGGGCTTGATCCCAGGACCCTGAGATCGTGACCTGAGCTGAAGGCAGAGGCTTTAACCCACTGAACCACCCAGGCACCCCCAGGCCAAGTTGCCTTAAAATCTAAGAATATCTTTAACAACCTCAATAACTTTCACTATGAGATTGCTATTAACAAAGTAAACTTTTTTCATGATAATCTTCAACTATTTTTCATTGTTAGTTACTTCTGTACAGCACTTAAACGTGATATGTAGTATATTTCTTTTTAAATATTTTTGGTAGGAAAAATTTCAAATACACAAAAATAGAGTATGAACTTAGGACCGTCACCCACCTTAAATACCTATCAATGTTAAGTCCTATGTATTTCATCCATTTACCTCTCCACCTGTTTTTTTATTCTAGAATATTTTTATAAAGCAAAACTTAGACACTTATTTCACATGGTGGTTAGAATACACTATTCTCTGAAACGTTGAATATTTGAATGTTTTAATGTTGGTACATAACTAAGGGATTCCGTTTAAAGTGTTTGAGTTACAAATATCAATGATATGAAATGTATTGTTACACCTCAACAGTTCTTATAAAATGAAAGCTGGATCCTAGTGATGGTGAAGGGAAGCTAGAAGTAGAAAAGTCAAGGAAAGCGGGAGAAAATTGGGAGAAGAAAATGAAGGAAGTTTTTTCAGTATAGAAAGAAAAGGAATAAACGTGCCCACTGGCAGAAGCCTTATCAACAACTGTGAGACTAATTAGATGTTGCTAATTTAAAATTAATGACCTGGACCTGTGGTTGTTTCTTCTATTTCCAGTTCCTTGGTGAAATTTTTTTTAAATTTCCAGTATGCATTTGCACCTTTGTACATGTGGATATTAGTGGCTCAGATTTAGGTAAAAAGAAATCCACTCATATTTAAATAAAACTTTCCTACTTTTACTTATATACATGTATAAGTATCTTAGGTTTAGGTAAAAAAAATATATATATATATAAGTGGTTTATATTTTAAACATCAACAGCCCCTTTATCAGGAATAAGGATTAAAAATTCAAATTTTCAAAGAAAACATAAACATTGCTTTCTTACCTGGTCCAATATCCCTCCTGATATCATCATCATTTTTACAAAGTGTCATTGAAACCACATTTTCATTTTCTGATGGGCCTACTGGTCTCTTCTTCAACAAAGGAATGCTAGAAGTTGAAGTGCTCAGTGTTTGACTTTCAGTTTGATTTACTTTTGACCAAGGACTGGGGTCTAAGAAATTCACATGTACTGGAATTTTCTCAGTTTTTTTATCTGAAGTTGAAAGATCAAAGGCTGACCTTCCACTTCTGTTTACTAAATCTCCAGATGGCTTTATGTGAAATGAACATGATTCTTCCAGCTGTCCTTCACTGTAAATTTTTTCTGAAACGATGTTATTTAATGACTCTGTTTTCTCTGTATTATTTAACAATGAATGCTGTCTTTCATTGACATTCACAGAAAGGAAGAGGTCATTTTTTGTGGCGTCAGTTATCTGATTCTCATCAATCTGACACTTTTTATTAGAAAACTGTATTTCTTTGGAAGTTTGCGTAGGAACAGCAATTTTCATGTCTTTGGCTTGTGAAGTATGTATATGCTCATTTTTAGCCTGAAGATGGGAAGTGGTTGCACTGTTTTCTAAATATCCCAAACAGTTCTTTATTTGACTAGTGTGCATATCATTCAGATTTCCCGATATAGTTCCTTCACCAGGGCTTGAGTTGCGTTTCACCAACATAGGCATAATATTAACATTTTTATCTGAATTTTTAAGGAGTACTTTCAAATTCTCACTGAAAGCAGCCGGTGAAATGGGGTTATTAGTTGCTGTGTCAGAGGGAATAGTCCGTTCAGGTTTCTCTGAAGTACCATTACACATTTGCTGAAAAACTGAAGTTTGTTTAAATGGCGATATACTGCACTCACTCTTTTTATTTAACAGTTGCATTTGGTTTATTTTATGTTGTTTATCATCTAGCATAACATTACTTGACTGCTGTTCAGTGTCAGAAATAGAGTTTACAGGATTCGTTTTTACATTTAGAGATGAATCCAGATCTGCTTTGGTTTGGTCACTATTTGTAATTTCCTTCTCTGTGGCATTTTCTTGAATTCCTGGAAGCAATCTGAATCGTTCAAATGGTTCATCTTCAGAAACATCTTTCTTTTCATTTGTATGGTGAGCCATCTCACTTAAGATATTGTTAGATGGTCTGTTATTTTCAACCTCCAGATGGACATCTGCATGGTGAAGATCGAATCCTTCAGTTCTTTCTAGGAGTATCTTTTCTGTTGCTATTGATCTGTCTGCCATTAAAAAAGAATTGTTTGGTGATTTAAATTCTGTACACCCATTGTCTTTTACCAAACCCACCTTGTCTTTTATTTCTGAAGTAACTGCTTTTCTAAAGTCAGTAATATTCAAGGTTTGTTCTTGACTAATTAGTTCTTTTTCTGTGCCGAGGTTTTTGCTTAAGGAGATTTCGCTCTGATTTTCATCCTGAGATATAGCAGGATCAGTTTCATTCTTGGAGCTTTTTTCAAAAAGCTGTAAATCTGTCATGAAGAAAACACAGTAAATTTTTATATTATACCCTAAAACCTACTTTTATAAGACATAAAGTACTACCTATTTATGTGAAAACATATTTAGCCTTAAATATTTCATTGGCCATTATACAAACATTATGATACCAATTTTACTAAATATTGAATCCCCTTGGTCATAATACATAGTTAATATGCTAAATTTGGCTCTACTCATTAAATTTTTATTTCATAACAGAAAAAGTATTTTTGGTTTAAAAAGAGGGAAGTAAGTTGAGAGTATTAGGAAATGGTTTTTAGTTTACTAGTCTGTTAGACTTCTTTTTGAGCATACAGTACAATTCTGTGTAAACACACAGGTGAGTAAATAAAAATGAATTTATCTTAAGTTAGACTTTAATTTCTGTTACTACTGTCAAACAGATATTTAACCAGAAATCTGAAGATCTGATTGGCTTTATTAAATGATTCATTGAATCAGACAGCATCCTATCCAGCAAAGAGAAAAGAGCCTCATTGAGCTACAGAGAAAAAGGTTTTTAAAGGTAGAGAATGAGTGAACAAAGGAAATTATTAGCAAAGAATACATTGTTTTAGGCAAGGTCGCCCTCCTAAGGGGAAAGGAAAAGGTCTATAATGGATTTCTTATTGCTGACCAGGAAATTCCAGGTTGACTGGTTAAACGTTACATTCCTAGGGGTTGAAGCTGCAATTTGATTGGTATTAAGTTTTGGTTTGCTGACATGGGTTGTTAACAGGACTGACTCCATTTTGGGCCCGTGCTTTTCTTTTTACCACTACTTAGGATTAAGAATTGCTAGCTGTTTATTCAAGACTGACCATCATCACTTTTTATTCATTACCTTCTAAGTATTTTAAAGTTAAGGGATACTTTTGTGCAAATGTATAGAATAATTAAGACATATTTTATTCATCTGAGTTTTAACCATAGATTTCAAATTTTCCATGTAGTTAAAATAACCTAGAATACAAAATTCAGGACTTGAAGGGCTTTAGTCCATTCATTCTCTCTACAACATCTCCACCAAGTGGTTGTTCAGCCTAGGTTTGAACACCTTCATAAAGTAAGTTTGTGGTCTTTATAAGCAATTCTTTTTCAAGATGGACAAATTAGTAAATTATTTCAATGGTTACAGAAAGGCCATTTGAACTAAGACAAGTGCTCTAGGTCTGATCATCAGAAGGTTATTCACATCCCAGAGAACACACTCCACAAAGCAGTGAATGCAGAAAACCGAATGCAAAAAGCCATGGAGTAAGTGATAAGGAAAGGCAGAAACAGAATTTTCCCCAAAATACTGACTATAAAGAATAGCTCAAAAGAAGCCTGTCTTAAGACATATACAAATGAAAAATGTTTCTTCAGCTACAATACAGGACCATCAAAGCAAAGACTATAACTCACATTCCCCTAAATTCCATAGATGGCCTAGCATAGCACTTTGACAGATCCTTTATTTGTGGGAGAAAGGGTAGGGGGGGGGTCAGTATATAAAATTAGAAAATAGCGATATGCTGGTTACCTTCTATAATGACTTCTATAAACGGACCCTCTTTCTTCTCCTTCTGTTTGTAGTTAGTATCTGAACAAAAACTCAAAGTATCTTTCTTTATTTCTTGCCCAGAATTGTATTTCTGTATGTTTTCTGATTTTTCCATTGACATTTCACTGTTTTTAGTATTTACTTCTGGAATATTCTAATGGAAAATGGAAAAAAAAATACCTTTAATGTAAGAACATATTGTAAAATAGTATATCTGAACAAATTCTGATAAAAGTACAATCTGTGTTTTAAGTCAGCCATTCAGCAATGCCTATTTGAAAGTCAAATGACTCGGGGCGCCTGGATAGCTCAGTGGGTTAAAGCCTCTGGCTCCGGCTCAGGTCATGATCTCAGGGTCCTGGGATCAAGCCCCGCATCTGGCTCTCTGCTCAGCAAGGAGACTGCTTCCTCCTCTCTCTGCCTGCCTCTCTGCCTACTTGTGATCTCTCTCTGTCAAATAAATAAAATCTTAAAAAAAAAAGAAAAAGCCAAATGACTTAACTAAATTTAGTATACTGCTCTTTGTAACAAACCACTTAAACCTCATTTTGTATAGTTTCTCATGTTTAAACAAAATTGAGACCCTTTGAGGTTTTCAATATGCATTCTATATTATTATGTAATCTCACACATTACATGTAAAAAAACACCACTTATTAAAAGCAAAGTGGTCATGGTTAGCAAATTGTTTTGAGTATTTGGTATTTTTATGTATCTTTAAAATAGTGGATCAGTTCAACATCCTTTTATTCCCTCTATATTCAGCACATACTCCATGGAAACACTGCACTAAGCTTTCCGATACAGTGATGAGCAGCCTACAGACCTTAGCCTCAAAAAACAATCCTGGAGGAAGATAGGAAAAGAATAATCTAGATGAAGATAAGGAGGTACTCCAGGGAAAACAAAAGACCTACACAGATGCTAAACACAAGCAAGATTATAGTCTTTTAATAAACTATTAGGGATTTCTTTCAGCTAGAGCTTAGATTGCTGGAAGAATGGAGAAATAGGAGGCTTGAGGTAAGCTATGCCCAGGTCATTACGGGCCAAATACAGCATGCTAAGGAGTTCCAAGAAGACCATGAGAAGTCACTGAAGGGTTTTAGACAACGTAATAAACATAATCTGACTGGAAAGACCATTCTGGCTACAGAATCAAGAATAATTTCTAAACTTCGTTGATTAAAACCTCCTATGAGAAATAAATGTTCTACAACACAGCACATCAGATACCTACTCAATGAGATTGTTTTCTATGCTACTTTATTTCATTTTTTAAAGAATGCTAGTCACAGACCACTACACTAACTTCCATGTACCTCTAATAGGCTGCACCTAGAAGTCTGAAAAATACTGAATTAAAGGGAGACAAAATGAGGCAGAGAGATGCATCAGAAGAGTGTCCTAGTGCCATGGTCCAGGTGATATCAGTAGAGATGAAGAACTATTCAGTTCTTCATCTAAATGAATTATTTATGAGCTAATCAATGGGACTTGATGGATGATGGGATAGGAAAGAGTCAAGATTGATTCACAGAGTTCAGATTAGGTGTGTAGAGATGACTGGTGGATATTATTTACTCAACTAGAAAAAAAGTAGTAGCAGGTGTGGATGAAAATGTCATGGGTTGTTTGAACCTGCTGAGTGTGAAAAGTTGGTAAGGTATTAAGGTGGAGATGTCTAATGAACATCTAGATTTATGAATCTGGAGCTTATGAGAAAATTTACCTGGAAATGTAAATTTGAAAATCACTGGTACAGAGATGGCAACTGAAGATGTACAAGTTGATGAGACTAACTAATGAGAGTATATTTTGAGGGAAAAAGAAGGGTAAAGGATAAAATGCTAATGAAATCCACAAAAGAAGCAGAAGAAGAGAAACTTGCAAAGGAAAAATCTGTAAAAGAGAATGACAAAAACAGTATGGTAGTTACCAGGAGCTTTGTAGTCTCGGATAAATATGGGTTCAAATCCTGGTTTCAGTACTTATTAAGTATGAAATCTTATAAGAATATATTAGTTATCTACTGCTGTGTAACAAATTACCCAAACTTTGGGTTTGGGTGGTTTAAAGCAACATTTATTATGCTATAGTTTCAATGAATCAGGAAATCACGAATGACTTGGCTTGGTGACTCAGTCTCATGAGGTTCTAGGCAAGCTGTCATTATTGGAAGCCTTAACTGAGGCTGGAGGGTCTGTCTCTAAGAAGGCTCACGCAGTGGCTGGCAGTTGCCTGGGATGCCTAAGTTCTCTTCTATGGGGTCTTTCTTCCTCCATGGCCTCTCTTCAGAATGGGGCATCTCTAGCAAGAAGCCTGGACCTTAACATGGGCTCAGAGAGAAAGAAAGGCACAGAAAGACAGAATGTGTGTGCACCTAAGACAGAAACCACAGTTGTTTTAAAACCTAATCTCAGAAGTGATAGCACATCACTTCTGCTGTGTTCTATTAATTAGGAACAAGTAACAAAATTCAGCTCAGACTCAAGGGGAAGGAGATTACAAAAGAACATGAATAAATGGAGTACGAATCACTTGGGCTGTATTAGAGCTGCCTATAATACTTAAAACTGTGAGCTTATTTTCTCTATAACATGAAAATGTGAAGATTTAAGTTCAGTTATGTATATAAAGCATATAATTCATGGTTGCTTAATTAATGGTAAGATTAACATTATTTCCACTTTATTTTTTTTTTTAAAGATTTTATTTATTAGAGAGAGAGACACAACGAGAGAGCGAACACAAGCAGGGGGAGTGAAAGGGAGAAGCAGGCTTCCCACCGAGCAGGGAGCCTGATGTGGGGCTCAATCCTAGAACCCTGGGATCAAGACCTGAGCTGAAGGCAGATGCTTAACAACTGAGTAACCCAGGTGCCCCCATTCTTTCCAATTTTTCAAAAAATATTTTATTTATTTATTTATTTATTTATTAATTATTTGTCAAAGAGAGAGAGAGAGCACAAGCAGGAAGAGCGACAGGCAGAGCAGGCAGAGGGAGAAGCAGGCTCCCCGCCAGGCAGGGAGCCCAATGCAGGACTGATCCCAGGATCCTGGGACCGTGACCTGAGCCGAAGGCAGTGGCTCAACTGACAGCCACCCTGGTGTCCCCATTATTTCCACTTTAAAGAGCAGTTTGAGAGGTAGGAAGAAAACAGATGAGTGAAATATGACAGGAGAAAAGGTATTCAAGAAGGAGATAGTACCAATGTATCAAAGGGACTGAAAAATATCCACTGGAAGTAGTGTCCATTCGATGGAGTGGGAGGGTTGAAGCCAGACTGCCCCATGTTGAGGGATGAATGGGAAGGAGGGAAGTAGAGAGTATGCGTTTAGACTACTCTTTAGGTTTAGAGAGTATGAGTTTGAACGTGACTCTACAGGGAGAGAACAGACTTTTATTTAGAGATGGACACAGGATCAAAAAAATGTTTTGTGTACTTTGTAAAATGAGAGAAACCTGAGCATGTTTAATTGTAAATGGGAAAATATAAACTAGTAACTCACAAAAGAAATGTAACTGACCAAACATAAGAAAATATGTTTAGGGGCGCCTGGGTGGCTCAGTTGTTAAGCGTCTATTTCAGCTCAGGTCATGATCCCAGGGTCCTGGGATTGAGCCCCACATGGGGCTCCCTGCTCAGTGGGAGCCTGCTTCTCCCTCTCCCTCTGCTGCTCCCCCTGCTTTGTTCCCATTCTTGTTCTTTCTGTCAAAATAAATAAATAAAATATTTAAAATATATATGTTTAATAAAAATGCAAATTAAAACTGGTTAATTATTCAGAGAGTTTGGGTATACAGGTATTTTCCCACATGGTTGGTGGGAGTATAAACAATCTTTCTGGAGGCAATCTCACACTATGTGTCAAAATTATAAGGATCAAGCTCTTTGATCTAGCAATACTATCTCTGGAAATTTATCCTAAAGAAATCACAAAAGTACACAAAGATATTTGTATGAGGATGTCCTACAGTAGAGGAGTGGATACATTAATTATGGCACATCTCATACAATTGGAACTATGATGTATGTCAATTTCTACTGACTTAGAAAGATAGCCACTATTTAAATTAAAATTAAAAAAGGCAGTTTCTTGAAAGGTTTAATATAGACTCAGCAAATCCACTCTAGTTATATACCTCCCCAAAATTGAAAAACAGAGACTCAAACAGATGGTTGAATGCCAGTGTTCAGCAGTATTATTCACAATAGCCAAAAGGTGAAAACCCAAATGTCATTAACAGATAAATGGATAAACAAAATGTGGTATATCCATACACTGGAATATTATTCTGCTGTAAAAAGGAATAAAGTTCTAATACAGGCTGTAAAACCTCATACTAGGTGAAATAAGCCAGATAAAAAGGACAAATATTACACAATTCCACTTACATAAAATACATAGAATAGGCAAATTCATAGTCAGAAAGTAAATGAGAGGTTACTAAAAGCTGGGGACAAGGGAGGTGAGAAGTCACTAGTTAATGGTTACACAGTTTCAGTTTGAGATGATGACAAAGTCTTGGAAACAGTGGTGAGGACTGCACAACATTGTACTTATAATTAATTGTAATTAATGCAATTGAGTTATAATTTTAAATGTCAACAGAAAGTACAGAGATGATGGATTTAGCAAAAAAAAATTATAAATGTTCAAAGATTTAAAGAACATGAATATAATAAAAAGAAAAATATACTCCCCCAAAAGAATCAAATGGAAATTCTAGAGATGATATATACACTATCTGAAATAAAAACTCACTGTATAGGCTTAACAGCAAGATTAAACATATTAGAACAAAAGGTAATTGGACTTCAGAGCACAGAACAATAGAAAATCCCAATGGGAGAAGGCAGAGAAAAAAAGACTGAAAACAATGTGCAGCACCTGAGAACCTGGGGGACATCAAGCAGTGTAATGTTTGTGTAGTTGAAGTCCCATAAGAGAAGAAGGGGACAGAAAAAAATCTTTGAAGAGGTAATGACCAGAAATTCATCAAATTTGATGAAAACTGTAATTCCACAGATTCACAAAGCATTCAATAAAATCCCAAGCAAAATATACACAAAGAAAACCAAAGCAAGGCAGAGAGAAAAAGACACAACATGAAGGGGGATGTGAATATAACAACCACAGACTTGCCAGAAGCAGCTCAAGCAACAGTGGAACAGCATTGTCAAATGAATGAAAAACTATCCATCTAGAATGGCAGATCCACTGAAAACACTCCTTAAAAATTAAGGAGAAATAAACACTTCTCCAGACAAAAGCTAAGAGGATTCCTCACCAGATATGCACACACATGCCCACACTTAAACACACACACACACACACACACACAAATATTAAAGGAAGCTCTTCGAGCTGAAGTAATAGGATACCAGCTAGAAACCTGGATCTACACCAGTGAATCAAGAGTGCCTGAAATGGTAAATATGAGTGAATGTGAAAGACATTTTCTCTAATTCTTCATTTTCTTAACCAGGTAATTAACAATTTAAAATAAAATAATACTATATGGTGGCGTTGATAATATGTAAAAGTAAAGTGTATTTAAAAATAACACAAAAACCAGGAAGGAAAAATGAGAATATAGAATTGTAAGCTTCTTACTAATCAGAGAATTTGGCATATTATTTGAAATCAGACTATGATCAATTACTCTAGAAAAGTACTTGGCAAACTATGGTTAGTGTGCCAAATATGGCCTACTGTTTTGGCAAATACACTTTTATTGGTACACAACCATGCCCATTTATGAACTCACACGTAAGAATAGTTTAAGTAGTAAATTTTATGTATATTTTACCAGAATAAAAAAATATAAGGAACGGTTCTCAAAGGGAAAATAAAAGACTTCCTCATGTTATTACTCAACATAAAGGAATTATGAATATTCCCTTTAGAAAAAGTCACAGGACTGAAAAGGATACATAATGCAAGCACTAATCAAAAAAGATGGAATAGGTGTATCAATATTATACAAAATAGATTTCAAGACAAGAAATATTACTAGGAAAAAGATATTTCATAATGATAAAAAGATCAATTAACCAGGAAGTCGTAACAATCGTAAATGTATATACGCCTAATAACAGAGCTTAAAACATATGAAGCAAAAACTGACAGAACTGAAAAAAGAAAGATAAATTCATTTATGATTAACGATTTCAATTGTCTTCTCCCATAATTGATAGAACAAGTACACAAAAAAATAAGTAGAGATAGAAAAGACTTGAACAACACTGTCAACCAGCCTAATCTGACATTTATAAAACATGCAACCAACTAGTAACAGAATACACATTCTTTCAAGGACACATGAAATATTCACCAAGACAGGGATGCCTGGGTGGTTCAGTCCACTAAGCTTCTGCCTTCAGTTCAGGTCATGATCTCAGGGTCCTGGGATCGAGCCCTGTGTCTCTCTTAGGCTCCCCACTTAGCAGGGAGTCTGCTTCTCCCTCTGCCTCTGCCCATCCCACCTTCTGTGCACACATGCTCTCTCAAGTAAAATCTTTTAAAAATATATATATATATTCACCAAGATAGATAATAGGCTTGGCTAAAAAACAAGTCTTTTTTAAAAGGATATTTATATTTAAAAGGATATATTTATATTTAAAAGAATAAAAGTCTTACAGAAAATGTTCTCTGACCACAACTAAATTATAGTTGAAATCATTAAAAAATATTTGGAAAATTCTCAAATACTTGGAAATTAAACAACAGTTATAAGTCATACTCATATGGTTTATTCCCATACCCATGGATCATCAAGGAAGACCTCACAAAAGGAATTTTAAAATATGAATAAGGATGAAAACACTACGTATCAGAATTTGTGGGATGAAACTATAACAATGCTTAGAGGAAAATTTATAGCTTTATGTGCTTATGTTAGAAAAGAAGAAAGGCCAGTAAGCAATGATCTAAGTTTCCATGTTAAACAGCTAGAAAAAAGCATATTAAATCCAAAGTAAGTAGGATGAAGGAAATAATAAAGTTAACAGCAAAAGCCAATGAAATAGTAAATGAACAAGCATGAGAAGGAAATCAATGAAGTCAAAACCTAGTTCTTTGAAAAGACCAATAAAATTGAAAATCTAGCTAAACTGATGAGAGAGCAATAAGAGGAGAAGGAGTGGGAAGAAGAAGAAAGGCAGGAAAGCACAAATGAGAAGACATCACTACAGAGGAATGTAATAATAAAGGAATATCATGAGCAACTCTTTGCCAACAAATCTGACAACTCAGATAAAAAGGACAAGTTCCCTGAGAGACAAAAATTAGCAAAACCCACTGTGGTCTAAGTCTCCAAGACTACCCCCTGGTTTTGTGATTTTCTAGGAAGGCTCACAGGACTCAGTATACAGTTGTACTAATGACTAAGATTTATTACAGCAAAAGACTACAAAGAAAAACAGCACAGGGAAAAGGCATATCAGTGTAGAGTCTGGAGCAAACCAGGTACAACCTTTCAGGAGTCCCATCCCAGTGGAATCATACAGGACATGCTTCATTCCTGCAGCAGTGAATTGTGACAGCAAACGTGAATTTTCCTCCACCAGGTAAGCTCATCAGAGATTCAGTGCTCAAGGTGACCAGCACCCATTTGCCCACATGCCCCAGAACTCCAGACTCCCCGTAAGAAAAGAGATGTTCACAGTAAAGCACAATGTTTAACTAACACTTTAGGCACAGTGAGCCACTCCTGGCAGTTAGGAAATAGTGGGGAACCTTCTCCAGAACCAAATTTCCAGGTACCAGTCAAGGGCCAACTTTGTATGCAGGCCTTTCTAAGGATAGCATTCACAGGCCTCTCTGTTAACTATTTCTTCTGCACACCAACACAAGAAGAAATAGATGAACTGCCCTATAAATAATACTGAATTTGTTATTAAAATTTTTCCCCACAAAGAAAAAGCATAGACAGCTTCACAGGCAAATTTTATCTAATATTTAGTAAAGAAATAGTAGTAATTCTACACAATACTCTTTCAGGAGGAGGGAACACATTCTAGCTCATGAAGTCAGTATTACTCTGATAGGAAAACCAGACCAAAAGAATACAAAGAAAGAACAAACGAAACCTACAGATGAGTATTCCTAATCAATGCAAAATCCTTAACATAGCATTAACAAATTACATCCAGCCATCTATAAAAGAATAAATATTCCAAGAATGCAAGGTTATTTTAAATTTGTAAATCAATTAATATAGTTAATTGGTTAATAATAACATATTAATGGAATAAAGAAAAAAGTATCTTAACAAATACAGAAAAAAACCATTTCACAAAATTTATACCCATTCATGATAAAAACTCAGCAAACTAGGAACAGAAGGCAACTTCCTCAATCTGATAAAAAACATACAGGGGCACCTGGGTGGCTCAGTGGGTTAAAGCCTCTGCCTTTGGCTCCGGTCATGATCTCAGCATTCTGGGATCGAGCCCCCGGCTCTCCGCTCAGCAGGGAGCCTGCTTCCCCATTCTCTCTGCTTGCCTCCCTGCCTACTTGTGATCTCCCTCTCTCTGTCAAATAAATAAATAAAATCTTTAAAAAAAAACAAACATATACAAACAACCTACAGCTAACATATGAAATGGTTAAAGACTAAAAATTCTGCATCTGAGATGGAGGAACAAGGCAAGAAAGTCCACTATCAAAACTTCCGTTGGACATTGTACTAGAGAGTCTTAGCTACTGCGATAAATTGAGAAAAAAGTAAAATTCATATAAAGCAGAACAAAATAAAACCTCCTTAAACTCACAGATGGCATAATGTACACAGAAAACCCCAAAATTAGGGGAAAAAAACCCTACCATTACAATAAATTTTAAAAGGTAACAGGATATAAGGTCAATGTATAAAAATAAAATTTTACTTCTACATACTAGCAAGAAACAATTAGAAAAATTAACTTAAAATACTGTTTATAATAGGATTTTAAAATACAAAATATTCAGGGATAAATTTCATGAAACAAAAGACTTACACGATGAAAATTGCAAAACATTTCTGAGAAAGATATTAAAGAATGTCAAAAGAAATGTAAAGATATATCACGTTCACGGATTGGAGGACTCAATATTGTTAACATGTCAATTCTTCACAAATTAATCTACAGATTCAACACAATCCAAAAATCCCACAGAATTTTTTTTTAGAAATTGGCAAACTGATTCTAAAAATTATCTGGAAATGCAAAGGACTTAGAAGAGCCAAAACAATTTCGAAAAAGAAAAAAACCCTCAAGGACTTGCACTACCACATTTTAAGACTTCTTACAAAGCTACAGTAATAAACACGATGTTGTGTATTGACTTAATGATAAACATATAATCAATGGAACATAATAAAGAATTCAAAAATAAATCCATACATATATTAGATCAACTAATTTTCAAAGAACATACTGAAGTACAATGAGAGAGAAAAAAGGTCTTTTCAAAAAATGTGTGTATTGGAACAACTGAAAATCCATGTTCAAAAAATAATCCTCAATCCTTATATCATACTGTACACAAAAATTAACTGAAAATGTATCACAGGCTACATGCTTATACTCATTTTTTAAAAGCTGAGACACTGAAAATATAAAGCAGAGGGAAAATCATAAGTAATGGTCCTAATTTCTTTAAGTTTTCTACCCTCCAAACACTTGAATTTTACCTGAAACTTCTTGTCTTTCTCAAACTTCTTCTGATCACATAATTTATTGTAATGTTCTTGTAACTTAGTATGAGTTTTTTTAAGTGATGATAACTCATTTTTAATTTCATTAATTTCTCCATTAAGTTCTTCAACCTAAAATTTAACCAAAATGAATAGTTATGTAAATGTGTTTTTTATGGGGAACCTCAGTGGTTCAGTCAGTTGAGTATCAGACTCTTGGTTTCAGCACAGGTCATGATCTCAGGGTCATGAGATCAAGCCCCGTGTTAGGCTCTGCACTCAGTAGGGAGTCCGCTTGAGATTCTCTCCCTCTGTTCCCCCACCCCCACCCCCCGGCTCACGTGCTGATAGATAGATAGATAGATAGATAGATAGATAGATAGATAGATAGATAGATAAAGCTGTTTTGTATGATATTTTATTAACACAAGTTTTTGGAAATAGTAAAAAAATAAAAATGATCCCAAAGTAATTACTAATATTGAGAGCTACCATTCATTGAATTGTGCTGAGTACTGAAATACAATTTCATACTCATAAAAATCCCCAATTTACAGGTGAGAGATGTGAGGCTTGCAGATGTTTAAGTAATTTGCCAAGGTCACGTGGATCCAAACCCAGGTCAGGATCCAAACCCAAAGCTAAATATAGGGGTTGTATTCTTAATTACTACATTAAACAACTTCTTGTTACAAATGAAAAATTATCTTTTTTGGGGCACCTGGGTGGCTCAGTGGGTTAAAGCCTCTGCCTTCGGCTCAGGTCATGGTCTCAGGGTCCTGGGATCGAGCCCCGCATCGGGCTCTCTGCTCAGCAGGGAGCCTGCTTCCCCCCTCTCTCTGCCTGCCTCTCTGCCTGCTTATGATCTCTCTCTGCCAAATAAATAAATAAAATCTTTAAAAAAAAAAAAAAAAGAAAAATTATCTTTTTTTATATTCTCTAAAAGTTACACCTTCATTACTTTCTTGAAGTTTTATTTTCTTGTTGCAAATCAAGACATACAGATTTTTAACTCAACTGAGTGACGACTACTGAGCACTAAGTAGTGCAAAATAACTGACACTTGAGCCTGATATTTACATCCAGACAGGGCTTTCACTGGGTGTTTAAAATCTCATCATCTTTTTCTTGGGGGAGTACTCTTTCATGGGACCCTCAAGTAGATGACAAAGTAAGTGCCACTGAATCCCTGCAGAGGCTAACAGACATGAACTCACCTATTACTTGCCCTTCGTCTCATCTATTTTTAACCTTTTAAAGATCAATCTGTGCAAGATGCTTCTTTTCCAAGGCTCAAGTCTCCACAAATTTTTTCATCCCATCCTTTTCTATTCCCCTCGGTGCTTAGTTCTAGCACTAATCGTCTTCCCTGTTGCTTATTCACAATTCTTCCCACTATACCAGCCTGTATTCTTCAGCCTTACAAACAGAACTAGAACAAGAACAAACAAGTCTTACAAAAGGAACAAATATGCTTTTCTCGCAATCTTAACTCATTTTTCTCCTTGACCCAATTACTGTCTCTCTCTTTTTTTCTAACGATTTTTTTATTTACTTGAGAGAAAGAGAGCATGAGAGGGGGGAGGGTCAGAGGGAGAAGCAGACGCCCCGCTAAGCAGGGAGCCAGCCCAACGTGGGACTTGATCCTGGGACTCCAGGGTCATGACCTGAGCCGAAGTCAACTGCTTAACCAACTGAGCCCCCTGGTACCCGTCTCTCTCCCTTTAGAAAAAAAAAAAAAGATCTATTTATCTTAGAGAGAGGAGAGAGAGTGTGCATGAGTTGGGGGAGGGGCAGAAGGAGAGACTCTTCAAGAAGAATCCCTGCTGAGTGTGTTGTAAGACATGGGGCTCAATCTCACAACCCTGAGATCATGAAATGAGCTGAAACCAAGAGTTGGACGCTTAATGAACTGAGCCACCAGGCGTCCATCTCACTTCTTTAATATAAAAGTCCACACTTGGCTACTTTCAAATTCTAACTTCCCAACCCTCCTTAACAACCTGACTCCTGCCCTCACTCTTCTACAGATTTCTCTCCCACACATAGATAATCACCTGAAAATTAGCAAAAAAGATTTTTCCCAAGTTTCATACTGTTAACAGCTCTGCAGCATGACTGTGTTGACTATTTGTTCTTGGAACAGACTCTTTTTGTTTTCACGGTATTACTCTTCCTATATCCTCCTGCCTTTCTCACTGTTCTTACCAGGCTCCCCCTCCCACGCTGCCCCAACACACACACACATACACCCTACTCTTTCTTCTTTGGCCTTCTTTCCTAGTCCTCTACTCCTTCAATAGATGATTATAACTATATCTTGAAATTTTATCTTTATGCTAATAAACCTTAAATCTGTATTGCATCTCTCAAGTTCTCTCCTAAGATTAGATTCACATTTCCAAATGCAGGGTATGCATTTCAGGCTAGATGTCCTGCAGGCACTGTACATTCAACAGCTTCCAAATTAAATTCATTCTTTTCATCTACCAAATCCGCTTCTCCTTTCACATTTCTTAAATCAATTAATGACATTATCATTCTACTAGTCATACTAATCTCAAGGTCATGTTTGACTCCTTTCTCCTACTAATATTTATTATATATAAAATTTCATGATCCTGCCAATTCTACTTTTAAATGCTTTTTGCATCTATTCCTCTTCTCTGTTCTCACTACTGTTATCCTAATTCACACCCTCATGGATTCAAGGTTAGATTCTTTACAGTATTCTTACCCCTCTCTCTCCATAAAGCCATCCTCCATACTGTTGCAAGAGTTATTTTTCTAAAACTCAGATCTGACTATGTCACTTCTCTGCTTTAATAGTCCCAGTGGCTTTCCATTACTTATAAAGTAAAATTCAACTTCCTTAGTAAGGAGCCTCCTGGAAAATGATCTCAACCTATTTTCCAATGTCACATTCCACATATCCTATGCTTTATTCAAATCAGACTGCTCTTCACTCTTGAAAATACAGTTTCATGCCTCCAGGATTTTTCCCTTCTTTACTAAACGGAATGCCAACAAGATGAAAAGAGAAGTGTAGAAAATGGGCACGTATTGTTGATGAAACCTTATTTATCTTTTGAGGCCAAACTAGTGTCCTCTTTTCTCTAAAACTTTCTCCAACATAGCTAAATGATATGATTTATTTTGTTCTTTCATAGTAATTTGTTAATACTACTAAAACCACTCCATGCTATTGTGGTCAATTTCATAGTTATCTGTCCATTTGAATGTGAGCTCTTTATTGATCTTAGTATTTTAGGCATCTCTGAAAATCCAGTACCTAGAATAGTGCCTAACACACAGTAGATGCTCAACAAATGATATAGGTTGAGTTCCTTTTGTGACCTACCTTTTCCTCTAAATAGTTTCTGAACATCCTCATTTACTGTCTTTCTGTCTATATATGCCCATTAGCTATATAATTAGTCAAATGAAAACAGATACACATCACACTGTTCTTTGTAATAATCCAATGAATTTTAACTATACTATCTAAAAATATTCACAAAATTTTATTTGTACAATATCTCTTTCACTGTTTTCTAGGAAAATAGCTGTCTATATGATTCCATCTTATTTTTGTCTGTATCTTTTTAAGTTTTTAAAAACCCACCTTGATCCAATCTCAGTAGCAATACTTTCACTGTTCTTTACTCAAGAATGGTGAAAAACTTACACAGAGATAGAAATACAATTAAAGAGCAGATTTGACCTCCCATTCAAGAAAACTCCTACATAGAACCATAGCAGCCTTTTCTCTTTTTTAAAAAATAAGATTATTTATTTATTTGAGAGAAAGCACGTGCACGAGAAGGAGAGCTGGAGCAGGGGGCGGGGGATGGGGAAGAAGGGGAGAGGGAGGAGCAGACTCCCCATTAAGCAAGAAGCCTGATGCTTAGGGACTCAATCCCAGGACCCCTGAGCTGAAGGCAGACACTTAACCGACTGAGCCACCAGGCACCCTCAGCTTTTTCTTACTTAACTCTGTTCTGTTTAGTGCCAAAACACATGGAAGTGAAATGACGGTAGAAGCTAAAAAATCCCAAGACAAAACTAATTTCATACAAATTTATAGACTGAGGCCTCACCAGTGAAACTGAATGCTTATTTTTCTTAATTCAGTTCATTTTTCCCTGTGGGAGGGTCTCAGGGAAAATGAATATTTAATTTTCTCAGTGCAACTAATTTCTCTTTTTTTGGCATGGTTGACATATTTAAGTATATCCTCTTTTCACTTTACAGTTTTCCTTATCCTGACAGTACCATTTCCATGGTTTTTAAACATCAGGAATGAGAAGGAAGTATTAAGATGCAATGTGAATTCGTTGAAGTTAAAATGAATATTATTGTGCTTGTTGCTTAATAGTAAACTATAGAGAGTAAGCATTTTTCAGTATTCTGATACAACTAACTATTAAATGCTTTTTGAGATTTGGATAAATCTTATTGAATTCATCAGTGAAGACTTGATCTCTCCAAAATACAAATTAAGGGAACATGTTAGCTTGGGAATGAAGTGAAAACTCAAGAGTTACTTGTATAACAATCTATATCAAAATTGTCTATAAGAAAATGCTTATCAAACTGGTATTTGGATATATATTAGTATAAAATATATTACATTTTTATAGTATTAGAAAAAATATAGCATAATTAGTATAATAGTCCAGAATATAATCTTTCTATTCCAAAATATAGTTTTCAAAAGCTCATAGTGACCTTCTATGTATTAATTCTTTTAAAAGAATCAGAAGGAAATAAAAATACATATTAAAATAGAATAATCAATTCTGGGGTCTGCCAATCTTTAAAGTGAACTTTTATATTATACAACTTTAAATTATACCATCCATTTTATACTTTTATTATCTACTTTACTAAAATGAAAATTTAGTGTAAAATAAATGGATGTGGTTTAAGGAAACAACTATGTTTATAACATATCAGCTCTTTATGATAAAATGTTAATACTACAGAATTCCACTACTGTACACATGTTCTAAACATGCCTTAATACATCTCAACAAAACTGCTGAGGAAAGCTAAACAGATCAGCAAATAGTACCTATATGATTATTTTAATCATGTTCTAAAATACTATACAGTTGTTTTATGAAAAGGTAAATTAATTTTTCTTTGTCACATATGTGAAGTCATTCAAATAATATATATCAATATTTACATTAATATAAATATACACGCATATGTGTGATTTTTCATGCATGAAAGCAGTAGAGGCAATTTTATTAAATTTAGCTTTTCAACAGCATTTGCATCTTGGAACTACAAGTGCAAGAAGAATGTGTGTCTGACTTTATTCCTATATTATTTTTGCAATATTTTCTTAGCATTTAATAGTTATTTTAAATGTCTACAACTACTTAAAATATTTTAATATTTTATTATTTAATAAACCTACATGCTTTTTCCAAGTTCCCAGTGCTTTCTCATGCTCATTTTGAAGATTAAGGAACTTTTCTTCATTTTCTTTTACCTTCTCCCTTTGCAGCTCATTATCTCTTTCAAGGGTCTGCAATAAAATTAATTATCCAAAAAATAATCAATACCACATTAATGAATTTTGATGTGTTTTATGTTGCTTGGACCTTTGCTTCTAACATGCTGAAAGTGCCATACAGATCAGTGATAATGTGCTATCTCAACAATAATTTTCATAAATTAACAGAAAGGTGCTTATAGTTTAGTTAACAGGAAATAGGGGGAGGTTATGAAAAAGAAATGGCTATAAAAGGGTATAAAAACATTGCCATTATTCAGTTTCACTGCATAAGTTTTAATGTACTGAAAAAGTAATATAAAGTACAGCACTGAAAAATATGAAATGTAGCATAATCCAGCCTAACTCTACTACAAAATATTAACTATCACAGAAGATTTTTTCCATATCTGTTTATTTTAGCAATTAACTGGCTAGAAAACCCTTAGATACAATTTTAATTTTTAATTTCAAATTAATACTTTTTTAGTACAGCTTCAATATTTACCATATTATTACTTCATAAATAAACATAATATAATCACCACTACATAACCCTCTCCCCCCAAAAAAATCCTTTAAGAGTAAAAATACTGTTTCCTAAGACAAGGGTTTTAAAGCTCCTAAATTGTCACCAATATTATTAGGTTTCTTCAGCATCTGCTGATAGTCCAAGTAAACTTCCACAGAAAGATAACTAGTTAAGAACTCTACCCACAAGTGTAATACATCTGGAATATTTAACTTCATTTGTTTATCATTATTGAAGTTATTTATATTCAGGGTAAACATTTCAAGCCACACAAAGGACAGAGAAAGAAAGATATCAGCTCTCCAGTTCTCCTTCCCCAGAGGTAACCACTCTAGTAGTTTTTTGTATAGCCTTCCAAAATTGTCTCCATCTTTTTTAATATAGATGAGACCATACCACACATACCGTGTTCTTCTGCGATTTTTCTAAAAAAAAAAAAAAAAATGAGTATTTCTTGCTTACTTTCCATACCATTAAGTACAGATCTATAGATCTATCTCATTTTAAAGGCTTCATAGTTTTCTATCTATTTAAAGAGTTTTCAATTATATCTAGAATATCAATACACAATGACATAATTATGTAAAATTATGGAAATATCTAATAAAAAGCATTTTACAGTGTTAACATTAAAATTCTCCTCCAGCACATAAAGAACATTATTGCAATGTGATAGCCTTCAATGAATACCTATTTTGACTGCCTTTACTTCAAGATAATGTAAATACTTTATAGAAGTCATGTGATTTTAATTTATAGGCAAATAATAGAGTAGTTTCTAAATATTTACAATGTGTTTATTTAATAGATGCTTACTATTTTAACATTCTAACTAATATAGTATCGATTTATACTGATAACACCATATTTTGGAAGATACACAAATCAAAGTTTAGAGATGTGAGAGAATATACTACAGTATCTATTTAGTAATAATAAATGACCAAGAGCATTATGTTCTTAAAACAGTGTATTAGATATGTCAGTCATTTCCTATCCTGACCCATAGCCTCATCGAAAACAAACTGCCTATATCAGATACCCTGTTTCCACATTTTGGAGATTTTCCATCCTTCCTTTACGATTTGGACCTAATGCTCTTTCAGTCTCAGCAGGTGACCTCTGAGGATTTCCTTCTCTCTTCCAGGGTTGGTTTCTTGATTCCTAGACCCGATTGTTTCCTCTTTCCTGGTTTATTCCCTTGTCTTGGTAAAGCAAACCTTCTTTTACTTCTTGATAAAGGAGGCACAGATGGCACATTTTTTGAGGTCCTGAATGTCTGAAAATATCTTTTTTCTACCAACACATAATGATTCATTCAGCTGAATACAGTACAATTGTGCTTTAGAAATCAATGTCTTGGGGGCACCTGGGTGGCTTGGTCAGTTGAGCTTCCAAATCTTGATTCTGGCTCAGGTCATGATCTCATGGTCATGAGACTGGGCCCCATGTGAGGCTCCACACTCAGCAGGGAATAATCTTGTTCCTCTCTCTCCCCGTGCCCCCCTTTCTCTGTCTCTCAAATAAATAATCAAAATGTTTTAAAAAAATTAATTTCTCTCCAAGCACTGAAGACATGGTTCTATTATCTTCTATCTTCTAGCACTACCACGGAGAAGCCGGAAGTCATTATGTTGCCATTCTTATTCTTAATCCTTTGTGTGTGACCTAATTATTTTTTCTACAGTTTTAGAATCTTCTCTTTTAGTATAAAATTTCATAATGATATCATTGGTGTCGAGCAAAACAAACTCAAATTCTTCAGTTCTAGGTTACATTGTCATATTATTTCTTTGATCATCTCTTCATTTTCCCTGTTCTCTCTGAAACTCACAAGACTTCTTGGACTGAATCCCTAATATTCTTTCCCTTCCGTTTTCCATCTTGTCTTTTGGTTCTGCTTTCTAGAATACTATCTCAATATTACCCTCCAATTTTACATTGTACTTTTTATGTCTGCTGAAATGTTTATTTTCAAGGTTCTCTTTTATTCTGAGTGTTTCTTTCCCTAAAGACTCCTAATTCTGGGGTGCCTGGGTGGCTCAGTGGGTTAAGCCTCTGCCTTTGGCTCAGGTCATGATCTTAGGGTCCTGGGATCGAGCCCCACATCGAGCTCTCTGCTCAGCAGGGAGCCTGCTTCCCCCTCTCCCTCTGCCTGTCTCTCTGCCTACTTCTGATCTCTCTGTCAAATAAATAAATAAAATCTTTAAAAAAAAAAAAGATTCCTAATTGTTTGTGTGGATTCATAAATATATTTCTCTTAACAGAGTGTATTCTCTTAGATTCTCTAAATTTTTTTTTCATTACCCTGTTCATTTTGTCTGATTTTCATGGTAGAGACTTTCTTCAAGTGCCCCGTGATCCTTAACTGCATGTTCATATTAAGAATGAAGTATTAAAAAGCTGGTTGAAAGTTTGTCAAATGATAGGCTTCACTGTAGGTTGATCTGGTTGAGCAATTTCACTGGGAGCACTTAACTGGACTAGCCTGAGCAAGTTAGTTCCCCCAGAAAGGAATCTTCATTCTCCTGTCTGGAAGCGGTAAGGCTAGCTGTCCTCTAAATGGGGAAACAGAGCAGGGAGGTCTCAGACGTCAGTATTTAGATTTCCAACTTTTTGCAATATAATTCTCTAAGTACCATATGGGTAAATTGGCTCTAAACTTTCTTTTTACAGCAATTGACAATTTTAAACCTTCCAACAACAGGCAGTTTCAAGCCACCACTAGCTTTACAACCAGCTCACAGAATGACAACAGCTCTAACAATCAGCTCTCCCTGGTATACGCTGTCTCGAGAACACTACTGAATCTCCCAGCCTCAACTGTCCCTCAAACTCTCCAACATAAGTCTCCAATCTTCTGCCAAGTAGAAGACAGGCAGTTCCTTTTTGTGCAGGTTAGGGAAGAGAATTTGGAGGGAAGCTAGCTTCCAGCTTCTTCCACAGACCTTCTAGCTCTTGGCTTCAGTGGCACATCCAGCTTCTGAGGCACATGATGCTTGCCAATTCCCTGAGCACTCCCGCACCTTTAACTTGGGTTTCTACTTTGTTTCATTTGCTAAGTAAGTTACTAATTTTCCATTTGGTTCCTACCTAAAACTTAATTTTTATTATTTCTTCTCTTTACTCATCCTTGTGAATTTATTAATGTCATTTTATTGCAGTTTCAGAAGCAAAGAGAAGTTAAGGTGTAGGTTCAACTCAACATGTTTAGCCGGAAGCCCAGATCTGGCAATATCTGAACTTAGAAAGATTCTGAATTTATCCACTTTTTATCATCCATTAATTTAATAAAATGTAATGAGCTCCTACTGTGTGTCAGATACTCTTCTAGGCTCTTAATGCTACATGCATGAAATTGTTACTATTCTCATGGAATTTAGACTCTGATAGAAAATTATTGGTATTTGGATTAACAAACCCAAAAATCATCCTGAAAAAATGGATATTGCAGCAAGTCAAAACAAAATCATCTGTTAATGTTTTAATATACCAAAAACTAAGTAATTTACCCTTGTTAATACTATGACTATAGGAGCAAACTAAGTAAATTATTCTTGTTAACACTATGACTACAGCAGCAGAACTACATTTACGTTTAGACTAAATATAAATCATATTAGAAAATACTCTCCGTCATGGGAATTCAGGTCTCTATGCTTCAAACTGTACTATTAAAAAAATGAGACAGATGACAGTATGATTGCAGAGCACTGAAAAAAAGTAGGCCATTATGAAGAGTAATGATCCCTTTTAACATAGGTGGAATTAGAATGCTCCTCAAGAAAAACACTTGAGATATCTATGCAGCATAATCCTCAGCAATAGTTCAACGTTAATATTTGTTATACTATATATCAGTGGTTCTCCAACACCAGTCTGTAAACGAGTACTGATCCATGACAAAATTTCACTAGTTAATGGCAAACAAAGTCTATATAAGTCACCTAATGTTTTTTCTTGTAAAGGACTGTATCTATTCTGAGATTATATCCTTAATATGTGGCATTAAAATATTCTTTTATAAAATAGAAGTGATGACAGATGGTGTTGCTTATTTTTAATGTCCTTACTTATCAAAATAAAAAGCTGACAATTCTATCCTGTTCTTGCCAATACTTTGCATGAAATTTCCATATGAAATTTAGTTTCTATATGTACTATTGAGGCTCAAATAATAATGCTCCTAGTTAAAGAGGCATCTGGATTATCTAAGATATTGGCACTTAGAGGTAAAAGATCCTGGGACCCGTTAACTCAAAGAACACGTGACTGTATGTCTCTGTGACTACTGCTCACTCCACAGAATTCAACGACACATAAACATGGCATTTAGAGCTCATGAAGGGTAATTTTATTTATTTATTTATTTATTTATTTATTTATTTATTTAATGAAGGGTAATTTAAAAAGTCGTGGTTTTTGAGTGAGTGATCTAACAAAAATGGCAGGTCTCACAGATCTAGGAAGAATACATTAACAATGTAGTGTTGTAGAAACAGTGCTAGAGTAGAATCAGGTCAAAAATTTAATTTTGGGTTTGCCACTAATTATGAAGCCTTGAACTATATCGCCTACACTTTTTGGATCTCTAGTTCACCATGAAATGAAATGATGGGATTGGCTGATCACTAATATTTTGTTCATCCTAAAAAAATCCATTTTAACTCCTTTAAATGGACAAGATAACAATCCTGATAACTGCTACTCATAAAGAATTTGGGTAAATTCTATTCTGTGTTTCTTGGGAGAAGGTTCAAAATACTAAAGTTCCAGGCATCTATCTGTAGGGTGGGTAAAAGAGATAGGGGAATACTTGCTTATAACTGGACTTTCAGAGAATTTTTTTTTTTTTATTAGTCTTACTGGAGGAAGTGAAGAGGTTAAGAGAAAGGAAGAGTTTGATGCCAACCTACTTCTTCCCTCTCCCAGGTCTAAGTTTCATAGTATTAGGGGCAGGAAAGAGAAATGAAATAGGCAAAACTCTTTACATGATTAGTCAAAGAACATCAACGGTGAGGAGACAAATCTTGCACTGTTCTGGTTAAGCATGGTTACATTCAATGATGATGACGTCAGCATAATTTGTGGGGCCCAATGCAAAATGGAAAAAGCAGGGAAAATGCACTATTAAAGGTACCAAAATACAAAACCTCTTCCTTCATGGTCACCCCTTTCCTCCTCTCCTTGTCAACTGATCATGGTGCTTTTTATTTTCTATTTAAGGTCATAGATCCCTGTGCAGGGGGATACTCACAGGGCAAAGGCAGATCCTCACAGATGCATAAGGGCCTCACCACAAGCAAGATCCAGCTACGGGGTTCTACCTCCTGCAAGCTACTAGATCCTGTACTATGGGTCATGTACATAGCACTATGTACTATGCCCTGGCTGGAGGTGGGGAAGTCAATCTTTCTGTCCCACAGGACCTCTGCCCCAATCCATGGTAGATGGGTAACTCCCAACCGATGGCAACTGCCAAACAGAGACATACCTCAGTAACTGGACTGAGGACTCACTCCCCACCAAGTCATCTACCTAATGTGCCAACACACTCCCAACCTGAGACATGGGATGTTTCAGGGCACATGCAATGGACCCAGACCCTCCCTGTTATATTTAGGCTTCCACCAAAGGTAAGGAACAACAGTAGAACACAGACCTTTCCCCACCAATGTGACCATGACAGTGGTGGGGCAGAAGCAGAGACGATGAGGACAGGCAGGGCCCAAGATAACAAAGCATGGAAGAGCCAGCAGTCAAAAACTGGTCCTAAGAGTCAGCAGGAGACAGGAGAAAGCTTAGGTTCCAAGCCCCTAATGCATGTTCCATTTTCCTATCAGACTTAATTTACAAACACAAATTCAAAGATAAAAATTAATAAAAATTTCAAGAGAGTGAGCATGGAAAGTTAAATCTGAAACACAAAGCCCTTCTGAGTATGGGTCTCTAAGCAACTGCACTGATTACACACCTAGGAAGTTGGCCTTGGCCTCCACTGACAGTGGTCTTTACAGGGGAGGCCACAGTAGTTTCCTTAAGAAATGTTCAGCTTCACCTTCATTACCAAGAATCCATTCAGAGGATCACAAATATCTTCCACTGGTTACCCCAGTGAAACACGTTCCCAGCTCCTTCTCTTGAACTGGACATCCCATCACCCGGCTAGTGGCACATAGGACAATTTCTGTCCTTCCACTAACCTCCATGTTCCTTCATGGGGAGCCACCAAAGTTCTCTCTTCTGCACCTTTTCTGGGCCATATAGTATCAGAACAAGCATACTACACTTCAAGCCCCATTGGTACATGTCACTCCAAAAACTTTTGTCCTTAAAATCTCTGGACCATAATCTGTGCACTTGCCTATATGTTTTTAGCATAATTCCAAACTTCAAGAAATGTATGCCAAGTTCTTCCTCATGAACTTATCACATTTTACTCTACTGGCAACACAAGAGTGGACCTTCAAGATTCTACAGCATCTCAAGCATACATCTACAAAACAAGACAGTACTTTCCCCTTTTTGTACGCTAGTCTTTACATGATTTTCACATAGACTCCTTCACTTAGCTTATGAAGGAAAATGTACTCCTCCTCCCAACTAGGGATGTATTAGAAAAGCCTCTCTTATTGAACTCTCATTCTCAAGCCATCAGTGATGATAACTTCCTTCCCCCTTCAATCATTTTTTTGGGTCTGCCCTCAATTTCTGAAAGTTTACTAACTGCTATCTTCTATTTTCAGTTTTGGTTTTGATCACAATTCTAAAACAAAGAAAAAGAATCCCATTTAATCTGTTACAAAATTAAGTCAAATACTTGATAAAATTGGACACTTAAATAGTAACTTAAATGTTAAAAAAAAAAAGTTCATTACTGTAGACAATGACACCAAGTTGATGAGGAAGACCTTATCTTACCCCTAAAATTCAAAATGATCTCAGATAAAGTTGGACAGATAAACACAACTAGACAGTAAAGCACTTTAAATGGAAATATACTACCTATATCTCTATATACAACCTGATTATTTTCTTTTAACGTCTTCAACTTTGCTTCCAGTTCAGTACTAACTTCAGTTTGATGCTGAAGTAACTGTTGCATATGTTGGAAAGAAATGATGATATCCTTTAAAAAAGTATAAATGTGGTATGTCAGTTGGAAGAATTTTAAGACTGTAGGTATGTTTCTAATTTCATTCTTAAACTACATTTTCTAATTTCTTAACTTATCTTTATAGTTTAGTATCAACATCATAATAAATAAGACAGTAAAATAAACTAGTAGCACATTTTACTAAATATATAGAATAATTACATTATATGATTTCTTACAAAGTACTATATCCAAGAGTTTTTCAAATAACTAATAATTTTTTAAATGGACCATGAATTATGAGACACTACTGGAAAATATGAAGAATTTAAAAGCAAATCTTTTGTTGGCTTGTCTTAAGAACAGTAAATCTGTCACTACTGAAATGTATTGCTAATGAGCTAGGATGTCAAGTATGTATTCAGAATGAAATGGAGGAAAAACAAAAAAACCCAAAAAAACAGGAGAACTTTTCTTTCAAAGACCTTTTCTTAAATAGAAGATTTCTAAATATCAAATAGATTCAAATGAAAGTATAACATCCTATTTATGCATGCTCTAAGCATACATACATTTCAATAATTATCTGCTAGGGTACTAATGGTCTAAACTATCTAGGAAAAAACTGATTTATTTTTATTCTTTTTATTTACTCATCAAATATTTTAATGTAATATTTTTCCAACTTTATTAAGATATCATTGACATATAACATTCTGTAAAGTCAAGTTGTACAACATGATGATTTGATAGATATATATAGTGCTAAATGATTACCCTAATAAGATTAATTAACATCTCTACCACTTCACATAATTACCATTTTTGTGTGGGTGGTGAGAACATTTATGATCTAACTCTCTTAACAACATTCAAATATATAACACAATTTTGTTAACTAAAACCATCATGCTGTACATTAAACTCCCAGAACTTACTCATCTTATACCTGAAGTTTGTACCCATGGACAAACATCTCCCATTCTTTGGATTTATTTTTTAATGGAGCATAAGTGAGACCTGGTTAAAAAGGGACATGTGTATCCTTTAAATAGGCCCTGAGTGCTTACTATGGGTCAGGAATTGATCTAAACATGATTCATTTGTTATTTGACTTAATTTGTTTACTTCCCACATTATACCTGGTTTTAAAAATATTTACTGGCTCCCAAAATATCTTATGATTGCTTGCCTTTTTTTCTTCTTGAATATGTTTGATCTCTTCATTTATCTTCTTATTTAACTCCAACTCCTTTAAAAAATGAGTAATTTTAAAGTTATGGTAAAAAATTCAGCAAATTCTACATTTAATTCAGTGTCCAATATGTTTAGCAGAGTCATGACCCCTTCTTACCCCACAGTACCAACATTTTGTTTGCTGGTGAAGCAGTGGCTCCTAGTGAAATAAAGGTGGTATGAGATACCCAACACAGGCTGCTGTGCAAATTTATAAATATTCATGTTAAAAAATTACAAAATTCCTCATTTCCAAAAGCTGTTCTGGAGACACCAATGTACCATAGATTACCTGACATTATACGAAAGTGGAAATAAAATGGTTACAGACAAATTTTATTGTCTTAAATTCTTACTGATAATGGCAAAAATTACCTAATAATGAAAAATAATTCACGATATCTTTTTTTTACTATGTATATTAACTTTATCAAGAAGGAACATTTTAATATTATAAGCCTGAAATTCTCATTTTATAAAAACATTTATATAAACATGAATACATTTAATTAAATACCATGTTGAGTCTTTCCTGAAGTTCTTGAAATTTTTGTTCTTTAACTGTTAAATGAATGTTTTCTTCTCCCATTTTATATTGACATGTGACCTTGGACTTTATCAAGTCTGACGTAACTTTTTTTAGTTCCTTAACGTAAGAAATATAAACAGTAAGTTCAGTATAAACATGTTATCAAAACAAGATATTTTCTGACAGTTTTAAAGTCCATTTTAAACCTATCATTATAATTTACTGTATTTCACATATCAAGATAATACTACTGGTCCATCAAGGTCTATTTCCCCTAGTTCCCTTACAAGATAATTAGTCAAGGTGGAAACCCTACACGGATAGAATGCATGAATTTTTTCCCTTAAAAAGAACATTCTAATCAAAATAACTAATCAACCAGAAGTAAGGTGCTTTCATTTATTATTTATTCAACAAAAATCTTCTGAGATTAAAAAATAAAAATATTATTAATTTCCAAGTTCCTTAGCATATAAGAAAAATTTATGTAAGAAATAATCATAATCTAATGGGATGAGTGCTATATTACAGAAATGTATAAAAGCATAAAAAAGAAAAAGATTGGTAGAAGGTATTAAGAAGGAATTATTAGGAAAAGTGGCTTCTGAATTGAGTTTTTAAAGATAAATTTGCAAAGAGGACAAAAAAGTAGACATTCCAGACAAAAAGAATGTACATGCACAAGCGTACAGAAACATGAAAGAGTATGGCACTTTTCAGGGAAACAGAATAGGTTATGGCTGGAGCGAATATGTAATGGCTGAGGGAGAGTAGTAGAGTATTCATGGTTGTGGCTAGAAATTTGACAGGATTCAAATATTGAAAGGGCTAGACCAAGCTAAAAAGAGCTTTAATTTCATCTTATAGGCAATGAGGAATTAATAATTGAAGGATTTCAATTATTAGGAGAAAGACATAAGATTTGTAATTCAGAAAAATAACTCTAGCATCATTACAGATTATTAGAATTGAGGAAGATACAAAAGAAGTCTTCATTTGTGAAGTTACATGTCCATTGAGCTTATGAAACACATAAAATTCTGAAATACCAACTTCTGAATTGGTGTGTAATTTATTATCCTGCTGTTCTGTGGTTACTGACTATATTAAATATTCAAGAACCCAATTTTCACATTCTTAACTACATAGTATTTGAACTCCCTTTGAGTTTTGGAGGAATTCTACATTTTAAGAGTGTACTGTCCACTAGAAGAGCCAGAAATGCCAGATAGTAGCTTTTTAAGCAAGAGGCCAGATTCTGCTAATCAGATGCACCTGTCCTGGATATTGGATCAGGGAGCAGTATCACAAAGAACAAGAACTGCTGCAAGTCCTTCTGCTGTAGGCTCTAGGGGCAATGCGAGTAACATCACATTTCCATGGACAACAATGGTACCACTGCAGCAGAAGCAGCACCCATGACAGTCAACAGTGACAGTACAGCCTACAATGTATAATACTCTGTGTGGAAGTTGTTTTTATGGTGTGTGGTCTTGGACACTGCATAGCTTCCCTTGCTTCTGACCATTTTCCAAGTCTGAGATCACCAACATCCAAATTCCTTTGGTGACAAAAATCATCTTAGAGTTAAGAATCCTAGGGGCGCCTGGGTGGCTCAGTGGGTTAAAGCCTCTGCCTTCCGCTCAGGTCACGATCTCAGGGTCCTGGGATCGAGCCCCACATCGGGCTCTCTGCTCAGCGGGGAGCCTGCTTCCCCTGCTTTCTGACTGCCTCTCTGCCTACTTGTGGTGTCTCTCTCTCTCTCTGTCAAATAAATAAATAAAAAAGCTTAAAAAAAAAAAGAAATGAAGAATGGCAAATATGAGATATTCTAAAGGAAAATATAATTGAATAAAGGGAATGAAGGAAAAAGATTATTCCAGAGTATCTAAGTGAAGCTAAAAGAAATGAAAAGAAAAACCATGAAATGTGAAAAAGAAAGCATGACAATGGAAAGGAAAGTCTTTCTGCTTCAATTATGAAACAGATGAAAATGTATTAAGACAACAAGAAACAAGAGATGAACAATGTTCTGAGATTGACTGTTAAGAAAGCCAAAAAAAGCACAAATCATTATGCCTGAGCCATAGGTTTTTATTATATTTTTAAAAAGTCCTTCACTCATATTTTTTCAAATTATAGAAGGCTACATGTGATGAATTCCCTCAAATGAAGTTTCAATGTCCCAGTAATGGGTTCATCTGCACGGTCAGCAAGAGGATTTCCTTTGAAAGGAGAGCTGCAAGTATTTTGGGGATGTGGAGGCAGATATGGAGAATGAAGAATTAATCCAGTATCTGCCCTGCTGACCCTGAAATTATAGTACGTCATAAAAGGAGATGACCTGCAGGCAGCTGAAATATAGAACTGAGATAAAGGGAAATGTAAGGATGGAAATATAAAGTCAGCTGCATGAAGTAAATGACTGAATCACCGAATATGAGAGCTCACTGAACGAGACCTTAGGATAGAGCTTTGGAGGAATGGAAGAAAGAAGATAATCAGGGAGCCAAAGGAATTTGTACCAAAAGACCCTTAAAAAGTGAGCCATCATACAGATATTATAAAATGAACACATTTTATATTTTAAAGACCTATTATTTTGTAAAAAACACAATATTATTCTGTAATTAAAAACATCTCTCCAGGGGCACGTGGGTGGCTCAGTGGGTTAAAGGCTCTGCCTTCACTCAGGTCATGATCTCAGGGTCCTGGGATCGAGCCCCGCATCGGGCTCTCTGCTCAATAGGGAGCATGCTTCCCCCTCTCTCTCTGCTTGCCTCTCTGCCTACTTGTGATCTCTCTCCTCTCTGTCAAATAAATAAATAAAATCTTAAAAAAAAAAAAAAGCCAAAACACATCTCTCCAAAGATGACATACAGATAGCCAACAGACACATGAAAAGATGCTCCACATCACTCATCATCAGGGAAAAGCCAATCAAAACTACACTGAGATATCACCTCACACCTGTTAGAGTGGTTAACATCAAAAACACAAGAAACAATAAGTGTTGGGGAGGATGTGGAAAAAAGAGAGCTCTCAGGCACTGTAGATGAGAATGCAAACAGGTACAGCCACTGTGGAAAACAGTATGGAGTTTCCTCAAAAATTAAAAAGAACTGTATGACCCAGCAATCACATTATTGGTTATTTACCCCCAAAATACAAAAACACTAATTCAAAGGGATATATGCAACCCTATGTTTATAGCAGCAATATTTACAATAGCCAAACTATGGAAGCAGCCTGTATCCATTGATAGATTAATGGATAAAGATGGTGTGAGATATATATATATATATGTGTGTGTGTGTGTGTGTGTGTGTGTATTTTATATGTAAAATTTATTTATATATTTTATATATATTTAATATTTTATATAGAAATATATAAATAGAAAATATTGTAAATATAAAATATATAAATATATATATAATTTCTAATATTCCACATACTATGGAATATTATTCAGCTATAAAAATAATGAAATCTTGCCATTTGCAATGACATGGATGGAGCTACAGAATATAATGCTAAGTAAAATGAGTCACAGAAAGACAAATACCACATGATCCCACTCATATGTGGAATTTAAGAAACAAACAAGCAAAGACAAAAAGAGAGAGAGAGAGAGAGAGAAAGTGACAAACAGAATGAGAGACAAACCAAGATTACTGATGATTACCAGAAGGGAGTTTGGTCAGGGGAATGGGTGAAATAGGTGATGGAGATTAAGAGAACACTTATCATTATGAGCACTGAGTAATGTATAGAATTATTGAATCACTATATTGTACAACTAAGACTAATATAACACTGTATATTAACTATATTGGAACTAAAAAATTAAAAAAATTAAAATGAAAAAACTAAAAATTTGGGCAGGTTCTTGTGTTGGTTGATTCAGGCACTCAGTGATTAGGATATTTAATAAAGACTAGGTATTATCAATGGAATACTATGCAGCCATCAAAAGAAACGGAATCTGACCATTTGCAACGACGTGGATGGAACTGGAGGGTATTATGCTAAGTGAAATAAGTCAGTCAGAGAAAGACCATTATCACATGATCTCTCTGATATGAAGAATTTGAGAGGCAAGGCGGGAGTTTGTGGGGGTGGGGGAGAGAAATGAAACAGGAAGGGATGGGGAGGGAGACAAACCATAAGAGACTCCTAGACTCACGAAACGAACTAAGGGTGGCTGGGAGGCGGGGGGTAGGGATAGGGTGGCTGGGTTGTGGATATTAGGGAGGGTATGTGCTGTTAAGTGCTGTGAAATGTGTAAGCCTGACGATTCACAGACATGTACCCTGGGGCAAATAATACATTATATGTTAATAAAAATTAAAAAAAAAAAAAGACTAGGTATTATCAAAGACTAGGGTATTTTCATTTCTCCACTTTCCATTCTTAGGATCATTTTCTTTCTTCCATTGTTGGGACTATAACAAGGGGCCAATTTAGATACTGCATAGCAAGGCCTCTTCCTGGAACTCCTTCAAAAGAGTAAGAAATTTTTCTTTGAACCACTTCCTAGTGGCCAGAACCATATCACAGGCTCATTCATGAATCAAACACTGGCATGAAAAATGGAGATTGTATTAACCATCTTAGAGACAGACTGATCATATAAGACGGACTGAATATTGCGGGAATTATCACAATGTTTACTACAAGAAAATTTCAGCTAACATTGTAAAATACACAGGTTGTTTAGAATATTACTGACTACAAATATTACATTGTATAATAGAAGATAAATGGAGAATATGTTTTACAAGCTGATTGACATTGGATAATTCACCTACCCTTTTTTTTTACCTACTTTTTTTTTTTTTTAAGATTTTATTTATTTATTTGAGAGTTAGCAAGCGAGGAGGGGCAGAGGGAAAGGGGAAAAAAAAATCTAAAGCAGAGTCTGCACTGGGTGCAGAGCCCAGCTCAGGGCTCGATCCCACAACTGAAATATCAGACCTGAGCTGAAACCAAGAGTCATTTAACCAACTGAGCCACCCAGGCACCCCTCACCTACAGTCTCTTTAGGTTTTGGTTCCTTTTACAAAAAATAGGAGAGGTTGGATCCAATTAATGGTTTTAAATTGTGCTCTGAGAAATCTTAGACGGTCCATGGACACCATTAATAGCTGCTAATAAAGGAGAAAGAGCCCCTAGATATGGCTCCAGTGTTCCTCCAAGCCTCCTTTCAAGCAAAAGCAGTTCTACCTTATTTAATATTGAGCTTCCACATCTTGAACTGAGGGTTCTGCGGCTCAAAGAAAGACAAAAACAGGATTAGATTATCCCTATGATGCTAAGAAATTTAAAGATGATCCGAAGAAGATAGTGGAGAGAATCAGATGTTGTAGAAATAGAAAATAGTTCAAGCATGAAGGTAGAAAGAGCAATTGATGAGTCAGAAGGAATCTCAGACTTTCCGATCTGATAAAAGAATTTAAAGGCAAATGAGTCTGTGTTTCAGTTGTCTTGAAATACTCTACATATAAACTACCTACAGTCTGTGGTGCAGAAAAGCTGAATCTAACAAAACTGCCCTAATCCTAATCTTAACCTAATTTTACTTGCAAGTAACAATAATTCCATACATAAATTTCTATGGCATGTCTGACTTTCTGAAGTGGTTTCCCATGCATTTATTGTTTTATACTTATTACACGTATATAAAACAAGAAAGGCAGGGATTCATTTTACTCATATTAAAAACAAGAAAACAAAAGGGGGAAAAGAGAAAAGCAAAAGCCGTATAGGTAGGTCTGGGTCAAGCACCTCTTTGAGATGACTATAGTTGAAAGGTTTAGTTTTAAAGATAAAGGTAGGGGCGCCTGGGTGGCTCAGTGGATTAAAGCCTCTGCCTTCGGCTCTGGTCATGATCTCGGGGTCCTAGGATGGAGCCCTGCGTTGGGCTCTCTGCTCAGCAGGGAGCCTGCCTCCCCCTCTCTCTCTGCCTGCCTCTCTGCCTACTTGGGATCTCTCTCTCTCTCTGTCAAATAAATAAATAAAACTTTTAAAAAAAATAAAAATAAAGAAAAAGGTAAAGTGATGAATTAAGAAAAACAGAATAAATGAGGTATATACAGGGAATTATATGTAGACAGGAAGAGACTAAAGGACTGGGTGAAGTAGTGAGGACTGAAGGACTAGAGGCAGAGAAAACAGATTTGAGAGTATAATGGTACAGACAGAAAGGAATGCTCTGGCTGGAGAAACTGGAGGGCCAAATGAAAGAGCCCAAAGGAAATAGTGTTTAATGATAAAGTCTCAAGGTAGGGACACACTAGTCTATAGATGTTTAGAGTCAAGGCCTAGAAGGAGTTGGTGTTTCAGGAGTATGAATAGTTAACAATTTCCCTTTTTGATAAACTCACGGTTTCTGATGGGAAATAAGAGAAGAAACTTATGTGGATAAATTGTTTATGCTGCTATCACTATTAGAATGGTTAAAATTGTAGGTTCTGGAGTCAAAATTTGTCTAGGTTCTAGTCCTGGCTTTATTTTCTTTGTTATGTAACTTTGGGTAACTTATTTAATTTCCTTCTGTCTCAAGTTCCACATCTGTAAATTAGAAATTTAATTTTTTAAAAACTAACAAAGTGTGTGGTGTGTAATACTCCTGCAACAAGTATTTGTTGAGCATCTACTATGTGTCAGGCACTATTACTTATTATTACCACTAAATGAATCCAAGGGAATTCTAGGATTATTTTTTCTGCTTTTAAAATACACTAAAGTGTTAATAATGGTAAAATTAAATATTCTTTTATTTATTTAAAGAATTAAGATTCATTTTTTCTTATCTAAAAACAGTAAGAATTTTCCTGTAGACCATGAGCTCCTCAAGGAAAGGTGCCACGTTTTATATCCATCCATAGCAGCTTAATACATTCAAAGAATTTAAAAGGAACGAAACATTATAAAGATTATAAGAAGAAAACTGATAAACATGGTTATGAAAAGAAATGTGACTTTATCTAATATAAGATTTGATGAATACAAAAGTTGATTTATTCAGGATAAAAAAAGGCAATAAAAATATTCGGTGAGAGCAGTCCATGTTAGCCAGACAGAGTATTATTAATGACACGACAGTTCACGGTCAAATTTGCAAGACTAAATAGAAAGTGGTAGGTTTAAGTATAGTGCTGAGGGTTTAATCACTGATTGAACTAGCTGACTTCACTCCATTCAACGTAACAACCATAGCCCTACAGATCACCATGTTATGTAGACAGATGCTCATCATTTAAATGTGAACAGACCAGTACAATAATGGAAAAACAAAGCTTAGTAGATGGTGAGTCACTAGCATTATGTTAAAGAACAGCATATTTTTTGGCTGGAAAATAACCTTAACTGTTATAAATGACAGCCCTAAATTTGTGAATTTAAAATAGGTTAATTCTTCATTACAAGTACAGATCCAAGAATATCCTAAAAATCAATTACAAAAATAAGACAGTAAAATAAAACATTACTCTAGAACTAAAGGGTCTTTGACTTAACAAACTTATTAAACAAAAGAATGTATTGACCTTATTATTTCCACTCTGGATAAACATTTGACAACATGGGATGGTAGTCAAATTGACTATGGACTCTGAAGGATATTAAAAAAAAAAAAAAAGCTAGTAATTTCAGCAATTAATTTAACTCCTTAAAAATTTAGGAGATTGGGGCACCTGGGTGGCTCAGTCGTTAAGCATCTGCCTTCGGCTCAGGTCATGATCCCAGAGTCCTGGGATCGAGCCCCGCATTGGGCTCCCTGCTCTGTGGGAAGCCTGCTTCTCCCACTACCATTCCCTCTGCTTGTGTTCCCTCTCTCGCTGTGTTTCTCTCTGTCAAATAAATAAAATCTTTAAAAAAAAAAAAAAATTTACGAGATTAATTCAAAGGAAAAATATCTGTTGAAGGACCTCAAAGTTTTAATCTCAACTCAGATTTGTGGGATGTTTGGCTAATTTTTATATTGTTACTCAGTATTTAGTCAAATATCATCTGAGTATTAAAAACAGATCTTTTGTGCTCAATTGATTCTCTTTTTTAAAAAGCCACCAATAATAATACTGGGTTTAAAGTAATGTACATCTTTCTTTAAAAATGGTGTTTCCAAAAACTTGCTTTCGAGTTGCTTTTTTTTGTGTATTAAAATGGTACTTTAAAAATTTGTAACTTTGAACTTTTATTTTTTTTATATTGGGTTTTCCTAAAGCAAGATACATCTGTAAGAAATAAACATTCAAACAACTTAGAAATTATTAGATGCCTTTTATACTAGTTTTATGCTAGTGATCTATTCTAGATTCAATCCTAAGATGCAATGTTCTACTGATAAAGGTACAATTAAACAGAAGTATATGTTGCTAAAACATATTTCTATCAAGTGGCTTCTAATTCTCTGAATTAATAAAAAAAGGATTCATTTTTCTGTAAGTTATTTTTTCTGTCAAGGTTACAAAGTGTGATAAACTTCTATGGCTTTCTACACTTTTCAACAACTGAAAACATGGAGCTTTCTAATCAGCTAGGTTTTCTAGGAAATACTCTAAGATGCATAAATTCCTATTACAAAAATTGTTATGAAACAACAAGGAAGTGGGAAAGGGGAAGGTAAGAGTGAAAACTCAGTATGTGGCTGACAAAAGTAAAAACTAATCATTTCTTGTCTTTTTCTTTTATATATTAATTACTTAATCTTAAGAGCATAATAAATTAAAATTAAAGACCTCCACAAAATGATTTTCCACTGAAAATATGCTTTTGATTTTATAGCCCTTATAGCTTTTAAATATCCTGAACTTTTAGTGCATTGTCTGTTTTCTAACCATTTTATTCAAAGCTGTTAGTGCAGCAAGTAAACAGCACATGCTTTGATCTCATTAAATTACAACTTATAGTTCCTAGAGTCATAAATATTGTGCTCTTTTTTCCTTTACCCCTCCTTTTCTTGTACAGGGTAGTCTGTTAAATATCACTATCTCCTTGAGTCCTCTGACGTTTACTCAGACAAATAGCAGAGGTTATGAATGCTGCTCACAGATAGTATCAGGAATTCTTCATGATTGCCATAATGGTGAACCCAGCATTCAGAACTGTAATATCTAGTTTAATCTAACAATTAAGTTTGGTCTGTTTAACTTTGCTCAAAAAAAAAAAATCCATCTTATCACAAACCAATAGCTTAACTGTTCTGAACAAAATCATAAAACAGAATAAGAGAAAAATGAAAATTATATTTGGGAAAATTAATGATTAAAAGTTTTAAGTGAGTGATAGAATCAATGTTACTAGAATTGATTAGCTTCTAAAAAAATGATGAAAAAGCTTTCTTAAAGCTGAAAATTAAGACTACATATGAAATGGAAAATACTTATACCTAGAATGTCTGAAATATTAAAAATGGTTGTTAAAATACATTTTAAATTTTTCCCTTTTTAAAAAAGATTTTATTTAATTATTTGACAGAGAGAGACACAGAGAAAGAGAGGGAACACAAGCAGGGGGAGTGGGAGAGGGAGAAGCAGGCTCCCTGCGGGGCTGGATCCCAGGACCCTGGGATCATGACCTGAGCTGCAGGTAGGCGCCTAACAACTGAGCCACCAGGTACCCAAATTTTTCACTCTTTTAGCAACTCAGACTTTGAAATCTCACGGTAATAAAATTCTCTCACTTTACCCTTTTATATACTCTCTCTTCTAAGAACTGTTTGATAACATAGTCACTGACTGTAATGCGAGAGAGAGAGAGAGAGAGAGAGAGAGAGAGAGACAGGCCACCACTGCATGACATATCAGTACATTTTCCCTGGCAGGGAAAGGGGTAAGTGTGCTCCTGAGCAACATTATTCTACTTGTGCAAAGAAAGAGACATTCTTTTTACTCTAATCTGCTAATGGTGTCTTTCCATGGATTTACATGAGCCTCATTTCCATCTATAGGTCAGTCTTAAACTATACATTAGAAATATAGTATTATAATGAAACATGTGTCTTTATTTAATGAAAAAAATACACATAACCTAGTACAGAAACTTAGAAGGTATAATCTTTTTATAGATTATATAATAATCTATATAAATATAATAATGCAAAAACAAACTGAATAAAAGCATATGAAAATTTTAATATAACCACTGAATTAATATGATTCATTCATTAAGTCATGGATAAAAAATATTAAAAAATAAATGAATGAATCAAAGAGACATCACTGAAAATGTGCTTATTCACAACTGTTCAGTCTCAGTATTTAGTTATTTGTATTTGCATTTGAAGTTTACATTGATAAAAATGGTCCTTTTAACAATCTTCTGATTTGAAACTATAGGCAAATTTTTAAATACAAATTTTCTTTTTATATTAAAAAAAAAGCCATCTTAAATATTCCAGGATGTGACTGAAAATAAATGTTTCCTACATAAAAACTGTCTAGTTTGCTAGACAGACTTTAGACTTTTAAGGGATAGGGATATATGCTTATTACCCCCTTCTGTTTTTTACTGAGCTACTCCTATGCTCTTCCTTTCTGACCCTCCAAAAAACCAACTTATCTGCAGTTATAAGACCAAAGAACTAGATAGAACAGTGTTACAAATATTAATGGCCTTTGGACTCTGGCTTAGCATTTAAAAGCCACCTCAATCTTTATCCTAAGTAATCCTGCTTTCCTTGAAACAATGCTAAAACAGAAAGTAATAAAATTTCCTGATTTCTTGAGTTATACATAAAAGTATGTTATTTATCTCACAGCACAAAACACTCCTGTTCAAAACTTAAATCTGTTACTCTAGATTTTTAATAAAATTTTAATTTCATAAAATTATAGTTAAATATAAAACCAGGGGGCTTTATTTCCAGTCTAACAAGTGAAGAGCTTAAACTTTGTCCAGACAGCACTGTATCCTGACAAGTAAAAGCTGAACAAACTGAAAATCAGCAACTCCTCTCAGATCTGTCACAGAAATGAGGTCATAAGGCAAACAGCTACCTCAACAATTGGAGAGATATTAAATAATAATAGCAACAACGTTTTTGATTATGTATGCTTAGGTATTAGTAAAATGAATGACAGCAATGATACAAGTGACAAGAGAGAAGAATCAGGACTGTTTTGTTGTTATGGGTATCAAATACCCATAAAGTTGTATTTGAAAGCAAACTTGGTTTATTGCAGATACACTGTGAACTCCAGGACAACAATTAAAAAAAATTTTTTTTAATTATGATTGAAATGCTAAGAAAGGAGAGAAAATGGAATCATAAAATGTTCAATTAAAACCACAAATAGAAAAAGAGTAGAAGACAAAAAAGAGGTACAAAGGCAACAAATAGAAAACAGTAGTAAAAAAAAAAAAAAAAGGTACATATTAATCCCGATTATATCAGTAATCACCTCAAACTTTAGGACTCTAAAATACAACAACCAAAAGGTGGATTATCAGAGCGGATCCAAAAACAAGACCCAATTATATGTTGTCTACAAGAAACTCACTTTAAATATAAAAACACATATTGATTAAAAGTAAAGGGATGGAGAAGGATATACCATTCTAACACTAATCAAAATAAAGTAGGAATCACTATATTTATTTCAACCAGAGTAGATTTCAGAGCAAGAAAAGCTATTGAGGACAAAGAGGGGCATACATAATGATGAAAGAGTGAATACTCCAAGAAGACATGACAATGTCTTAATGTGTATATACCTAGAGAGTACCAAACTAGAAGAGTCAAAAACTAACCATTGTAAAAAGAAATAGAGAATCTACTATTATATTTGGAGACTTTAATATCCCTCCATCAGAAATGGACAGATTCAACAGGCAGAAAATCAGAAGAGTCAAACTTGAACCTAGCAACATCAATCAAATGGATATAATTGACATGTATAGACTACTTCATCCAAAAACAGATTAGAAATTCTTCTCAAGCTCACATGGAACATTCACCAACACAGAACACATTCTGGACCATAAAACACAACTTAACAAATTTAAAAGAATAAAAATGACACAATTTCTGTTCTCAGACCACAATAAAATTAAACTAGAAATCAATAGTTTAAAGAAACCAAAATACTCAGAGATTAACAGCACACTTCTAAATAACACATGGGTCAAAGAAGAAATCTCAGGAGAAATTTTTAAATATTTTGAGCTAAATGAAAATATAACTTTTCAAAATCTGTGGGGTGCAGTGAAAGCAATGTTTACAGGGGAATGTATAGCATTGAATGCAGATATTAGAAAAGAAAAAAGACCAAAATATAGAAGCAACCCAAGTGTCCAGTGATAACTGAATGGATAAGGAAGATGTGGTATATATACATGATGGAATATCAGTCAGCCATAAAAAAAGGAAAGGATCTTGCCATGTGCAAAAATGCAATGGATCTAGATGATTACGCTAAGAGAAGTTAAGTCAGAAAAAGGCAAATACCATAAGATTTCACTTATACATGAAATCTAAAACACAAAACAAAAAACAAAAAGAAGAAACAGACCCTTAAATGCAGAGAAATAATGGTCGCCAGAGGGGCAGGGTATGGGGTATGGGCAAAATAGATGAAGGGGAGTAGGAGATAACAGGCTTCCAGTTACGAACAAATAAGTCACAGGGATAAAAGATACAGCATAGGGAATATAGTCGGTGGTATTGTAGTAGCATTGTATGGTGACAGATAGTAGCTATAGTTGTGGTGAGCATAGCATAATGTATAGACTTACTGAATCACTATGTTGTATACCCGAAACTGATGTAACATTATGTGTCAACTACACTTCAATTAAAAATTAAAAAGAAAAAAATCTAAAATCAAATATCTAAACTTCAGATTTAGGAAACTAGAAAAACAAGACCAAAGTAAATTCAAAGTAAGCAGAAGAAAAGAAATAATAAAAATTAGAGAAGAAATCAATGAAAATGAAAGCAATAAATTAATAGAGAAAAATCAAAGAGATCAAAAGCTGATTCTTTGAAACAATCAATGAAAGTGGTAAGTCTTGGGGCGCCTGAGTGGCTCAGTGGGTTAAAGACTCTGCCTTTGGCTCAGGTCATGATCTCAAGGCCCTGGGATAGAGCCCCACATTGGGCTCTCTGCTCAGCAGGGAGCCTGCTTTCCCCTCTCTCTCTGCCTGCCTCTCCGCCTACTTGTGATCTCTCTCTCTGGCAAATAAATAAAAATAAAATCTTAAAAAAAAAAAGTGGTAAGTCTTTAGCCAGGCTAAGGGGAAAAAAAAGAAGGGACACAAATTACTAATATCAGAAATGAAAAAATGGATATAACCATAGATCCTATGGATATTAAATGGAAAATTTTTAAAATGCTATGAAAAACTCTATGCCCACAAGTTTGATAGCCTAGATGAAATGGACCAATTCCTTGACATGATATGCCAAAAGGCACACAAGAAGAAATAAACAATCTAAATAGACCTATATCCATTAAAGAAATTGAATCAATAACTAATAATCTAACAACAGAAAGCACCATGCCCAAATGGGTTCATTGGTGAATTCTATGAAACAGTAAAAAAAGAAATGATATAAATTCTGTATAATCTCTTTCAGAAGATGGATGCAGAGGGAATACTTTGATTCTATAAGGCCAGCATTATCCTAATAATAAAACAAGACAGAGACATTATAAGAAAACTACAGACTAGTATTTTTCATGAGTATAGATACAAAAATCTTCAACAAATTAACAGCAAATTGAATCTAACAATGTATATAAATAATTATACAACATGACCAAGTGGGATTTATCCCGCTTATGCAAGGCCGGTTCAACATTCAAAAATTAATTAATGTAATTCATTACACCAACAGGCAAAAGAAAAAAACCACACGATCATACCAAAAGATGAAGAAAATGCATTTGACAAAATAACATCTACTTATGATAAAAACTCTTAGCAAATTAGGAAAAGAGGGGAATTTCCTCAACTTGATAAAGAGCATCTAAAAAGAAAACCTACAGCTAACATCAAACTTAATGGTGAGAAATTTCACACTTTCCCACTAAAATTAGGAACAAGTCAAGGCTGTCCCCTCTCACCAAACTTTTTAACACCATACTGAAAGCCTCAGCTAATGCAACAAGGCAAGAATAGGAAATAAAAAAACAAAACAAAAAGACATACAGATTTGGCAAGGAAGAAATAAAACTGTCTTTTTTAACAGATGACATGATTGACTATGCAGAAAATCTAAAAAAATCAACACAAAGACCTCCTGGAACTAATAAGAGAATATAACAAGGTTGTAAAAGATAACATTAATACACAAAAGTCAGTCACTTTCTATACTGGAGAAAACCTATAGTTCTTCCCTCTTGTATAAGGAAAAATCCAGTTCTTCCTCCTGTGTTTTTTTCCTGTGTGTCTCCTTTACACAGAACACTTCTAACACTTCTGGTCACCAAATGTGTGGAGGTTTTCCCCCACCAAGCAATTCTTGCAACACCAGCTGTGTCCCCACAATTTAACTCACTTCTGACACTATCTACTTGAAGGCAGGGTCAACTCCCAAAGGCTAAGGGCTCAGTCCCATAAGACTGCTTCCATCCCACTTCAGATGCCAAGTGCAAGTACAGATGTTTCTGACTGATCAGCTATAAATAGAGGTCTCCCTATTTATAGTATAAAATAAATGATCCCCCCTTAGGTTCCATTAATTTGCTAGAACAGCTCAAAGAACTCTGGGAAACACTTAAGTTTACCAGTTTTTTAACAGATATGATAAAGAATACAGATCAACAGCCAGAGGAAGATACACAAAGGGCAATATCTGGGAGGATCCTGAGCACAGGGGATTCTGTTTTGGTGGAGTTGGGGTGTATCACCTTCCCTCTAAAATGACACTATCGGGATTTTATGGAGACTTCCTCACATAGGCATGGTCAATTATTAACTCCATTTCTAGCCCCTTTCCCCTTTGTGGAATAGAGGGAGGTAAGGAAGAAGCAGGGCTAAAAATGTTAAGCTTCTAATCATGACTTGCTCTTTCTGGTGACCAATCCCCAACAAGGAGCTACCCAGAGTCATATTATTAAAACAAAAGATGCTCCTAGTGCTCCTACCACTTAGGAATTTATAAGGGTTTTAGGAGCCCAGTGTCAGGGTCAGGGTGAGAGACCAGATATTAGAACAAGAGATATTCTTAGTGCTTTTATCACTTAGGAAATTACAAGTGATAGAAAATGAGGGCAGATATTTTCTATGATCTCACATTTTGAATTTTTGCTAAAATTTTTAAGAAAAATTAAATGCTTAGTTAAAAAAATCTAACTATATTTAAGATCTATATGAGAAGAATTATAAAACTCTAATGAAAGATATTAAAGAACTAAACAAATAGAGAAATATTCCATATTCATGAATATTTTCAAATGTCAGTTCTTCCCAAATTGATCTATAGATTCATTACAATCCCAATCAAAATCTCAGCAAGTTATTTTGTGGGTATCAGCAAACTAATTCTATGGAGAAGCAAAAGGCCCAGAATACCTAACTTAATACTGAAGGAGAAGAACAAAGTTGGAGGACTGACACTATTCAACTTTAGCACTTACTATAAAACTACAGTAATCAAATCAGTGTGGTATTGGTGAAAGAATGAACGATTAGATCAATAGAACAGAAATGACAGCTCAGAAAGAGACCCACATAAATACAGTCAATTGATAGTTGACAGAGGAGCAAAACTAATCTTTTCAACAAACGGTCATGGGACAACTGGACATCCACATGCAAAAAAAAAAAAAAGTCTGTGGGGGGATCCAGACGAGATTTTAGACTCTTCATAAAAATTAACTCAAATGGATCACAGACCAAAATGTAAAATACCAAACTATAAAACTCCAAGAAGATAATACAGGAGAAAATCTAGCTGACTCTGTGTAAGGCAATGACTTTTTAAGTACAATGCCAAAGTTACAATCCACACACAAAAAAGTCTGATACACTGCACTTCATTAAAATTAAAAACTTCTGCTCTGCAAAAGACAACATCAATAAAATGAGAAGTCAGATCACAGACTGGGAGAAAATATTTTTAAAAGCTGTATCTGATAAAGGACTGTTATCCAAATTATACATAGAAGTCTTAAAAATCAACAATAAGAAAACAAACAACCCAATTAAAAAATGGATAAAAGATCTGAACAGACACCTCACCAAAGAAGATCTATAGAGCGCAAGCAAACATATAAAAGGATGTTCAACATCATATGTCATTAAGGTATTACAAATCAAAACTGTTAACAAAGAGATACCATACATATCTATTGCGAATGTGCAAAATCCAAACACTGACACCCCAAGTGCTGGTGAGGATATCAAGCAACCAGAACTCTCATTCGTGGCTGGTAGGCATGCAAAATGATACAGCCACTTTGGAAGACAGTTTAGCAGTTTCTACAAAACGAATCATACTCTTACCATATAATCCAAACAATCATACTCCTTCGTATTTATCAAAAAAAGTTGAAAACTTATGTGCACACAAAAACTTGCACATAGATATTTATAGCAGCCTTATTCATAACTGCCAAAACTTGCAAGCAACCAGAATGTCCTTCAGTAGAATGGATAGTTTGTGGTACATCCAGGCACATTCCATTCCATTGAATGGAATATTATTCAATACTTAAAAAAAAAAAAAAAGAGAAGGAAAGAAAGCTACCAAGCCATGAAAAGACATTAGACAAAACTTAGTGCATATTACTGAAAAAGCCAATTTGAAAACTCCAACTCTGTTAAAAGTTTTCTTTTGGAAAAGTTTCCCAAACTGTGGAAATAGTAGAAAAGAAAAGTGGTTTCCAAGGGTTGGGGGAAGGGACAGATGAAATAGCAGAGCACAGTGGATTTTCAGAGCAATAAAACTATTTTGTATGATATTGTAGTGGTGGATACATGTCACTAAACATTTGCCCAAACTCAGATAAAGTACAAAACCAAGAGTGAATCCTAATGTAAACAATGGAATTTGGATGATACCGCTGTATCAAGGAAGGTTCATCAATTGTAACAAATGCATCACTCTGGTACAGGATATTGACAAGGCAGAGAGACTTCTTCCTCTCATACCACTCTCACCTTGTATCAGTGAAGATATTTTTAGTTGAAAATTATGGAAAACTAAACTGGCCCAAACCAAACTAATATAAATAATAATGGGGATTTACTGACTCACATAACTAAAAAAGTGTAGAGGTGGGGGAATGGTAGGGGTAGAGGATCCAGAGATTCAAAAGTGTCATCGAAGAACAGGTTTCTTTACTTCACACCAATCTGACATCAATATTGTAAGGTTCCTCCTGTTTGGTCTCTCATATAGAGAAATGACTAACAACCACAGTGGGGATTATATTCTTCCTGGTTCATAACCACTAAGGCCATTTGTCTACTTCTGAGCCAATGACTGTGACATGAGGAATAAAATGTTTATGGCTTTCTGCCAATTTAGATCTCAATGTCCAATGTACTCCTTCACGCACGATGCTCCAGCCATACCAGACTTTCTCCAGTCCCTCACATATACCAAACTCTTCCCTACACTTTATCTTAGTCAAAAGTCTGAGAAGCAATTACTAAAGTTATTTCCTACCTCAAGACTTTTGTACATGCTCTTTCTCTTGCCGGAGTATTACCTACTCTGTGTGATGCTCTTTTTCTGGGTCCAGTAACTTATCTTCTTCTTGTTTTTTTGGGCCCTGTATGGGGGCATCTCTATTACCTGAAACATTATTCTCTTCCCTCCCTATCCCTTTACCTCCAATGTAATAAATTCACCTATTATAAAGTCATCACATCCTTTACTTTTTCTTCATATCATTTATGACAGTTTTAAATGATTTGGTCTGTCCATTATGTATTCTGTGTCTAACTCCTCCATTGGACTATACAGTTAAAAAAAGCAGGAAAATGTTTTATTCTCTTCTGACCTATATTCTTAGTGCCACATAGTGTCTGGCACATGTAGCCATTCAAGTACTGAATAAATGAAGAATGAATGAATGAATAAATGGTGTTGAGACTGACATACAGTAAATATCAACCATTCATGTCACCATAAAAAGGTATGCCACTGGTGACAAAGAATATTTTGTATGGGTTAGAACAAATTCATTCACTGCATTTATTGGAATCATAACTCAGTTTGTGAATCTGTATTTAAAACATTTTATTTTTCTTTATACCAAAAAATATCTAACCAACTTTTTCTAATACTATTTCATAAAACTAATTAGACTATAATTTTACCTAATACTATAAAACTGTATCAATCATACCTTCTTCAAACTGCATATGTCAGATTCTTGTTTTTTATTTAAAGCTGAAAGTCTTTTGTTTAGTTGTATTGCTTCCTGTACTGCAACATGAAAAACATTTAGAAAAGTATTATATTCAATATCCATTTTAAGGAAAGTAGCCTTAATGCACTGTATGTAATTATTACTGAATTTAAATAATATTAACATGCCACTTACTATTACCAGTAGCAGGTAAGCTCAATTTATTTATTATAAACCCATTTATTCTCTTTTAAATATATAAGTTTAAATAAGATAGTACCTACCATTTTGTTCTAACTTTTCATGATTCTCTTTCACCAATCCAAATTGACCTGTTATTGTGCCATAATATTTCTCAATTTCATTCAGTTGCTTCTGATGATCTTCTTTAGCCAGAAGATGTAACTGGACTTTTTGTTCCTATTTTGAAGTTATTTAAAATGTTATAAATATATAACATATATAAAACACCTATATACACATATATTTAAACATACATAAAAATTGTTTTGTAATAATTTTTGTTACAAAATAGGCCATGAAAAAGTACTGAGTACACCATAGGGAGGAAATTGTTAAGGAGATATTTCTAAAACCATGTAAAATTAAAGCCTTTTTTGTCTTATGACAAAATAGTCATATAAATTTATACTGCTCTTGTTTATAGTTTCTTCTTCAAAAACCAACTAGTTTCAGGGATGCCTGGGTGGCTCAGTCAGTCAAGCATCTGCATTTGGCTCAGGTCAGGATGGGTCCACATGGGGGTGGGGTGAGAGGTCCTTGCTCAGCGGGGAGCCTGCTTCTCCCTCTGCCTGCCTTTCCCCCTGCTTGTACTCTGTCTCTGTCTCTCTGACAAATAAATAAATAAAACCTTTAAAAAAAATCAACTAGTTTCATTTATGGAAGAGTTAATTAGTCCAAGCCAGCACTAAGCAAAGTGATGGGAATATTAAAGCAATATTCTTGATAATTTAGGAAAGGAATTATTTTCTCTAAATTTGGGGGCACAATTACGAGTGAAGTATCAAAACTCAAGTAATTTTTCCTTTTTTTTTTAAGATTTTATTTATTTATTTATTTGAGAGAGAGACAACGAGAGACGGAACACAAGCAGGGGGAGTGGCAGAGGGAGAAACTGGCTTCCCGCTGAGCAAGGAGCCTGATGTGGGGCTCGATCCCAGGACCCTGCCATCATGACCTAAGCCAAAGGCAGACACTTTATGACTGAGTCACCCTGGCATCCCAAAACTCAAGTAATTTTTCTGGTTTTAATGAGTACAACCCCTTTTCATTGCATTAAAAAATTGAATTATCAGAGATAGGGAGACAATACAGTATAGTAGAAATATATAATTATATATATAATTATAAAATATATATTATATATATAATTATATATAAATATAATCTCTACTTAGGCTGAGACACATAATTGGTGAAAATTGGACCCAACATATATTTTAATATGGGCCTTCACTGCTTTTGGCTAAAGCAGCTTGTTTTGTCATACTTAGAAATATGACTTTAAATTTTAAAAAGAAATATTGTTAAAAAAATAAAAAATAAAAAGAAATATTGTTAATAAAATCAATAACATTTTTATTATTTTTTAATTGTTATGTTAGTCATCATACAGCACACTGTTAGTTTTCGATGTAGTGTTACATGATTCATTGTTTGCATATAACACCCAGAGCTCCATGCAATACATGCCCTCCTTAATATCCATCACTGGGTTAACCCATTCCCACACTCCACCCCCCAAAACCCTCAGTTTGTTTCTCAGAGTCCACAATCTCTCTTGGTTCATCTTCCTCTCTGATTCCGCTCCCTTCATTTTTTCCCTTCTTTCTCCTAATGTCCTCCATGCTATTCCTTATGTTCCACAAATAAGTGAAACCATAAAATTGACTTTCTCTACTTGACTTACTCACTTAGCATAATCTATGTTGATACAAAAGTTGGGTATTCATCCTTTCTGATAGCTGAGCAATATTCTATTGTATATGTGGACCACAACTTCTTTATCCATTCGTCGGTTGAAGGGCATCTCAGCTCTTTCCACAGTTTGGCTATTGTGGACATTGCTGCTATGAACACTGGGGTGCATATGGCCCTTCTTTTCACTACATTTGTATCTTTGGGATAAAAACCCAGTAGTGTAATTGCTGGGTCTTAGGGTAGCTCTATTTTTAGTTTTTTTGAGGAATTTGCACACTGTTTTCCCAAGTGGCTGTACCAACTTGCGTTCCAAGAGTGTAAGAGGGTTCCCCTTTCTCCACAACCTCTCCAGCATTTGTTCTTTCTTGCCTTGTCAATTTTTGCCATTCTAAGTGGTGTAAGGTAGTATCTCAATGTAGTTTTGATTTGATGGTTAATAATGATGGTTAATAATGATGAACATTTTTTCATTTGTCTCTTAGCCATTTGTAGGTCTTCTTTTGAGAAGTGTCTGTTCATGCCTTCTGCCCATTTCTTGATTGGATTATTTGTTTTTTGGGTGTTGAGTTTGAGAAGTTCTTTATAGATCTTGGATATCAGCCCTTTGTCTGTAGTGTCATTTGCAAATATCTTCTCCCATTCCGTGCGTTACCTCTTTGTTTTGTTGACTGTTTCCTTTGCTGTGCAGAAGCTTTTTATCTTGATGAAATCCCAAAAGTTCATTTTCACTTTTGTTTCCCTTGCCTTTGAAGACATGTTTTGAAAGAAGTTGCTGTGGCCAATGTCAAAGAAGTTACTGCCTATGTTCTCTTCTAGGATTTTGATGGATTCTTGTCTCACACTGAGGTCTTTCATCCATTTGGAGTTTATCTTTGTGTATGGTGTAAGAGAATGGTTGAGTTTCATTCTTCTGTATACAGTTGTCCAATTTTCCCAGCACCATTTTTTGAAGAGATTATCTTTCTTCCATTGAGTATTTTTCCTGCTTTGTCAAAGATTATTTGACCATAGAATTGAGGATCCATATCTGGTCTCTCTCTTCTGTTCCATTGGTCTATGTGTTTGTTTTTGTGACAGTACCATGCTGTCTTGGTGATCACAGCTTTGTAATACAGCTTGGAATCAGACAACGTGATGCCCCTAACTTTGTTTTTCTTTTTCAACATTTCCTTGGCAATTTGGGGTCTTCCTGGTTCCATACAAATATTAGGATGGTTTATTCTAGCACTTTAAAAAACTTTCATCAATTTCCTAAAATTCATCTATGAAAACCCACAGCAAATATCATTCTCAATGGGGAAAAGCTGAAAGCCTTTCCCTTAAGATCAGGAACTCGGTAAGGATGCCCACTCTCGCCGCTATTGTTCAACATAGTACTAGAAGTTCTAGCAACAGCAATCAGACAACAAAAAGAAATAAAAGGTATTCAAATGGTTAAAGAAGAAATCAAACTCCCTTTCTTCGCAGATGACATGATACTTTATGTGGAAAATGCCAAAGACTCCATTCCCAAATTACTAGAACTCATACAGCAATTCAGTAATGTGGCAGGATACAAAATCAATGCACAGAAATCAGTTGCTTTCTTATACACTAACAATGTAACTGTAGAAAGAGAAATTAGAGAATCAATTCCATTTACAATAGCACCAAAAATCATAGATAGGGGTGCCAGGGTGGCTCAGTCACTGGGTGTCTGCCTTCGGTTCAGGTCATGATCCCAGGATCCTGGGATCAAGCCCCGCATCAGGCTCCCTACTCAGTGCAGAGCCTGTTTCTCCCTCTCCCACTTTCCCTGCTTGTGTTCCCTTTCTCACTGCGTCTCTGTCAAATAAATATTTAAAATCTTTAAAAAAAATCGTAAGATACGGGGCGCCTGGGTGGCTCAGTGGGTTAAAGCCTCTGCCTTTGGCTCAGGTCATGATCTCAGAGTCCTGGGATTGAGTGTCGCATCGGGCTCTCTGCTCAGCGGAGAGCCTGCTTCCACCCCCTCCCCCCCTGCCTCTCTGCCTACTTGTGATTGCTCTATCAAAAAAAATAAATAAATAAAATCTTAAAAAACAAAAATTCGTAAGATACTTTGGAATAAACCTAACCGAAGAGGTAAAAGATCTATAGGAACCACAGAGCCCTCATGAAAGAAACTGAAGACACAAAAAGATGGAAAAACATTCCATACTCATGGATTGGAAGAATAAACATTGTTAAAATGTCTGCACTGAGGCACTTGGGTTTTCAGTGGGTTAAAGCCTTTGCCTTCAGCTCAGGTCATGATCCCAGGGTCCTGGGATCAAGCCCCGCATCGGGCTCTCTGCTAAGCAGGGAGTCTGCTTCCCCCTTTCTCTTTGCCTGCCTCTCTGCCTACTTGTGATCTCTCTCCTCTCTGCCAAATAAATAAATAAAATCTTTTAAAAATAAATAAGTAAATAAAATAAAATGTCTGTGTTGCCCAGAGCAATCTATACTTTCAATGCCATCTTGATCAAAACAGCAATGGCCTTTTCCAATAACATTTTTTAAAGGTTTTGATCTTGACATGGCATTGGTAGAATCACTGATTGGTTTCAAAACTTTGATTCATTTTTGCCACATGCTTCAGCACCCATGATGAGAGCAGTGATAAAGAATAGTAGTGAGTCTGTTGGCTGGCACTCAGTAATTGTTTTCTGAATGAATTATCATCCTGTGGAGTTGCAACAGTGTAAATCTGTTAGATTTACCTGGCCTGTATCTGTTTCCTATATCCAATATTATCACAATTCCAAGTATGTACTTTAAGTATTTCTTCCTCATTCCTCATCTAGTAGAATTGAAATTCACACACTCTATTCTTCCTTAGCCAAGTGAGGGGCATATTACTCAAAATAAACCAACTGATTTCTACCTTTTTGGAATCTGAAACTTGAGTGAAATGACTATAAAACTAAGTTCAGTAGTGATCCTATTCAGACTGATAAGACTTTTTTTTTTTTTTTTAAGATATTTATTTATTTGACAGAGAGAAAGGAAACACAAGCAGGGGAAGTGGGAGAGGGAAAAGTAGGCTTCCCATAGAGCAGGGAGCCCAATGCTGGCCTTGATCCCAGGTCCCCGGGATCATGACATGAGCCAAAAGCAGATGCTTAATGACTGAGCCACCCAGGCACTCCCAGATTGATGAAACTTCTGTCCTGGGTTCCTACATCCTGCCTCACAAACTCTGGAATTACCCTGGTCTCTGTTCATTCTCAAATCCATTCTTCACTCAGATTGATTCTGAGTGCCTCCACTAAATTTCCTTTGCATAAACTAAACAGAGCCAGTTCCTACTGCTTAAAACCAAAGTACAGGCAGTGTAGCAAAGTAGCCAAAAACTAATCTGCCTGTGTTTAAATACTGCCTCTGTAATTTAGTTGCTGTGTGACCTTGGGAAAATTACCCACCCTATCTTTAAAACAAAAGACTCCAAAAGTATCTCCCTTATAGGGCTGTTCTGAGGATAAAATGAATTTATACATATAAAACACAAAAAAACAGATGCCTGCCACAGAATAAGTACAATATGTTTGTTATTATTATTCTTTAAGGGATTAAAATAACTCCAATAGTTTTAACTAATTTTATTTAGAGTAAGAACAGCCCTAATATTAAGAAAAAATACACATTACAACTTAAAATTGTACCTAACTATATTCTCTCAGCAAATTTGATAGTTGTAACTTTTTCTTCTTTTTTTTTTTAGATTTTATTTATTTGTTTGACAGAGAGAGACTAAGAGAGAGGGAACACAAGTGGATGAGCTAGAGAGGGAGAAAGCAGGCTTCCCGAAGAGCGGGGAGCCCAACACAGGGCTCCATCCCAGGACAAAGGATCATGACCTAAGCCAAAGGCAGATGCTACACAACTGAGCCACCCAGGCACCCCAACAGTCTTAACTTTTTCAAAGATAACTTTTTAATGATTTTAAGGAAACTGATAATATCAGTAATGATCACAATGGATGAACTCAAAGTTTCTCATATACTACTATGGACTTTTCAAATTCACTATTTAGTCATTTGAATTAATCATATAACAGTTATAAACACAAACAAGCTGACAAGTGTACTTACACTGAAGATCTCACATCTATCTGGGTAGTCACTATTTTCAATAACTAAACAATGAAAAATAACGAACCATATTCCATTCCTCTAAAATACCACTTAATTCCTTAACCTAGAGAATTATACTTGCTTTCAGAAGTGTAGAAACGTAACACAAAAAAAATTAGTCTAAGGCATTACTTCAATCCAAGGATTTTTTTAAGTTT
>CM053613.1:21040087-21058179 GCA_028646535.1 Procyon lotor | reverse complement strand
AAAACAGTATGGAGTTTCCTCAAAAATTAAAAAGAACTGTATGATCCAGCAATCACACTATTGGGTATTTACCCCCAAAATACAAAAACACTAATTCAAAGGGATACATGCACCCCTATGTTTATAGCACCATTACAATAGCTACGCTATGGAAGCAGCCTGTGTCCCATCGATAGATGAATGGATAAAGAAGATGTGAGATATAGATAGATCAAATATTCCACATACTATGAAATATTCAGCTATAAAAAAGAATGAAATCTTGCCATTTGTAATGACATAGTTGGAGCTAAAGTGTATGATGCTAAGCAGAGTAAGTCAGTCAGAGAAAGACAAATACTATATTATCTCACTTATATATGAAATTTAAGAAACAAAACAAATGAGCAAAGTTTAAAGAGAAAGAGAGAGGGGGGAGGCAAACCATGAAAAAGACTCTTAACTATAGAGAATAAACTGATAGTTACCAGAGGGAAGTGGGGGGAGATGGGTGAAATAGGTGATGGTGATTATGGAGTGCATCGTCATATAGAGCACTGAGTGATGTATGGAATTGCTGAATCACCATATTGTACACCTAAAACTAATATAACACTGTATGTTAACTATACTGGAATTAAAAAAAAATTTTAAAAAGAAGTAGAGTAAGGTGAGGAGGTAACCCTGAAAAAGGGCAACCCAGTTCATGATGTCAGAGTCCAAGCAGGGAAAAGAGGGCATACGTATTAGGAAGGAAGGCATGGCAAAATGGTAAACTGGTTATATACGGGGTAGTTTATCAAAGAAGTAAATATATTAAGGATAAAGAATGTCACATTTCTCACTGTAAGAGGAAAGAAATGTATAAACACAGAAAGAAACTAAAATTAACCTCATGGTTTTGTATTAAAATTGGAGGTAATGTGAATTCATAGTTTTTTATATACATAGGTTGTTAGGGAAATAAACATTATAAATTATAAACATAAATATAAATTCTATTTCTGCATATGTACATACATACATAGATCTCTGTCCCTCAAGAAAGTCTGAGAGCAGTGATATATCAATAGCAATGAGTACAACAGTGCCCAGATCTTTGCTTCTATATACCATTTCCCACTAAAAGGAACCAGGGCAACATGGTGAAATGATTCATTCCAGTGCAAGGTCAGGTAAATTACAAAATGATCCTGGCACATTTTGCTATCATCTAAAAGCAGGAAAATGCTAAAAGAATGAAGACACATCCAAAGGACTCAGTAATCAGTTTTATGGACTCCCACTAGCCAAATCAAGGATAATTCGAGCAACAAAATAAATGATAGTCACAGATTTTAATCCACTGAAAAAAACAAACTGAGTCTATACTGCTATAAACAAATAAATGAATATGGGAAAAGTTTAGTGAGAAACAAAATATTTACATAATTTCAAAGTATCTCCTTACAAGATACTCTGATTACAAAGGGAAAAGAATACCTTTTCAATGGAGAAATTTTTTGAAAGAACCAAAAAAAAAAAAAATAAAAAGTAGAGATGAAGAACTCAATGAATGGAATGAAAAAATGCAAGAGAGAGCCTTAAGGCTACACTGAATTGAATAGAAGAACCAGTGAACTAAAAGACAAATCATTTGAAATTATTCAATCAGAGAAGAAAAACAAGTGAAAGAGGGTGAAGAAAAGCTAAAATATTTATAAAACAGCTTCAAAGGAATCAATATAAGCATTATGAGAGTCCCAGAAGGAGAAAAGAGAAAAGGACAGAAGAAAGCTTACTCAAAGAAATAATGGCTGAAAACTTACCAAATCTTGAGAGGGAAATGGACATCCAGATTCAGACTCAGAGGACCGCAAAACAGAATGAACCAAAAGAAGACACATTATAATCAAGTTGTCAAGTCAAGGAGAAAAAAGAGACTTCTGACAGTAGCAAGAGAAATGCAATTTGTCAAATATAAAGAAACTGCAATAAGATTATCTGTAGACTTCTTAGCAGAAACCCTGCAGGCCAGAAGAGAGTGGGATGATATATTCTAAGTATCAAAATAATAATCTGCCAACCAAGAATACCATACCTAGCAAAACTATCATTTAAAAAATATGAATGAGAAAGTCTTTCCCAAACAAACAAAAACTAAGAGAATCAGTTACCACTTGACTTGCCCTATAAAAAATAATTAAGGAATTTCTTCAAATTGAAACAAAAACATGCCAAACAGCAATGCAAAAAGCATATGAAAATATAATTCTCATTTGTAAAGTATATAGACAAATACAGAGAAATTCAAGACTGAGTTGGTAGTACATAAATTAATTTTAACCCTTATATAAAAGTTAAGAAATAAAAATTTATTAATGAATACACAATATAAAAAGATGCAAACACTGGCTATTAAGAACACAAAGTTGAGGGGGCAAAGGATAGTGCTTTTGTATGCAATTAAAGTTGCTATCAACTTTAAACAGTAATAACTAGAAGATATTTTATGCAAGACTTCAGATGACCCTAAAGATAAAAACCCATAATACATACACAAAGAGAAAAAAGTCAGAGAAAATCACTACAAAAACATCAAATAACAAGCAAGACAAGCAATGCACAAAATTATCACAAAACAGAAAACAATTTACCAAATGATAACAGTAATTCCACACCTACCGATAATTACATGTAAAAGTATTAAACTTTCCAACCAAAAGGCATAATGACAGGATTAAAAAAAACAAAAAAACAAGATGAAGTGATATACAGCTATTCCTGCTTATCTGTGGTTTCACTTTCCATGGTTTCAATTACCCATGGTCAACTGCAATTCAGAAGCAAATGATTCTTCTTCTGATGTATCTAACACCACATCATTCACCTCACTTCATCTCACACCATCACAAGAAGGTGATTTTGTTTTTTAAAATTCTTTGTTTGTTTGTTTGTTTATTTGAGAGAGAAAGAGAGCAGGGGAAGAGGGAGGGAGAATCTTCAAGCAGACTCCCTGTTGAGTGCAGAGCCTGACACGGGGATCCATCCCATGACCCTGAGATCATGACCTGAGCCAAAATCAAAAATCAGATGCTTCGCCAGCTGAGCCATCCAGGTGGCCTGAAGGTTGAGTTTGGTATAATAAGATATTTTAAGAAAGAGAGAAAAAAAAAAGAAAGAGAAAAAGAGAGATCACATTCACTTAACATTTATTACAATATATTATTTATAATTGTTTTATTATTAGTTATTATTGTTAATCTCTTAATGTGCTCAATTTACTTTATCATAGGTATTTATGTATAGGAAAAAAACAGTATATTTAGGGTTCAGTATGATCCATGGTTTCAGGCATCCACTGGGGGGTCTTGAAACATACTCCCCACTGATAAAGGGAGACTACTATGTTATCTATAAGAGACTCATTTTAGATTTAAGGACACAAATAGGCTGAAAGTGTGGAGTTCAGTTTTAAGTTCCTCATGACAGGCTTCATTTTAAGCCAGAAAAAGACAGGCCTAAGGGTATGGGCGTGAAACTATTCCTGGAATTTAGCTTCCCTGTGTGATGCCTAGCCCCTGAGTTGTTCAAATGCACCAATGAAATGCACAGATTTAGGTAATTGCCATATAAAGAATAAGGAACTCGCCTACATGTGTAGTGACGTATGTGCTTGTTTACTCGAGTGCATAAAAATGCTGTGAAGGAGAGAGGCGGGGCTTCTCGCCTTAGCACTGCGCTGCGTCGTATGTGCCGGTGAGAGCCCCAGTTAGCTGGAAATAAACCCTCTTGCTGTTGCATCTAGCCTGCCTTTTGTGGGCTCCTTTGGGAGGATCTCGATCCAGACATAACAAAAGTAGAGGTGAAAGAAATATACCTGATAGTAACAAAAGATAAAGCACGAGTGACTATATTTATATGAGACAAAATAGACTTCAGGTCAAAAATCTGTCTGTGGAGACAAAAAAAGATCATGATATAATGCAAAATAGTCAGTTCAACAGGAAGCTATAACAGCTATATATGCACCCAACATCAGAGCACCTAAATATATAGAGCAAATATCAAGAGATCTGACTGGAGAAACTGGCAGAAATACAGTATTAGTAGGAGACTTTAATGCCTCACTTACAATAATGTACAAAACATCCAGAGAGAAAATCTATCAAGCAACATTCTGACTTAAACCTCACTATGGATCAAATGGACCTAACAGATAAAGACAGAACTTTTCATCCCACAGCAAAAGAAAATACATGAAACATTCTCCAGGATAAATCATGTTAGGTCACAAAACAAGTCTTAACAAATTTAAGATAAAAATCATTCCAAGTATCTTTTCTGCCTACAGTGGAATGAAATAAGAATCAGTAACAGTAAGAAAATAGGAAAATTCACAAGTATGTGGAAATTAAACACCACCCTTGAACAATCACTGTGTCCAAAAAGGGGGATTTAAAAAGTATCTTGAGACACATAAAAACAATAACACAACATAACAAAACTTCTGGGATGCAGCAAAAGCAGTACTGATGGGTAATTTTAAAATGATAAATGCCTACATTAAAAAAAAAATATTTCAAATAAACGATCTAATCTTACATCTCAAAGAACTAGGAAAAAAGAGAACAAACTAACCCCAAAATCAGCAAAAGGAAATAATAAAAATTAGAACAGAAATAAATAATAAACAGAAAAACAACAGGAAAAAAAAATCAACAAAACTAAGAGTTATTTTTGGAAGAATAAATGAAATCTAAATGAAATATACTAACCCTTAACTAGACTAACAAAGAGAGAGAAGATTCAAATCAATAAAGTCAGAAATGGAAAGAACAAAAAAAAAGAGAAAAGAAATGGAAAGAGACATTACAGTGGATGCCTCAGAAATAAAAAGAAAATAACTATACACCAACAAATTGGATAACCTGGTTGAAATGGATAAATTCTTAGAAACACACAACCTGTCAAAATGGAAGAAAGATGAAATGGAAAGCCTGAATCTACCCATCACAAATAAGGAAACTGAATCAATAATTAAAAACCTCCCAAGGAAGAAAATCCCCAAACCAGAGAGCTTTATGGATAAATTCTACCCCAATCCTTAAATTCTTCCAAAATACAAAAGAGGAAGACATACTTCCAAACTCATTTTATGAGGCCAGCATCACACTTATAACAAAGAAAAAGACCATACGAGAAAAAAAATTATAGGTCAATATCCCTGATGTACAAATATGTGAAAGTCTTCAATAAAATTCTAGCAAACCAAAATCAACAGCATGTTGAAAGTTCATATATAATGACCAAATGGGATTTAGCCCTGGGCTGCAAGATGATCTGGTATATACAAATCAATGTCATACATCACATTAACAGAATTTTAAATACCACATGTTCATCTCAATAGATGTAGAAAATGCATCTGTCAAAATTTAACATCCACCCATAATAAAAACATTCAACAAAAGAGGTGCACAAGATAACTGACCTCAACACAATAAAGGCCTTATATAAAAAGCCCGCAGTAAACATCACCATCAATTCAGTATAAGGCACAGATACTCATTCTTACCACTTTCTTCAACACAGTGCCGCAAGTCCTAGCCAGAGAAATTAGACACGAAAAATAAATAAAAGGCTTCCAAATCAGAAGTAAAATTTTCTGTTTGGAGATGACATGATCAGATATGTAGAAAACCCTAAAGACTCAACAAAAACACTGTCAGAACTAATAAATGAATACAGTGAAGTTGCAGATACAAAACCAACATACAAAAATCAGCCATATTTCTATATACAAACAAAAAAAAAATTAAGAAAACAATGCCATTCTCAACAACTAAAAAAAATATTTAGGAATAAATTTAACCAAAGAGGTAAAATATTTGTACACTGAATATTATAAAACACTGATGAAGGAAATTTTAAAAGATAGATAAGTGGAAAGACATCCTGCGTTCATGGATAGACGAATATTGTGAAAATGTCCATATTATCCAAACTGATCTACCAATTCAATGCAATATATCAAAATCACAATGTTAATCTCTACAGAAATAGAAAAAAAAAAATCCTAAAATTCATACAGAACCACAAAAGCCCCTAAACCCAGAAAATAATAGCTAAAGCAAACTTGAGCAAGATGGACAAAGCTAGCAGCATCATGCTTCCTGATTTCAAAATATATTTCAAAGTTACAGTGATCAAAACAGTATGTTACTGGTATAAAAACAGACATATTGGATCAGAATAGAGACCAGAAATCCATGCAACTACAGCTAACTGATCTTTAACAAGGGTATCAAGAATACACAATGGGGAAAGATAATCTTCAATAAATGGTGTTCAAAAAACTAGATATCCACATGCAGAAGACAAATCAGACCCTTATCTCACACTATATACAAAATCTCGTACTATGTACAAAAATCAACAAAATGGATTAAAGACTTAAACATAAGACCTAAAACCTTAAAACTACCAGAAGAAAAAACATAGGGGAAAAGTCCTTGACATTAGCACAATTAGTGATTTTTTTTCGGATATGACACCAAAAGCACATGCAATAAAAGCAAAAATAGTCTACTGAAAATACATAAAACTAAAAAGCTTCTGCAAACAAAGGAAATAATCACAGAGTGAAAAGGCAACCTATAATGGGAGGAACATTTGCAAACCATGTATTTGATTGGGGCTAACATCCAAAATATATTAGAAATTCATACATTCCACACCGACAAAACAAAACCAATATAAAAAATGGGCTGAGGACCAGAAGAGACTTTTCTTTTTTTTTTTTTTAAAGATTTTATTTATTTATTTGACATAGAGAGAGATCACAAGTAGGCAGAGAGATAGGCAGAGAGAGAGGGAAGCAGGCTCCCCGCTGAGCAGAGAGCCCGATGCGGGGCTCGATCCCAGGACCCGGGGACCATGACCTGAGCCGAAGGCAGAGGCTTTAACCCGCTGAGCCACTCAGGCGCCCCTGGAAGAGACTTTTCTAGAAAGACATACTAATGGCCAACAGGTATATGAAAAGGTGCTCAACATCACTAATCATCAGGGAAATGCAAATCAAACCCAAAGAGGTATCACCTTACACCTCTTAGAATGGTTATGACCAAAAAGACAAGCAATAACAAGATTGGTGAGGATATGAAGAAAATGGAACCTTCTTACAACCTTAGTCAACTAAAGAAAGAAAGTTTATCATATGCTTAAGCAAATCCACATTATGACGTGAATTACCTGATTAAGGTAGTGGCGATCAGGATCCCTCCATTGTAAAAATATATTTTGGTCTTTGTAATTAAGGTTATCTATAAGGTGAGAACTTCAAAATCATGTATCTTCTCCCCTAACAATCTTTATTTTACTTTGTATCTCATTTTATTGCTTGTCTTCCCCCACCTTGAATGGAAGCTCCATAAAAGTAAAGATTTTTGTCCTTTTCATTCATTGCTGTATTTCCAGTGCTTAGAATAGTGCTTGGCACAGTGCACACCTTTAGTAAATACACTTAATGAATCATCATTAGCTGTATACCTCTGTGTTCTATATGAAACTGTGAACAATCTAAAGGCAAATGTAATGTTTTGTCATCTCTGTATTTGCAGAAAATAAGCACAGTACTTAACAAATAATCATGACTGGCTTAATGCTATTTTATTTTCACTTTTAAGGACCACAGGTTATCAGTTATAATATATAGGCCTGATTTGGTTTTTTTCATTTATAAAGTGTTAAAAATAATATATTTATTTAATTGTATTACAGTAAGAAATAATGAATTTTAATATTTCTTTTTAAAATAAAAGATGAGGAAAAATCCTTATTTGAAATTCAAACAAACTTATGTGATATACAAATGTTTATCAACTTTGTTTTGCTAACGTACATGTTTAGTGGACATTTTACAAATACGATGCTTAAATGCCAAATTACTTTTTTAAGCAATACTAAGTTACTTTACCTGTAATGCTTTTAATGTTTCCTTCAATCCTTCTATTTCTTTTTCTTTTATTTCTGTAGCAAGTTGATATTTTCCCTTTAAGTAAAAAAACTGTATTTCAGTACTTTCCAATGTAAACAGTATTATTAATAGGGAACCTCTACTTTAAAACTAACACTTCACAGCTTTAAACTTGGATCTGCACCACAACTTAAATTCCTAATGACTTCAAAATATGAACTTAAAATAATGCCTTTATAAGATGACAAATATCATGAAATGAAAATTATAACAAATCATTTTATTGGTACAGTATTATAACAAATATTTATGGAGGCCTCAATGCATATTTATGGAGGCTTCACTGCACAATAATCATTTTATCAGTAGAGCATTCCTGACACTATTTAATTATTTAATTCATATAGCTAGAATAAATATATTCTAATTAATAAGTTACAAGTATGTTTGTCTTATAAAGATATGGAAGAATTATTTAAAAGGCCTTTGTAAATAGTACATTCATTGATATAATAAAAACGTATTAAATAACTAAAGAAAATATTTACTACTAGGTGAATTTCTAGTTCAGAGTTGTATCTTCTTTTCCAATTGGTCTGCATCCAGATGCAAATCATTTAATGTTTATTTAAACAGGCAACTATACCGGGGCGCCTGGGTGGCTCAGTGGGTTAAAGCCTCTGCCTTCGGCTCAGGTCATGATCTCAGGGTCCTGGGATCGAGCCCCGCATTGGGCTCTCTGCTCAGCGGGGAGCCTGCTTCCCCCTCTCTCTCTGCCTGTTGTCTACCTACTTGTGATCTCTCTCTCTCTCTGTCAAATGAATAAATAAAATATTTAAAACAAAAAAAAAAAAAAACAGGCAACTATACCGAAAAAGCACTAAAAATATACTTAGTAGAAACATTACAGTAGAATGGAAAAAACATTAATTGGAGGGCTGAAGAGATCTGGGTTCTAGTCCCAAATTTGCAATTTTAGAATGAAAGCTTCGGCTTCAACAAGTCATTTTTAATCTTGCTAGTCTTCAGTTTTACCAACTGTAAAATGACAGAGGTAACATGATTTCCCTGGCTCTTTTTAATCTGTAAGATTTTAAGTAATTAATAGTCTCCATTAATCTATTGCTAATCCTCCTTTTGTTGTGAACAATTGATAATTAAATGCACTTAACTATGCTTTAAGTTATTAAAAAAATTAATAAATACCTTTTCTTCTTCCAAGGCACACATCTTCATTTGCAACTAATAAACAATTTTAAAAATTAAAATGCAGGTAGGTAAACTTTAGCAGTGATTTACACTGGTCAGTGAGATTATAAAAATATTTTACATGTCTGTACTACTTGAACTTAATACAATGTGAACAAGCTGCCTTTACATGAGAAAATAAAATAACAAAAGGCATAAAAGGGGGCAAAAAGCCAGTCACCAAAAGAAACGAACAATTTAATCACATGAATAGGTATACCAATCATCCTTGAAATTTAGTTTTTCCTTCCACGAGTTTTTTTTTCTTAAATGTTTCAATATTTTGCCACCTACTCTTAAATAATAACATATAACATTTTCTGAAGGCACACTTTTATGAAATCAGTATCATTTGTATTAGCATTGACAGTATTTTCTGAAATTTTTTTAAAAGATGCATGTAGCTATCTCATAAATAAATAGAGATATTTTAAAATAGGGTCAACATGCCAAAGAAAACTAACAAAACAGTCCAAGCAACACAAGGATACTAGGTAAAATTGTCAAGAAGTAAAATTTTTCTTTGAACTTCTCCATCACATTTTCCACATCCCTCATTCACATTCAACAATCAGGAAGAGGAGATGAGTGGGGAGGGAAAGGGAGGAAAGGAAACAAAAACAAGGGGAAAAAAAAAAAGCCCAAGAGCACTTTCTCCATTACCCTTCAGATACCCAGATGTTCTTGTTTTGCCCAAAGTCCCTTGTGACAAGAGAGACATGGACTTGACCTCTCCTAAAGAATACTATGTAGTATATTTGGCTTCTGCTTCCTTAGTCTTCAATTAAAACTCCCATAACTTTGAGGTCTGAGGCTAATCTCAGACTAAAAGGAAGAAAGTTTATCATCTGCTTAAACAAATCCACACTATAGTGTGAACTACAAATAACCTCAACCAACTAGTGATTTACCTTATATAGGTGTATTTCTTTTTATGCATTTCTCTTTCTAAACGTACACACTTGTATAGAGAAAAAGACAAAAAAGAGGGAAGGAAAAGGAAAAAATAATGGTGATGCCAGAATGACTATAAGGAAAAAATTTCTTGAGAATATTTTTCATGAGCACATTTCTTACATATATTTTCTAACAAGGGACTGAAGAGAAATTTGAGGTACTAAAGAAGAGCTATAGAACTCAAAATAACTAAGGAGTTGTTATTCATTAAAAAGGGGGGGGGGTGAGCCTGCGTGGCTCAGTGGGTTAAGCCTCTGTCTTCAACTCAGGTCATGATCTCAGGGTCTAGGGATCGAGCCCCACATCAGGCTCTCTGCTTAGCAGGGAGCCTACTTCTCTCTCTCTCTCTGCCTGCCTCTCTGCCTACTTATGCTCTCTCTCACTGTCAAATAAATAAATAAAATCTTTAAAAAAAATTTAAATATATATATATGTATATATTATGTATGTTTGTTTTTCTCTGCTCCTAGTTGCTAATAGTATTTATGAAGGCCTCAGTGCACGATAATCACATCTCATCCTTCACATCTCCCACTTTGCATCTCAGCTTTTCATCAGTGTTCTATTTCCAGGTTGGGTAAAGGAAGAAAGCAGAAAAGGTAAGATCCTAGGATATCCTAATCAAAGAGAGAAAGGGGAGAAGGGAGAGAAAGAACAAGAGTGCACACATCAATAACCTAATTTATTTAGAAGAGATGAAAATACATCTCCAAGAAAATAGTTTTCCCAATTTCTCCCCTTAGCTAACTCATTCTACTACATGTCACTTGTGATTCAAAATAACTTTATCTCCTGCTTCCATTAACACTCTTCTTGCCTTCAATGAGTATACCAGAATATTCATATGGGGGGGGGAATATTCGAAACTGTAGTGTTCCTCTATCCTTAAAAAATTACCTGCTTTTTAAAAGCTGCCATTGCTTCTTTATGTTGCTTTGCTAATGTTTCCTGTTGATTCTGAAGAGTTTCCTATTTTAAAAATCATGAAAAGTTAAAACATAAATTTGAGCAACTTTGTTTTAACTTTTAATTAGGTTCATAATTTAAATAAAAGTTAAACATTAAATGCATACATTATTGTATACTCTTGAAATGTAACTTTAAACCAATTCTATGATTTTTTTTTTACCTGTCATGGATCAGCATACAATAATTATTCTTTCAGTTATCTTCATGATAAAATGGATTTCTTTAAAATTTTAAACTCTAAACATGGCTCAGGGTGCCTGGGTGGCTCAGCCGTTTCAGTGTCTAACAACTCTTGATAGTGGGCTCAGGTCACGATCCCAAGTCATGGGATCGAGCCCCTCTTGGGGCTCACAAACTCCATGCTGAGTCTGCTTGAGATTCTCTCGCCACTGCTTCCCCCACCCTGCTTGCATGCTCACACTTTCTCTCAAATAAATAAATTCTTAAAATACATGCACATATACACACACTCTGAACATGGCTGACTCAAAAGCTTTCTTCAAGAAAATACTTCATGGGGCGCCTGGGTGGCTCAGTGGGTTAAAGCCTTTGCCTTCGGCTCAGGTCATGATCTCAGGCATGATCTCAGGATCCTGGAGATCAAGCCCCGAGTCGGGCTCTCTGCTCAGCAGGGAGCCTGCTTCCCCCTCTCTCTCTGCCTGCTTCTCTGCCTACTTGTGATCTCTCTGTGTCAAATAGATAGATAGATAGATAGATAGATAGATAGATAGATAGATAGATAGATAGATAGATATAGATTTTTAAAAAAAGAAAATATTTCATCAAAAGTTATTAAAATTAATAGTCTTAGTACACAAGATGCCTATAGTCTTTTAGAGTTCCCAAAGAAACTCATTTTGTTACATAAGCACAAATGTTCACATGAGGACACAATTCTTTAAATTCACCAGATTTTTTTTATAAAATCAAAACGACCACAAGGCATTCTTTAAAATCCACATATGATTCTATTTCTTTTTTTTTCTTCTCTTCCCCCCCCCCTTTTTTAATAGAAGTTGTGTGTTCTGTTCTTCAGATTCAAGAGGACTTCAAACTTCTTTTCCTATGTTTAGTGAGTAATTCTCACAATTAAAAAAAATTAGATCTAAAATTGGGAACCACTTTGAATGTTTCTGTTATTTGACTCTGTGTTTCTATGTTGATTTACCAACTTAAAAATTTTATCTGACTTCTATTATGATAGTTGGAGTTTGGCTTTCTTGTATAACCTAACATCTGCTCCCTCTATTCTTCCAACAGAGTTACATAAAAACTGTAACTTAAATCAGTCTTCAGTATTTATACTATCATGACTATGCAATGTTTATTCAATGCTCAGCCATATAATATACTGTAATTACATTTCTATCTAACAGAGCTTTTTATTTTTTCTGAAGTTAGCAATTACTTTAAAATATGTTAATTCTTGGGCTGCCTGGCTGGCTCAGTCTGAAGAGCAGGTGATTCCTGGAATCTGGGGTGTGAGTTTGAGCCCTGTGCTGGGCATAGAGAATACTAAAAAAATAAAATAAACTTTAAAAGACTTTTAATTCTTATAGTTTATTTTAAAATATAGCACTACCAGTTCCCAGATCTGAACCAATGGTTCATAATCTCAAATGAAGAAAAAAATGAATTGAAAAAGCAAAGTGAGAAGATCCCAGGAATGACAGCAAATCACAAAATGTACAGGAAACCAGACAGGTTTAGAAAAGCTGTAGGTGTTGGACAAAATCTTTCAGAGTCTATTGTCCAGTGTTCTGTGAAAATAAATTAGACTCTAATCCACTCCTGCAAGCAAGGGAAGAATTTATTGAAGATCTTGGGGATAGGTTCTCGGAGGAGTACATTCTCAAGTAAATGTGACCTCTAGTTTTCTCCTTACTTTTTGTCACCAGCCTTAAACCTGGAAATAGGGGATACAATACACAACAAAAACTGGAATGGGAAACAGCCCCATTACTAGATCTCAAATCCAGATGTTCAAAATGAACAAAAGCAAAATAAACTGGAGGCATTACAGATATAACAACTTAATGTTCCCACTCCAGTCATCAAGCATTGAAGTAGTGAGCCTCTTGGTAAAGACACTTGCAGATATTTATTATAAAAAGGGGGGGGGGGCACTGAGGAAAAACTTTCCTGAACTAGCTAAGAAAATGAAGGGGAAAAAATCAAGTGCGAAAATCAATGATACTGCTCTGAGGGCAAATTATGCCCCAACTTCCCATTTTATCCTCAAATTGCAAAGAGAAATTTCTCTAAATATTAAAAGAAACTTTGCAAATACTTTACTTATGCCATAAATCCTGCCATCATCACATAACCTCTTCCTCAGAGTCACTGAGCTACTCAGATAGTGAATATCTCTAATAATCCAGAGATACTCCCCACTGTTTCAGCCTCCAACTGTTATCCTTGGATCCTCAAGTGAGACATATTATTTTCTCCTTTTTGACACCACACCCATTAGCATAAGAGAAAGGAATCTACTATGTAAACAGAACTGCAAAACTAAATTCTTCCCTGATTTTTTTAGATCCCTGAGGATTTTTCTATTGTAATCAGATCACAGCTAATTTAGTTACTTACTGGTACCTTTGTGTATAATCAAACCAAATTAAGACCTCTTCGAAGTAGCATTCTTTGTTGGCAAAATGTCTTACTGATATTAGCAGCAAACTTCTACCTAACTTTACATAATATCTCTAAAACCAGAAGTTAAGAACTAAATAGTCTAATAGTCAATAACAGACTATTGGAAATAATAGACTATTTTGGCCAGACTAAATAGACTAAAATAATAGACTATTTTAGCCAATAGTCTAAAAGCCTAATAGAGAAAGGATCAATCACATTTTATACCAGTCTTTGAACACTGTTGTTCCCAGTCAAGAAACCCAATGGGTGAAGATAAAGATCTGTTCAAGAAAAATAAATAAAATAACTATGGCCCCAATTCTTTGTAGTACTGAGCCCAAATACTGTTTTATCTTCAGTGCTATCTGACTCTACATATTTTACCACTGTAAATATACGTTCTTTTTTCCATAGTGTCCCTTTAGATCAAGACGGTGTGACCTGTTTGTTTTGTCCTGGGAAAGTCAACAATTTACCTGGAGAGCTATGCCTCGCGGCTTTACTGAGGAAACCTAAGGAACTTAAATTTCTCCATAACTCTACTCTTATACAATACATGGCCAAGTTTTTCTTGTTCTAAAGATAGAGAGAGCTCTAACACTGACTCCGTTTAACTACTTACTGCTTTAGTTCAAAAGGACATGAAAATTCCAAAGAAAGTTTAGCATTTTGTCAGATAAAAAAGTGCCACCTGTATCATTCACTAATTTATCTTATGATTTGGATCTATTTCTAGACTCTATTATGTTCTGAGGAATACTTATCCATGTATGCTATACCAAGCTACCTTAATTACTATAGTCTATAAGAATATATTTAAAAACTAGTATAACTATTTTGTTCTTTTTTTTTTTTTTTTTTTTTTTTTAAGATTTTATGTATTTGACAGAGAGAGAGAGAGATCACAAGCAGGCAGAGAGGCAGGCAGAGAGGTGGGGGGGAAGCAGGCTCCCCGCAGAGCAGAAAGCCCGATGCGAGCCTGGATCCCAGGTCCCTGAGATCATGACCTGAGCTGAAGGCAGGGGCCCCAACCCACTGAGCCACCCAGGTGCCCTATTTTGTTCTGTTCTTTTTCAAAAATTTCCCAGACACTCTTGTATGTTTATTTCCACATAAACCTTAAAACAGCTTAAGTACAGCAAACACACTCCTGGTATTGGATTGTATTAAACATACTGATTAACTTAAGGATATAGATAACTTTATACTACTGACTCTATCAAAAAATAAGATACGATTTCACGATTTGAAATCTGCTTGGAGTTTCAGTTTGTACTTGTGTTTATCTTTTTCTTTCCGCAGAGAGGTTCAAGACCTGTGCCTCATAAAATCCAACTCTAGTTTTATTCCCATATTGTACACAACCTTGTGCACCTGTCTGGTCCCCAAATTCCCATCATTTCTAGTTTGAGCTATCCTGTCACTTGAATTCTGATTTGTTAACTCCAACTTCCTGTTTCAATACTGCCAAACAGTGAAAAGAAGGGGCCATCATAATTAAGATTTCAATTTTTAAAAAGCTATTAAGATTACTTTGGTGGAAAAGCAGGAGAAGAACTATAAAAAAAAATGCTTCTACATAAATAAGGCTAGAAAGAGAATCAGATCTGATGATACTCATGATTGTTTTTTGTTTTTGTTTTTAGCAGTCTCCACACGCAACATGGGGCTTGAATCATGACCCTCGGATCAAGAGTCACAGGCTATACTGACAAAGCCAACCAGGTGTCCCTCTAATACTGGGTTTTGTTTTGCTTTTTAAATATTTGGTTACAGTATATAATAATAGCCTGGGAAAATAAAGAGGTTTCACTTCTTAAAAAATATTTTGACTCCTTTATAATACATAATGTGTTTCTCAGACATTAAATAGATCATAGTAGTTTTCAGCATTATTATCAGAAATCCTGGAAAAAATTTTCATTCTTAGTGTTCTGGAGGCCCAAATGTTATTAAGACAATTTTAGTCAGAATTCTCTTGAGATTTTGTTTAAAATGATGCATAATTCCCAAACATGTTTAGGAAATTTAAAAATCCAAACGGCAATTAAGGATTAGAATACCTCTTTAAATAGATGCTAAAAAGACTAATCTGAAATAAAAATTAAAAATAGTCACTTTTGGGGTACCTGCGTGGCTCAGTTCATTAAGAATCCAACTCTTGATTTTGGCTTAGGTCCTGATCTCAAGATGGTGGGACTGAGCCCCACATCAGCTCCACGCTCACAGGAGTCCGCTTGAGTTTCTCTCCCCTCTACCCCTCCCCCACCAGTCACAGGTACTCCAGTGCATGCTTTCCCTCTCTGGGGTAAATTTTGAAAAAACATAACAAAACTCACCTTTTGCCATTTAAGTTCCTGTGTCTCCATGATAATCTTACCAATCTGCTCTTCATATTGAGTTTCTGCTTCCTAAATAAAAAAGAAAAGTGCTAGGAAAATTAGGACTTTAAAACTTTACATTTCATCTCTTTCTAGAGAGAGAAAAAGAGCATCCCCTCATACTTAAAACAAGAAAAATATCTGGAAAAGTTGCAAATTAAATAGACAAACCCATCAGAGAACTGAGGTCCCAGATCATTCAATTAATCCAAATTCTGGATAACTCTCTCCTGCAGGGAGAAGAGAACCATAGCATTTGCTTACTTGGGACACAAACCACTGAGTACTGGTAAGAAAACTCAGCTCAAAGTTCTTAATAAATTGCTAAAGGCAGAACATGGACTAGTGTAAGAATGTGAATTCCCAGGGGCCCCAGAAATAAGGTTTTATACTTTTTATCAGTTTTTTTTCCTCCAGGAAGGCCACCAAGTGCTTACAGGGAAAGATGGGAAGAATCCAACAACCTGAGAAGCTCTCCCCTGCAGTACTGTCTGGGGAAGAGAAAAGCATCACAACCTATCTTCCCTATTTCCCCTACAGACTAAGAATCTTAATCTGTAAGGGAAAGGGCCACAAAAATTATCCTTAAGAACGCTAATGGAAACTTTCTACAGCTGGGAAAGGGGACCATGATGCCTAGACAGGCCAGTCTTCCTCATCTCCCCTAAGGAACAAGAGCCTAATCTACAGGGGGAGGGGCAATAAAAACTACAGCATGAGAGCTCCTGTGGAAAGCCACTGCAGCTGGGAGCAGGCTAGGAAAATAAAATAACAGCTCTATCACGAGGTGGGGGCTGGCAGGGGTGGGGGGCAGAGGAGGAGCAGAACAACAGCAAGAATACAGTAGCCCAGCATTAAAAACAAAAGAAGGAACAGAACTCTTATGAGGACCTCAACCTGAGACAGAGTTTCACCTAAGAACTGAAACTTAATAAAGTCAGAGAATGCCTGAATTCCCTTGCCCCACAGCCTCGACCTGACAAACAAGCATCAAATAAAAAGAACAGGGAGATCACCTGGGAGGGTTACAAGGACAGACTCTCTCCATGAGGCAGCACAAAGGGAAGACCCAAAGTCAAGGAACAAGGCCCAAAGCCAAGCAGGAAAGAGTTATTTAGAAAAATCCTCTGATTTTGTTTAAAATCATGTAACGCTCCTATAATAGTCTACACCATAAATACAAGGTATCACTAGAGAAATCTGAAACTTTTGTTAAAAAATTTAACAGTGGGGGAGCCTTGGTGGCTCAGTGGGTTAAAGCCTTCTGCTCAGGCCATGATCTCAGGGTCCCGGGATAGAGCCCTACATTGGGCTCTCTGCTCAGCAGGGAGCCTGCTTTCCCCCCTCTCTCTGCCTGCCTCTCTGCCTACTTGTCATCTCTCTCTCTCTCTGTCAAATAAATAAAAAGTCTTTAAAAAAAAAAATTCAACAGGAAGACTTGAAAGGTGTCTATATACAGTGTTGAAGGTATGCCCCAACATATATAGAGAGAGCCCTTCTGCAAAACCTGGGAGTTTTTTGTTTTTTGGTTTTTTTTCCTTTTGGCTCCTGGTATTTAAGGAAATCTCTGCCAAACAAAGCACTGGCTGATCATTAAGTTAAGAGCACAATGACTTCAGTGGCTACATGACAGAAACAGTAGACTTCACAAAATTTTTTCAGAAAAGTCACTAAACAATGACAACAAACAACAATCCTGGGGAGGGAAAATATCTGATTTCCAGAGTTGCCACAAATTCAAAATGTCCATGTCTGGTTCTCAACAAAAATACAAAGCATACAAAGAAACAAAGTGTGAGGTCTCAAGGCAAGATGGCGGAGGTGTAGGATGCACAGAAAGCACTGGGTCCCAGAAGTCCAGCTAAAGAGGCAGAAAACCATTCTAAAAGCTGGCAAACACACCAGGAGAGAGAAGAGAATAAGAACAGCAATTCTAGGAGCAGAAAATCTACCACTTTCAG
>CM053613.1:21005542-21039587 GCA_028646535.1 Procyon lotor | reverse complement strand
GGGAGTTTGGGGGGGTGGGGGAGAGAAATGAAACAGGAAGGGATGGGGAGGGAGACAAACCATAAGAGACTCCTAGACTCATGAAACGAACTGAGGGTGTCTGGGAGGCAGGGGGGTAAGGATGGGGTGGCTGGGTTGTGGACATTGGGGAGGGTATGTGCTGTTAAGTGCTGTGAAATGTGTAAGCCTGACGATTCACAGACATGTACCCTGGGGCAAATAATACATTATATGTTAGTAAAAATTAATTAAAAAAAAAAAAAAAGAAACAAAGTGTGACCCATACAGAGGCAAAAAAAAAAAAAAAAAAAGTTAAAAAGAACTGTCTCTGAGCAAGTGCAGACAAGGGACTTACTAGACAAAGACTTTACATCAACAATTTAAATATGCTCTAAGAGCTAAAAGAAGCCATGTACAAAGATACTGCAGCCATTAAAAAGTTAATAAGGGAATGCCACAAACAATTGTATGCTCATTAATTTGACAACTTATAGAAATGGACTCATTCTTCAAAACCCCAAACTACCAAACCTCATCCAAGGTGATATAGACAATCTAAATAGCCCTATAACCACTAGTTAAAAAGCTCCCAAAAAATAAACATCCAGGCCCACATGGTTACATCTTTAGAGAATTCTACCAAGCAAATAAAGAATTAACACCATTTTACACAGTCTCTTCCAGAAAAATAAAAGAGGAAGGAACACATCTCAACTCATTTTATATAAAAGGCCTGTGTACTATGACACCAAAAGTAGACAAAGACAGTACCAAAAAAAAAAAAAAAAAAAAACCAAGACCGATACCTCTCATAAGTTTTAATGGAAAAATACTCAACATATAAGCTAATGGAATCCAACTGTGTATAAAATGTTATACACCATCATCAGGTAGAATTTATTCCAGATATAAAAGGCTGATTCAACAACAATATTAAGTTGATATATCTCACCATGTCAATATGCTAAAGAAAAATCACATGACCATCACAATTGACACAGAAAAGACAAGTGACAAAACCCAACACTCATTCATAATAATGAGTTTCAGCCAGTTTAGAGAATCACCTCAATTTCATAAAGAACATTCATAAAAACACTATACTTAACATCTTTTTTAATGATAAAAGACTGGCTGGATGGATAGACAAGGAAAGGGGGAAAAAGGAAAGAGAAAGAGATGAGAGAAAAAAAGGAAGAAAACAAATGAGACAGAAATAAACTGTCTCTATTTGTACATGACATGATTGTATACATGGAAAAATCCAAGGAATCTATAAAAATTCTCCCAGAACTAATAACTGAGTTCAGCGAGGTCTCAGGATACATGATCAACACCCAAACTATCATGGTTCTATACACTAACAAAAATGCAGAAAACAAAATTTAAAACAATTTATAATCACCCCAGAGAAAATGAAATACATAGGTATACACCTAACAAACATGAATCTGTATGCTGACAGACACAACAACACGGATGAATTTAAAACATCACGCTGAGTGAAAGAAGCCTTACCTAAAGAGTACATATGTATGATTCCATTTATATAAAATGTCAGAAAAAACAAAACTAGGGGCGCCTCTGTCACTCAGTGGGTTAAAGCCTCCACCTTTGGCTCAGGCCATGATCTCAGGGTCCTGGGATCGAGCCCCACATCAGGCTCTCTGCTCAGCCTCTCTGCCTACTTGTCATCTCTCTCTCTCTGTCAAATAAATAAATAAAATCTTAAAAAAAAAAAACAAAACTAATCGACAGTGGAAAATAATCAAAACAGTGGCTGCCTCTTGGGGAAGAAGTAGGGATAGAACTGACCTGGGCAGACACAAACATTTTATATTTTGATAAGGGTTTATATTTTGCAGATGTATGCATCTTATCAAATCTCAAAACAGTTGGATGGAAAATGTGCAAGATACTGCTTTCTTCATATGGGCCTGGTTATATACTTCCCTTTTAAATGGGTTCTGAGATCTTACTGTGATTTAGATATTGTTCTAAGCACTTTTTATGTATTAATTTAACCATAGGTATAATTTTTTGAGGTAAGTACTCTTATTATCACCATTTTATAAATGAGGAAACTGGGTTAGCAAGAGAATAAGTAACTCGCATAAATGCACACAGCAGCTAACCAGCAGAGCTAGTATTTGAACATACATGATCCATCTCCAGAGACTCTTAAACATGCCATTTTATTACCTTTAAGAGATTGTGGGTGCTGTAGGATAGCATGGATTGTTATGATACACTCCTTTTCTTCAAAAACCTCAGAATTTAATCTTCATATCCCACAGAAGATACAAAGATATTCAGAATCATATTACCTAGTTTAAATATACAAGTACATTCTGATATTCTGTAGAACATTTCAAAATAACAACCAGAAATATTTGTTGAATAGAAAAACAAAAGCATTAGGTATTGCTACAAATGTTCTTAGAATATTTTTCTAGTTCAGAAATCTCTGTAACAGACTAAGCTGAATAATATGAAAATTAAATTCTAATTAGGAAAGAGGTTCTTTAAAATGTGAACTTTTAGGCTATTCCATGCATATTAGTGATATTTATCTTGAATACTTTGTAGCTAATTAAACTAAGAAACTATCTGAAAGATGATTAGTATTTTATCAGACAGCAAAAGAAACTGAATTGGGCAATTTCGTAGGAGGTGGATTATGAGTTTGAAAAGGAGAATAAAAGTATCCAGTTAGTTTTGGCTGCTTGGACATGTGCCTGCTGTATGTACTATGTCCCTAAATCTGTTCAGGGTCAAGAATTGAAGAGGCCTAACCAATACACAGCACATCTTGTAAAACTACAGCCTGAAGCAAGCATTTTAAAAAAAGCATGACACTTTCTAAAGGTTATAAAGAGTAAATAAACCATCAAATTACTCTTCTTTTATTGTTTTTATAAAAACACTTAAATCCTTGTAGTCCTAAGGCAGATAATAAAAAATAAACACTTCTAAGATTCTATATTCTTGGATACTTTATTGAAGTTACAGACGGGATTTTCTTACCAAATTTAATAGATTTTTCTCATTGACAGTAAGGATTTTTATTAACTTTTGAAACCTGCTTGAAGAACTAACGAAAGATAAAAATGAAAAGTTCCAATAAAAAGATAATAATGTTTAATATAAAACATGTAGTTAAATTAAAATGCTAATATAGTAAAAGTGTATTATACTGTTACCTTCCAGCATTGTAGATAACACCCATTTTGTTTCCCACGTGGTGTAGAGATATATATTCTATAGATCATTATAATTATAAAGGGGTATGATTCTACTCATAGCATAACTGATTTTATGGGGCACTGAAATGCTGCTTAATGTTATTTATGACATATTATACCATTAATTATACCTGGTTTTCCTTCACAATTTCTTTAGCAAACCATTGCTATTTTGGAACACCCAAATTTCCTCTGGCTTTTATTTATTGCTAATTTGAAATTCTAAGATTTCATTCTGTTCACATATTTAATAAATTTAATGCAACCTTTCTCTGAATTCCCATACTACTTTCTCCATAATTCTATTTTCATACATAATATATACTATGTGAGAAATAGTAATTAATTTACATGGTATTAGGTGATCATTAAAATTGCAAAATCTAGGGGCGCCTGGGTGGCTCAGTCATTAAGCGTCTGCTTTCGGCCCTGGTTATGATCCCAGAGTCCTGGGATCGAGCCCCGCGTCGGGCTCCTTGCTCAGCAGAACGCCTGCTTCTCCCGCTACCATTCCCTCTGCTTGTGTTCTCTCTCTCACTGTGTTTCTGTCAAATAAATAAAATCTTTAAAAAAAAAAAAATTGCAAAATCTCTTAGGGCAAGATTGAGTAATGGTTTTTCAAAGGTTACCAAATGAATGAGTATTTCTAAAGTGAAAGTTCTATGGTAGAGCTCTTTTATCCCCATTGTATAGATGATTTGCCTGAGAAATACAATTTGTTTAAAAACTTTCAACCTACTTCCTATTTTTACAATCGAATAGATTTCATATTAAAGTCTGGATTTCTAGTTTCTCTTCAGTAATTGAAAGAACTGAAAATACAGAGCCCATTATTCTATATGGCAGCAAGTTTTTCGAGCTGAATGGCAAATACAAGTTGAACTGAAGACAAAGGCTCTCCAGTTGAACGTAGTTCCCACCCTATTCATATCACATGCAAACTACCAGAATCCTAACGGAAACTGAATTTGGGACCCCTCTGCCACTGGTTCATCCCCATTTATCAATTATGTAATCTGATAAGGGAATCACCAGAAATGTTGTCTAACTTCTAAAAAACATATATTATCAATTCAATGTAAACTTATCTGTTGACTCAGATTGTTTATGTAAACATTAATTTAAAACATTCAATTTTTTAAAATATCACCAATTTAGATCCATATGGGAAAAAATGAGTAACTTTGCTAATTACAGCATAGTTAGGTACTTAAAAACAGTTTACAGGAATAAGAAAGTCTCTTTCTTTGACTTTTATTATCTATTGCATTTTGCTTCTGTAAAGAAACCTTACTATTTAACCCTTTATAGTCTGGCCCAATTTTATGTTGACTGCATTAGTCCAGTTAATTTATTATATATATTAATGGAAGAGCTTTAGACAAGGAATAGAGAGATCAGAGTACTAGTCTCTTAAAAGCTCTGGGCTTCAGGTTGCATTACAATTTATCTCAAGTCACTTACACCCCTAAAATTCTACAATCTCATGATCCTGAAAAAAAGACTGATCACCGCAAGATGAAACCAGAGAGGTAGACAAACCATAGAGACTCTTAATCTCAGGAAACAAACTGAGGGTTGCTGGAGAAGAGAGGAGAGTGGGGTGGATGGATGGGATGGCTGGGGGATACACACTGGAGAGGGAATGTGCTGTGGTGAGTGCTGTGAATTGTGTAAGACTGATGAATCACAGACCAGTACCCCTGAAACAAATAATACATTATATGTTAATTTAAAAAAATACATCTCTGGGTGCCTGGGTAGCTCAGGCTGTTAAGCGTCTCACTTCAGCTCAGGTCATGATCTCAGGGTACTGGGATCAATCCCTGCATCAGGGTCTGTGCTCTGTGGGGAGTCTGCTTGGTCCCTCTGCCCCTCCTCCCACTCAGGCTCTCTCTCCCCCCAAAAATAAATTTTAAAAAATCTTTTAAAAAATACATCACCAAGATCATTGAGAGAAGAAAGTACAGAAAGATGATCCTGACAATAACCATTTGTCAGATCATTAGAGGCTGAGAAACTGAGGCAGATCCACCAGCAGTCTTATGGGGACTTAGTGTTCAAGAAGAAGAATCTTCCCACCAAGAAGATGGGATTCTGGAAGATAACACCCCAGGATTTTAGATGAAAGGCCAAGGAGCTACACTCTTAGGGTAGAAGATGGAAATAGACTAGCCCTCACAAGGAAACTCAGCCTCCCACAAGCTCAGTCTCTGATGGGTAAGATGATCTGCCCCATCCTAATTTCCAAAAGCAAAAATGAAACTCTCTAGATGAAGATAACATCATCTAAAGCCTCAAATTCTCTTTGCAACTTTTCATGCACAAATGCAGTCATTTAAACAAAATTTACCCTATATCCTGGAAGGTAAGTTAAATGACCAAAATCAAGAGGAAAAAAAAAAAAGAGACAATAGAAATGGATCCATAAGAGGTCCAGATATTGGAGTATATACAGACTTTAAAATATATAAAACTGGGGTGCCTGGGTGGCTCAGTGGGTTAAAGCCTCTGCCTTTGGCTCAGGTCATGATCTCAGGGTCCTGGGCTGGAGCCCCAGATCAGGCTCTCTGCTCAGCAGGGAGCCTGCTTCCCTCTCTCTCTCTGCCTGCTTCTCTGCCTACTTGTGATCTCTCTCTCTCTCTTTGTCAAAAAAAAACAAATAAAAATCTTTTAAAAATATGTATATAACTAATTATGCTCAATAAATTATATGACAAAATTAATTTCAACAGAGGACTGAAAATTATAAAAGAAAACCCAAATGGAAATTTCACAACTAAAAAAAATACAAGAAGTGAAATTAAGAACTCAATAGGTGAACTTTATCAGCAGATTAAATAAATTAAGGAGATTAGTAAATTGACGGAGGAAAATAACCAGATTGAAACATGGGCAGAAAAGGAAAATATAGGCAAAAAACTCAGTAATAATATAAGAGATTTGAACAAGATTGACAAAGTTGCCCAAATTCAAATTCATAGAATACTGCAAGAAATAAAGAATATGTATTGTTCTCAAGTTCATTTATGTTGGCATATCTACCAAAATTGTTTATATGCTTGGTTACAAATAAAACTCCACAAATATTAAATTATTGACATTATATAAAGAACATATTATCAATATAAAAAATTATGCTTAAAATCAATTGCTTAAAGTTAACAAAAAAGTAAAATATTTTTTAAAAAAGTAATATACTTTTAAGTAAGTTATGAATCAGAAGAAATTGCAGTGAAAATTAGAAAATAATTTGAACTGAATGATAATGAGGATAAAACATATAAAAATTTGTGGGATCTAGCTAAAGCCATGCCAAGAGAAAGTTTATAGACTTAAATGTTTTATATTAGAAGAAAAGTTTAAGTTAACTAAATATCCATCTCCAAAAGTTCAAAATAAAAAGAACAGAAAATTAAAAAAGGAAATAAAGAGCAGATATTAATATAAACAAATATGCAAGAGAGGGTCAGCAATGCCAAAATTTAATTCTTTAAAAAGACAATTGATAAAGACAATTGATCAACCCTTAGAAAGACTGACCCAAAATTCCTACTTATTCATAATGTCTCTGCATGAGTTATTTCTTCCATGAAGCCTTCCTCGCTAACCCCTAGTAAAGCTAGCCATGTCCTTACCCATACTCTCATAATATATTTTACACTCCTTTGTTATAAAGTACTATAATCTCTAAACCTGGCATAGCAAATGCACATTAAATGTTAATTACCAAATATAGTCTTTCATGCCTAATATCTCTAAAAATAAAAAAGAATCGATTTGTACTATAGTATCCCTTTAGTTTTCACTGTTTCAGAGTCCTAATTTTTTTTTTTTTTACAAACTTTTTATTTTGAAATAATTTTAGGTTGATAGAAGACTTGCAAAGATAGTACAGTTCATATATACACTTTATCCAGCTTCCCTAACATTAAAATCTTACATACATACATGTACCAAAGTTAAGAAAATAACACTGTTATAATACCATTAATTGGACTACAGAGTTTATTCAAATTTCACTAGTTCTTCCACCAATATTAGTTCCAGGATCCAATCTGGGACACCATGTTACTTTTCATCATCATGTCTTCTTAGGCTTCTCTTGTCTATGACACTTTCTCACTCTTTTTTTTTTTTCTTTCCTTCTTTTAAGAGAAAGAGAGAGACAGAAAGGGAGGGAAAGAATCCCAAGCAGGGTCCATGCCCAGGGTGGAGCCCAACACAGAGCTTGATCTCACAACCCTGAGATCATGACCTGATCCAAAATTAAGAGTCAGAAGCTTAACCAACTGAACCACCAGGTGCACCCAAATTAGACTTTAAAACAAAGACTGCAGCAAGAGATAAAGAAAGGCACTATGTAATGATAAAGGAAACAATCCAACAAGAAGAAATAATAATTGTAATTATCTATGCACCCAGCATAGGAGCACTTAACCATATAAAGCAATTATTAACAGATACAAAGGAAAAAAAAATGACAATAATACAATAATGGTAGGGGACATTAACATCCCATTTACATCAATGGATAGTTCATCCAGACAGAATATCAACAAGGAAACAGTAGCTCTAAATGACACATTAGACCAGATGCAACTAACAGATATATACAGAACATTCTATCTGAAAACAGCAGAACACATATTCTTCTTTTTATTAACATATAATGTATTATTTGCTTCAAGGGTACAGGTCTCTGAATCATCAGTCTTACACAATTCACAGCACTCACCATAGCAATACCCTCCCCAATGTCCATAACCCAGCCACCCTATCCCTCCCCGCCAACCCCACAGCAGCCCTTAGTTTGTTTCCTGAGATTAAGAGTCTCTTATGTTTTGTCTCCCACCCTGATCCCATCTTGTTTCATTTTTTCTCTCCCTAACTCCCACGACCCTCCACCCTGCCTCTCAATTCCTCATTATCAGAGAGATATGATAATTGTCTTTCTCTGACTGACTAATTTCACTTAGCATAATACCCTCTAGTTCCATCCATGTCCTTACAAATGGCAAGATTTCAGAGATTTTGATGGCTGCATAGTATTCCATTGTATACATACCTATATCACATCTTTATCCATTCATCCATTGATGGACATCTAGGTTCTTTCCAGTTTGGCTATTGTAGACATTGCTGCTATAAACATTCAGGTGCACATGCCCCCTTCAGATTACTACATTTGTATCTTTAGCATAAATATCCAGTAGTGAGATTGCTGGGTCATAGCGTAGCTCTGTTTTCAACTTTTTGAGGAACCTCCATACTGTTTTCCAGAGTGGCTGCACCAGCTTGCATTCCCACCAACAGTGTAGGAGGGGTCCCCTTTCTCCACGTCCTCGCCAACATCTGTCATTTCCTGATTGGTTAATTTTAGCCATTTAGACTGGTGTGAGGTGGTATCTCACTGTGGTTTTGATTTGTATTTCCCTGATGCCGTGTGATGTTGAGCACTTTTTCAGAACACACATTCTTTTAAATTGCACATAGACCATCCTCCAAGATAGGTCACATATTATGCCACAAAACAAGTCTTAATAATTTTAAGAAGACTGAAATTGTATCAAGTATCTTTTCTGAATACAACACTATGAAACCAGAAATCAATTATAAGAAAAGATCTTGAAAGAACACAAATACATGGAAGCTAAACAACATTCTACTAAATAATGAATGGGTCCACCAAGAAACCAAAGAAAAAAATCAAAAAATACATGGAGACAAATGAAAATGAAAACACAATGGTCCAATATCTTTGGAATGCACCAAACAATTCTAAGAGGAAAATTTATGGCAATATAGGCTTACCTCGAGAAACAAGAAAATCTCAAATAAACAACCTAACCTTACTACCAAAGGAGCTAGAAAAAGAACAAAATCCAAAGCTAGTAAAAGGAAGGAAATAATAAAGATTAGAGCAGAAATCAATGAAAAGAGACTTAAAAAAAATAGAAAAGATTAATGAAACCAGAAATTGATTTGAAAAGATAGAATTGATAAACCTTTAACCAGACACATCAAGAAAAAAAGAGGATTCAAATAAAATCAGAAATGGAAGAGAAATAACACAGAAATATAAAAGATTATCGGAGAATATTTTGAAAAATCATATGCCAACAAATTAGACAATCTAGAAGAAATAGATAAATCCCCAGAAACATATATCTTCCAAAACTGAATCAAGAAGACATAGAAAATTTGAACAAATGGATTACTACTAATAAAATGGAATCAGTAACCAAAAAACTTTAAGCAAGTAAAAGTCGAGGACCATATGGACAGGACAAGTGAATTCTACCAAATGTATTAAAAAAAAAAAAAAGTTAATACCAAGGCACCTAAGTGGTGCAGTCAGGAGAGCATCTGGCTTTTGGTTTTGGCTCTGGTGATAATCTCAGGGTTGTGAGACGGAACCCTGCATTGGGCTCCATGCTTGGCATAGAGTCCGCTTGGGATCTTCTCTCCCTCTCCCTCTGATCACCCCCCACCACTCAGGCTTTCTCTCTAAAATAAATAAATCTTAAAAAAAAAAAAAGTTAATACGTATTTTTCTCTAACTATTCCAAAAAACAGAAGAGGAGGGAAACCTTCTAAATTCATACTACAAGGTCAGCATTACTCTGATACCAAAGGTAGGCAAGACATTACCAAAAAAGAAAACTAGCAACCAATATCTCTGATGAATATAGATGCAAAAAATCCTCAGTAAGATATTAACAAACCAAATCCAACAACACATTAAAAAATCATTCACCATGATCAAATGGGATTTATTCCAGAGATACAAAGGTGGTTCAATATTCCAAATCAATCAATGTGATACATCACATTAACAAGAGAAAGGATAAAAACCATATGATCATCTCAACAGATAAAAACAAAGCATGTGACAACATACAACATCCATTCATAATAAAAATTCTCAACGAAGTGAGTTTAGAAGGAACATGCTCTCAACATAATAAAGGGCATATACGAAAAACCCACAGCTAAGATGATACTCAATGGTGAAAAACAGAGCTTTTCCTCTAAGATTGGGAATAAGATTGGGAATAAGACAAAGATGTCCACTCTCACCACTTTTATTCTACATAGTACTGGAAGTCCTAGCCACAGCAATTAGACAAAAAAAAAAAAAAAAAAGGAATAAAATTCATCCAAATTGGTAAGGAAGAAGTAAAACACTCATTCTTTGCAGATAACAAGATACTATATACAGAAAACCTGAAAGATTCCATCAAAAAACTACTAGAACTGTTAACATGAATTCAGTAAAATTGAAAGATACAAAATCAATCTCTGTGTACTAATAATGAAACAACACAAAGAGAAATTTAGAAAACAATCGCATTTACAATTGCACCAAAAATCATAAAATACCTTAAATTTAGCCAGAAAACTATAAAACATTAGTGAAAAATTGAAGACAACAAAAACAAATGGAAACTCAGTGCTCATGGATTGAAAGAATTAAAATTGTTAAAATGTTCATACTACTCAAAGGAATCTACAGATCCAGGGCAATCCCTATCAAAATACCAACAGCATTTTTCATAGAACTAGAACAAATAATACTACAATTTTTATGGAACCACAAAAGACCCAGAATAGACAAAGCAATCATGAGAAAGAACAAAGCTGGAAGTATCACAATCCCAGATTTCAAGATATACTACAATGCTGCAGGAATCAAAATAGTATGGTATTGGCACAAAAACAGATACATAGTCCAACAGAACCAAATAGAAAGCCTAGGGCACATGGATGGCTCAGTCGGTTAAGTGTCTGCCTTCAGCTCAGGTCATGATCCCATGATCCTGATTGAGTCGATATCAGGCTCCCTGCTCAGCAGGAAGTCTGCTTCTCCCTCTACCCTTCCTTCCACCCTGCTCATAATCTCTCTCTCTCTCTCTAAAAAACAAAACAAAACAAAACAACCAACTAGAAATAAACCCATGGATATATGGTCAATTAATCTACAGCAAGGGAGGTAAGAATATACAATGAGGGAAAGACAGTCTCTTCAATAGTGTTGGGAAAACTGGACAGCTACATGCAAAAGAAACTGGACCACTTTCTAATACCATACACAAAAATAAACTCAAAATGGATTACAGACCTAAACCTGAGACTTGAAACCCAAAAATCCTAGAAGAAAACACATGCAGTAATTGGCCTTTGATTTTGGCCTTAGCAAAATTTTTCTAAACATGTCTCCTCAGGCAAGGGGAAAAAAGTAAAACTATTGGAACTACAATAAAATAAAAAGCTTCTGCATAGTGAAGGAAACTATCAACAATACTAAAAATACTACTGAATGAGAGAAGATATTTGCAGATGAGATATCTGAAAAAGGGTTAATATCCAAAATATATAAAGAACTCACAGACATGTACCCTGGGGCAAATTATACATTATATGTTAATAAAAATAAATAAATACAAAATAGATAAAGAACTTACACAGTGTTATATGGTGACAAATGGTAGATGCACTTGTGGTGAGCACAGTGTAAGTAAACTTGTCAAATCACTATGTTGTACACCTGAAACTAATGAAATATTGTGTGTCAACTATGCTTCAATTTAAAAAAAAGAATATATACAACTCAATGCCAAAAAAATAATTAAATTGAAGATGGGCAGATATTTTTCCAAAGAAGACATAGAGATGACCAACAGACACATGAAAAGATGCTCAACATCATTAATCATCAGAGAAATGCAAACCAAAACCACAATGAGGTATTACCTTACACTTGTCAGAATACCTAGAATCAAAAAGACAAGAAATAACAAGTGTTGGTGAGGATGTGGAAAAAAAGAACTCTTGCGCACTGTTGGTGGAAATGTAAACTGATGCAGCCACTATAGGAAACAGTAAGGAGATTCCTCAAAAAGTTAAAAATTGTAATACTGTAAGATCCAATAATCCCATTATCAGGTATTTACCCAAAGAAAACAAAAATATTAATTCAAAAAGTTACATGCACCACTATATTTACTGCAGTGTTATTCATAATAGCCAAGATAAAGAAGCAACCCAAGTCCCCACTTGGTGGGGATAGATGGATAAATGAAGATGTGATATGTATTTACAATGGAATATTAGCCATAAACAAGAATGTGATCTTGCCATTTGAGGCAATGTGAATGGGCTTGAGGGTATTATGCTAAGTGAAATAATTCAGATACAAAAAGACAAGTGCCATAGAATTTCACTTACACATGGGGTCTAAAAACAAAACAAATGAACAAAGAAACAAACAGACTCTTAAATACACAGAATAAACTGGTGTTTGCTAGAGAGAAAGTGGGTGGGGGGATGGGTGAAGTAGATAAAGGGAATTAAGAAGTATTAAACTTCCAGTTATAAAATAAGTCATGTACATGAAAATTACAGCATGAGGAAGATAGTCAATAATATTGTAGTAACATAGTATGGTGACAAATGGGGTCTACATTGAATTTGTGAGCATCGAGTAATATGTAAGATTGTTGAATCAATATGCTGTATACTTGAAACTAATATAACACTGTATGTTAATTATACTCCAATTTTTTAAAAAAATCACAGCAGCTTACCAAATAATTTGGAGAAGATACTGCTACACAACTATTCTGTTTCACCTATAAGCTTCACCCACTAATATTAGCATTCGTCAGTGGATCTTGCCTGTAGCAATTATTACTATAATGTTCTAAGAGCAATTTTCTATTTCTCTCTTCCTTCTACATTTATTAATTGTAATCTCCTATAAAGATTTGTTCTGCCTCCCCATTTATCCAATCATATATTTTTATCAGTAGGAAATAATGGATATTTACTCTATTCTTTGGGTTATTATCCAATACTATTGTTACTTATTTTGTTGCTCAAATTGTTCCAGCTTTGTCCATGAGGAGCTCTTTCAGGTTGGCCTCTATATTCTTTTGAGATGTTCCTTACATTCTAGTACTACAAGATATCCAACCCTGGAAAAAGCCATTTCTCCAAGAAGTGCTGGTTTCTTTTATTAGATATTAGAACCAAGATCTGGGCCCTATATATGGTTGCTGATACTGGGGTGTCACTATTTCTAGGCCTTCTCAGCATAGCTAGAATATACTAATTCATGTACATACATATGTCTGTATTTCTGTATCTTTTTATCTGCATATAATGAAATCATGAGTTCATATTGGTATCTCCAAATCTAATCTAGCACCACAGAGGTCAGTCTAGCTTATCTTTTAACTTCTTCCTTCAACAGAGAAAAACATTCTACCTACCTCTCATTATCTACAACTTTTGCTTATTTGTTCAACCCTGGCATACCTGTAACTTCAGTCTTACTCCCATGAGAAACAAATTCACCAACTAGAGAGAGTGTTTATGTAACTTTTTGGTGTTATCCTTACAGTATCTCATCCAATACTGTTTTCCAAAGTTACTCAAGTCAGCTTCTCTACCCACCCATTTCTTTCACTAAAGTGATGTCATTTGGTTAGTGAGATATGGTTAGAGACCATATTTCATAGAAATATGGTTTCATAGAAACCATAAGAGACTCTCAATCTCACGAGACAAACTCGTGAAAATAAACATACCAACATAAACAAAAAGTGACTGTTGCTGGGGGGTGGGAGGTAAGGATAGGGTGACTGGGCTGTGGACATTGGGGAGGGTATGTGCTATGGTGAGTGCTGTGAAATGTGTAAGCTTGATGATTCACAAACCTGTACCCCTGGGGCAAATAATACATTATATTGTAATAAAAAAAAATACTGTTTTTATTGTCTGGTTTTTATGTTGGTATTGATCATATAGTACACTTCTTGGCATGCCAAATACTTTATATTATGTTAAATCTTTTACTGTAAAACAGCCTCAAATTCACAGAACAGGTACAAGAATACTACAAAGAACTTTACTCTTCTGAAATGACCATAGTTAATGATTTAATACATATCCTTCCAGAACTGCCTTTTTTTTTTTTGGCTAGATATTTACTTTAATTCTTTAAAAAAAAAAAAAAAACAACCTGCATTTTTCATTTAACAATATATAAGCAGCCTCACAACTTCAATAAACATGTATTTCAGTTACCTTGTTTAGTTAAACAACACCAGTTCCCTAACAACACGGTTCAAATTTCAGTTACCATGGTACAATATCCTGAGTAACTGCACAAATTTCACTGCTAACTCTTCAACCCACAAATCATTTCTAAATAACAGATCATGATCAGTAATCAATCATGTCACTTATTTCACACTCTATGTCAATGACTGATCTGTATCTGTTATTCAGTTTATGCCAAGAGAGGAAAGGATATAAGGTGTTTTCCCTTCTTGTCTCCTAGTGATAAATCCACGTAACATTTAAAAAAAAACCAGATAATCCAAAAAGGGATGAAGTGCAGAAAAAGATGGCTAACAAAGATGAAAGTGCAGAAAAAGAAAAAAAGAGAGTAACATTGGAAGTGAAATTTAAATAAAATATAAATGGAGTTATAGAAGAAATAGCTATTCTGTTAATCCATCATCAATGGGATATTAATGAAATCTGAAATATTTATAACATAATTGTGTGTTTAATAAATGTGATTTATATGACCCTCTAAGTTTTATTACAGTTTGAATACAAATATAATAATACCGTCTCTGTGTTTTGGATTTTTTCAAAGATATTGTAAAATACACATTTAATACTTCCAATAGAAAGAGAATACTGTGAGAGAAAAAGTTGAAGCAGAAGTGAAAAAATATACATAAGTCAATTCTCACTGCAGTGATATATATTAAGTATTAGCCTTTGGTTATGTAGGACTACTTAGGTTTCATATAGTTTATTCTTATTACTTTTCATTTGGGCTGTGGATGTTTGTTTCTTAACAGTTTTTCAAAATTTTAGATCTGTCAATCCAGTTCATACAATAAAATTTTAAATTAATATCTTATTCTCCAAAAGAAGACAGTTTTAAACCTTTTCAAATTAGTATTTTTTTATCTTTTAGTTCACCATGGAGAGATTTCTTTAGAAAATTCCTCCAGTCAACTGGCCAGTTTGCAATAGATATTTTCATGATCCTTTAATTTTAGTAGATACAAAATTCAATATGATCATATACCTCCCTGTTTTTTTACTTTGACTTGAGACTTACTAATAAAGACTACCTGATACCGGAGTTGATTTCCATTATTGTGCTTTCATATTTCATTGTATGATTAATGTGAAAAAATATTCAAATTTAAATGTAGAAAATGTGTCAACCATTTGTGGAATTTTTCTTAAGTTTAAATGTGCTTCTCCAGAGGGCTTTTTTTATAATTATTTCATACATCATTTTACATCCAAAGTATATAGCAATTTTCTATATATTAGAATAAAAATCAGATTGTTATAATAAAAAATGAAGAAGAGTAGCTGACCATAGGAATGCTACCACTACTGCCATTTGAGAATCTGTAGAAATGCAGCCAGAAGAACAGAGAGAAAATAAACATACCAACATAAACAAAAAGTGACTGTGGAAGGAAAGGGACTATGATGAAAAGGATGAAGATGTCCCAGAATTAGTTATGTCAGCAAAAATAGCACACCGAAGGAATTCTCAAAGGTATCCTACAACATTAAAAATACAAAGGATAAAAGGTGGGAAGCTGACCCAAACTTGAACAGGAGTATTATAATTTGCAAAGGCAGAAAAATAACACAAACTCCATACTGTAAGTGACACAAATAAGGCAAGCACTTTTCAAGTTCTTTGAATAAGTGTTTCACAAAGAAATAAAACACTAATTCTCAGTGTATCTAACGTTTTAAATTATAGTTACTAAGGGGTGCCTGGGAGGCTCAGTCAGTTAAGTGTCCAACTCTTGATTTCAGTGCAGGTCATGATCTCAGGGTCGTGAGATCAAGCCCTATGTCAGGCTTCACTCTCAGTGTGGAGCCTGCTTAAGATTCTCTCTCTCTGCCCCCAGCGCCATGCGCTCTCTCTAAATAGATATTTAAATAAAATGCTTAATATAGTATACAAGAGGTATCCAGGTGGCTCGGTTGGCTAAGTGTCTGCCTTCAGCTCGGGTCATGATCCCACTGTCCTGGGATGGAACCCCCTGTCAGGTTCCCTGCTCAGCAGGGAGTCTGCTTCTCCCTCTGCCTCAGCCCCTGCTCACTAATCGTTTGTTCTCTCTTTCTCTCTCAAATAAAATCTTTAAAAAAAAAAATTATAGTATACTAATTATTCTTTTTCATTTTCCTTTACATTTGTAATGGAAGTGAGAGGGTATGTAATGTTTTCACAAATATTTTCAATTTGCAGAACAATCACAACTTTTATAATTTATTATTAAGATTCTTTTGAATGCTTTCAGCTGCAGGGTCATTTTTATGGACCTACACCACCATATACCATCTATATCTCCCGTGTTAGTACATATGTACCTGCCTTATTCTTTTTAAGAGCTACATTAAATATTCAGCATATCTGATTCAGTCATTAATTCTGCATACAAACTACTCTAAAACTTAGCGATTTAAAATATGATTTATTAAGCCTCACAATTTCTTTTTTTTTTTTTTTTAAGATTTTATTTATTTATTTGACAGAGAGAGAGAGGGAACACAAGAAGGGAGAGTGGAGAAGGAGAAAGCAGGCTCCCTGCTGAGCCAAGAGCCCAAGGCAGGACCCTGGGATCATGACCTGAGCTGAAGGCAGACACTTAATGACTGAGCCCCCCACGTGTCCCTAAGCCTCACAATTGTACACATTGACTAAGCCCAGTTGGGCAGTTCTTCGCAGGCTACAGATCAGATTACTCATGCAGATGGAGATTCACTCTAGCTTGGCTGAGGCTGCAATTACCATAATGTTCTCTCACTCCAGTGTCTCTCCTCATATAGCTTCTCATCATTAAATAATCTATTCTAAGCTTATGGCACAGCAGCTGACTTCCAAAAGGGTATGTTCAAAGAGAACAAGCCCTAATGTGTAAGCACTTATCAAGCCCCTGCTTTGTATCACGCTTGTTAGTGTCCTGTTTGCCAAAGTAAGTCACATGACCAAGGTTAAGCTAATATGGGAGTAATCTACTCAAAGGTATAAATACCAAGTATGGTTTACTGAAAATTACTAATGTAACAATATCACTTGTTTATTCTCTGTTGATAGACACTTATATTGTTTACAATTTTTCCCACTATAGGATATATCACTGTAAAAATTCTTTACTCAATTAAGCCCATTCAAGAAATTATCCTAAAGTGTAAATTATTCAAACTTAGTGACCAGGAAATTCTACATTTTAAATTTAGAGACATAGAAGTCAATTTCTATTTATCACATCAATAAGGAAAGGATATAACAATACTCATTCCTGAAAAAACTTGCCAACACTGGTATTGATATTTCTTCAGTAATTTGCATTTATTTTTTCAATAATCTATGTTTATTTTATTGGTAGTAAAGTACATTTTTGTATATTTTATGATTAATACTTTTTCTTCTTTCTATTGTGTTGAAATCTTTTTTGTGTTCAAATCTTGTGATTTTGTATGAATGTTTTATAAATAAGATATTTATCCTTTCTTCCATTTTGCATGAGGCAAACATTTTCTCTCAGCCACTGGTTTTTATATGTTGTTTATAGCAGTTTTTATCCCACAGAAGCTATTAATTTGTATGTCACCATATCTAGCAATCTTTTCTTTTATGTAGGGTAATCTCTATTACTGAGACTATAAAAATTAAGTCTTAAATTTTCTAACATATATGTACATTTTTTTCTTTGCATTAGATTTTTCTCCTAAAATTTATTTTTGTGTATGAAGTATTATGAGTTATCTAGAGTAACTTATTGACTGTTTATCCTTATTTTCCCCACTGGATTAATTTATTCTTTTATTGGTTTGCTTATTCCTACAATAGTGTCGCATTTTTAATTATTATAAGATTAGAGCATGTTTTAATATCTGATAAAGCATATAGCACTTCATTCTTATCTTTTGAAAAGCTTCTTGTCTATACTCATATTTTTCCCAGTTTTGTTGAGATAAAATTGATACTATCATGATTGTATATTTCCTCTCTATACAAACCCTATTCATTTGCTGATTAATCTGACATTTTTAATGTCTTCATAACTAAACAAAGCCTATAGTTGGTCAATATCTTACCTCCTGAACAATATAAGGACCTAAGAATCAATTCCACCCAAGTATATCAATAGCTATAGTTCAGTATTTTAGTTCTACATTTTTTAGCTTTACAAATTTAATATATTACTTTGAATTGGATCTCATTCTTTTTTGCTTTCTTTTTAAAATATCTCTTCACAGACTACCAAGGGGAAATATTAAAATTTTTCATGAAGACTCAGGAGAGCAGGAAGGGCATGTGAGGTAATCGACACCTTATAAACAGTTCCCAAATAAGTTATGTTTCTTTTCTTGCTGTGTCATACATGCCTGCCCAACATTTTGTACAAAAATATTCAGGTAGCTTTATTCATAAGAGCCACCAACTGAAAACCACCCAGGGGTCCATCAACAGATAGACAAACTGTGTTATATTTATATAATAGAATAGTACTCAACTATAAAAAGAAAAAAAGTTACTGATGTTTACAATAACAAATTAATCTCAAAATATCATGCTGAGTAACAGAAAATTTATATAAAGGAATATGTGTTGTAATGATTCCATTTATATGAATTTCTAGAACAGCAATAAACTAATCCCTGATGGAAAAACATGGAACAATGGTTGCCTCTGGATAGGTAAGGATGAGAAATAAGTTAAAAATGACATGGAGGAACTCTCTGGGAAAGTTAGTAACGATCTGTATCTTGACAAGGATTTGGATGACACTGTTATATGCATTTGAAATGGTGCACTTAAGAACTATACATTTAATTGTACGGTTGACCTTCAAACAATTTGGGAGGTTGGGGGCACCAACTCCCAGCACAGTCGAATATCTGTATATAACCTTTGACTCCCCAAAAACTTAAGTACTAATGGCCTACTGTTGACCAGAAGCCTTACCAGTAACATAAACAGTTAATTAACACATATTTTGTATGTTATATGTATTATATACTGTATTCTTACAATAAAATTAGCTAAAGAAAATGATAAGAAAATCATAAGAGAAAATATCTTTGCAGTATTATAGTACAATACTGTACAGTACAGTATTGTACAGTATTTACTGAAAAAATCTGCATATAAGTGTACTTGTGCAGTTCAAGCCTACATTGCCCAAGGGCCAATGATATATACATTTTATATTAAAAGAAAAATACATAAATATTGAACTTTAGTTAATGATATGCATACTGAAGTATATAGTAATTTCAAACTTCCATGGAAATGCATCAAAAAATAAGACCAATGACAGATGGATATATATGTGATCAAGTATAGAATCTGGGTGGTAGGTGTATTAGATTCCCAGTATTGCTGTAACAAATTACAACAAATTTGTTGGCTTAAAAGAACTCAATTTATTCTATTACAGTTTGAGAGGTCAGAAGTCTGATATGTTCTTAACTAAAATCAAGATGTTGTCTGGGCCACATACCTTCTTAAGTCTCCACAGAAAAATTCCTTGCCCCTTACAGCTTCCACCTGCACTCCCTAACTCATAATTTGCTTCTACCATCTTCAAAGGCAGCAGCAAAACATCTTCAAATCTCTGTCTGAACATGCCCCCTAATTCTGTCTTCACATCTTTTTCTGATATTAAGATGTGATAGTTTTCTGATTCTAACCCCTTGTTAATACAGTGGGCCCACCTGAATAATCCAGCATAATCCCTCCATCTCAAAATTCATAACTTTATCATATCTGCAAAATCCTTTTTTTAAAGTTGTATTTATTTGAGAGAGAGAGACAGAGAGACAGAGAAAGAGGATGGGGGGAGACACAGAGGGAAAGGGAGAGAAACCCACACAGTCTCCATGGCCAATGCCGAGCCTGATGTGGAGCTCAATCCCACAACCCTGAGCTCATGACCTAAACTGAAACCAAGAGCTGGAGATTCAACCAATTGAGCCACCTGGACAACCCTGAAAAATCGCTTTTGCCATGTAACGTAACATATTCAAAGGTTCTGAGGATTAGGATGTAGACATCATTGGGATGCCCTTATTCTATCTACCATGGTGGGTATATAGGTGTTTACTGTGAAATTCTTTCAACTATTGTGTATTTTTCTAATTTTCCTAATAAAATATGGGAGAAAAATTAAAATTCCACAATAGGAATAAAGTGCTAACATCATGGTAAATGTGAAAACCAACACATCTCTTTTTCCAATAAAAGGGAAGAATTTTTCCCCTTCTCAAGAATAAAGTTCTTCTTTCAATAAAGAATATTATTAAAAGTAGCATATAATTTTGCACTTAGTTATTAAAAACACAATTCCTGTTGCTACCCTGAAACTTTCAGAAGACTTTTAAAGGAAGCTTATTTTTTAAGTTAGAAATATAAACAGACTATATGTAATGACCAAATCACAGTAAAACAGAATATGAAGTTCTAAATAGTTATCTAAAGTTGCTTTAACTTAGAAAAGATAACCACTTTAAGCTATTCTTACAAAAAATCATTTTTTACCAACATATCCTTTTTTAGCAGGATTTCTTTATTAAATAGGCTTTAATTATACAGATTATAAGTACTTTTATATAGGATGAACACTGTGGTAACTAAATTTTCTTATTATGATAACAAGTTTCAATATTTTTAAACCCTAGAACAAGAATCATGTAATAAAAATGTTGTTTCAGATCTTTTTTCTCAGAGCTCATTTTCAGGAAATCACCAAATGCTATTGATTCTCCTTCTTGTTTCTCTTTTTTTTTATTATTATTTTATTCATTTATGTGACAGAGAGCACAAGCAGGCATACGTGCTACCTATGCACTCCAAGGCATTCGGTAAATACTTGCTGACTTATTAAGTATTTAACAACCTGAAAATCCATTTTCCTTTTTGCTTTATAAATTCTTTTTCCTTCTGTGATATCAACTAGATCTGTTCTTTTCTCTTTTACTTCATTATCTGGACTGTATTTCTTCTTTTAAAATAAGAAGTTATTTTGTTAGACCTTTTCTCCTTAAACCAAACGGCTGGACAAAATTAAGTTCCCTGATTTTAAAAAAAGCATTTTATAAATGAGCTTACCCTTCTCATCCGTAACTCTTCTAATGCTTCCAGTAAACTTGTTTTGAAATCTAACAGTTGAATAGAAAACATTGTCTCCGAAGAACTTGGAATAGCAAAGGTAGATGATGACGAATCAGTCTTAAAATCATTCTCCATATTAACATTTATTTCCTGTAATATAAAAAGGTTTTAAATGAAAAAATCATTTGAGTTTTTAAGTACAAGTGCAGTTACCATAAAAATATAACAACCTGTATCCCATAATCCTCTAGGTTTAACACTGAATAACAGTTTTGTCATCACTCCTATTCTGATCTTGATACATAAAACACTGAGCAATGATGATCCATCCACAGTTTCTCTGTGTCTGAGGCTTTTTCTGTTACTTCAGTATCTGTAGGGACTAAATTTTCCACATGCTTCTAAACACCATGTCCTAAAAGCTAAATTCCTAAAGTTGCCGGCAAGGCTCGACCCTTCGGTAATTGCTTCGTATCAAGGCTGCCAGACACTGTGCTTCCTAACTTTGCCTTGATATACAGCATTCTGTAAGGATGGTATGAATGCTAATAGTAATGCAGTCTTTAAACCCTACAAAGTTGAAAGAGGAAGAATGGAGTAACTATCTTTTATGAAAAACCAAGACACTTAATATATATATCTTTCTTGACCCAGATAATGTATGAATCAGCCTGTAAGAAACTTCTCTTTTCAACTTTTCATAATAATAATTATCAATTCATAGATAGTTGGAAAGAAATGTACAGGGAGTCCTATATACCATTTATTCAGCCTCTCCCAATGTTATTATCTTGCAGAATAATAGTCCACTATAAAAACTGTGTATCTGACATTGGTACAATACACAGAATTTATACTAATTCTACCAGTTACACATTCACTCATTTGTGTGTGTTTAATTTTTTTCAAGTTTATTATATCTACAACTTCATGTAACTACCACTGCAATCAAAATATAGAATTGTACCATCAACCATCGTTCCCTCATGCAGCTTCTCAGTTTCCATACCCACTACTACACTAATCTCTTCTCTATTTCTATAGTTGTCATTTCAACAGTGTTATATAAATGCAATCATACATCATGTAACCCATTAACTGGATTTTTCTTCAGGGGTACCTGGCTGGCTCAGTCAGTTGGGCATGTGACTCTGGATCTCGGGTTTATGAGTTTAGCCCCACGTTAGGTATAGAGATTACTTAATCTCTCTAATAAAAAAAGATTAGATTTTTTTTTCCACTCATAATATTCACCCTGAAGTTCATCTAAGCTGTTGTATCAATAGTTCATTCCTTTCCATCGCTGAGTAATAGTCCATGGTATGGACATACTATGGTTTATTTATCATGCACTCACTCACTGAAGGATATCCGAGTTGTTTTCAGTTCTGGCTTTTATGAATGAGGCTGCCATAAATGGATATTCATATACACCTTTCTACATGACATTAGGTTTTCATTTCTTAGAGATAAGTGTCCAAGAGTACAATTGCTGGGCTGAATAAATAGAGTCCACTTTTGGTTGTGAAAGAAACTGCCAAACTATTTTCCAGAATGATAATAACATTTTCCATTCTCACTAGCAATGTATGAGTGATCAAGCTTCTCTAAATCCCCACAATCATTCGATGTTATCAGTATTTTTTATTCTACCCATTCTGATCGGTATTAATTTCAGTAAGCATTACCCAATGAAACTAACCCAATAAGAGTTATATGTACAGAGAGAGATAAATTTAAGGAATTGGCTCATGTGATTGTCTCACGTGAACGTTTCAAACCTGAAACGTTCAGGGCAGGCCAATAGTCTGGACACTCAATGAAGAGTTGATACTACAACTTGGCCAACAGCAATCCAGAAGCAGAATTCCTTATTCCTTGGGGGACTTGAGTCTTTTCCTCTTAAGGCCTTCAACTGTTTGGATGAAGACCACCCACATTATGGAAGATAATCTGCTTTATTCAAAGTCTACTGATTTAAATGTTACTCTCATCTAACAATTACCTTCACAGCATTATCTAGGCAGATATTTGGCCAAATACATTTGGTCACTATATTTTTTTATATTTTTTAAAAAAGAGTTTACCCTTCATAGCCTAGCCAATTTGACCATAAAATTAACCATCACAGGTGTGTACACAAGAAACTTTCTAAAAGAGAAACTTCCATTCCTGAAAATGATGGGTTATGTTATCTGGATGAACCATCTAACTAAAAACAACTAATAATTCTGAATAAAATATTTTTAAACTTTTTTAAAAGTATCAAAGACCTAGCAAGATAATTTAAAAAATCATGAAGACAAATTCTAAATTCCAAAAAGACCATGAACCAAGAAATAAACTGAACACAGAAAGCCATCTTTACCTGTGTGCATTTGCCAAATTGAATAAAATTAAATAACAGCATTGATGACCTCTGGTTTGAGAGATAGAGAATCCAAACCTAGGGCCTGCCAAAGTAGGAAGTCCAATAAGAAACCTAATATATTACGTAGAATTCAGAAAAGTTAAACTCAGGAAAGGTTGAAGCAAAAATAACCTACCTTCTATATGATAATTGCCTAGGTGCCAAGCAGATGAAGCATAAAGAAGAAAGGGAACAAGCGACAAGGAGGGAGAAAATAAGAAATGTCACATCCCAGAAAGTTATGAACAACTTAATTTCAGATGAGTTTGTTAGCAAAGATTCTTTCATAGGATGGTGAAAGAAACTTTAACTTATGAATAGGATTTCAAATGTTTCTAGACTGGTAGTGCCCATAAGAACCAGGCAGAACCAAATAAAAATTCTTTCCAGAGAAAGGTAACTATACTGTAGGTACTCAAAAAATCTTCACAAATTATTTTTCAAGGACAATGAGTAAAACAAAGATAATCAGGCATAGAACACAACAGTGCATTATGAGAAGAAGCAGGAAAAAAACAGATAATGGAAACAAGCACACATCTACAGATTTTGCCATTATCACACATAAAAATTAAACAATTACGCTTACTATGTTTAAAGAAATAGACAAGGTTGAAACTATCTGCAAAGGAATTTTTTAAAAGATCCCAGTATAATTTCTAGATAGGAAGAGCATATAATCAACTGGTAACTCAATATGTCTGGCTGAAGAGAGATTTAGTGTACTAGGAAACAGATTAGGTACAATATCAAGGATACAACAAGGAAATATAAAAATGGAAAGTACAGAAGAAAGGTTAAGAAAAATGGAATATAAAGTGAGAGGCTATACTAGTTCCAGAAAGAAGAAATAAAGAGACATAAATTATATTCTGAAAAAAATAACACTGAGAATTTTCCAGAACGGAGGAAAACACCAAGATTCAGATCAAGAAGTCCAGTGAATCCAAAAATACTGCATTTGATTTAATTCTGACTGAAAAGAAAAACGCATATGGTTAAGAGAAAGGAGTCAAGGGGCGCCTGGGTGGCTCAGTGGGTTAAAGCCTCTGCCTTCAGCTCAGGTCATGATCTCAGGGTCATGGGATCGAGCCCCACATCAGGCTCTATGCTCGGCAGGGAGCCTGCTTCCCCCTCTCTCTCTGCCTGCCTCTCTGCCTACTTGTGATCTCTCTCTGTCAAATAAATAAATAAAATCTTTAAAAAAAAAAAAAAAAAAAAGAAAGGAGTCAATTTTTTGTTTTAATTTCATGTTGAATTAGTTGTACTTAGTCCATGGCTTACAAACATCTTTGGTTCATGTAGTCTCCACCTTCTAATACTGTTCTACTCTTTTTAGTACTTATTTTCTAGTTCCATTCCCAATCTTTACAGACCATCCCTAATACTTTTGATACACCTTCTTGAACCTGTAGTTATCCTTTTAACATACATAGTATTATGTGTGCATTTAATTCACAGAAATTCTATTATACATTACAAAAAAAAAAAATTGTAGGGGTGCCTGGGTGTTTCAGTTGGTTAAGTGTCCAACTCTTGGTTTCAGTTCAGTCATGATCTCAGGGTTGTGAGATAGAGCCCTGCCTCAGGCTCTGCACTCAGTGGGGAGTCTGCTTAAGTTTTCCTCTCCCTCTGCCCCTTTCACATGTGTGCACATGCTCTTTCTACCTCCCTCTAAAATAAATAAATCAAATCAAATAAAAAAATTGCAGTGATTCAAAATGGATTTTAAAATTCCATATCTACTGATATCACAGTAAAAAAACATGAAAAAATCTTAAAAGAATACAACTAAATCTCAAAAGACTTAAAGCATATGATTTACCAAAACAAAGAATCAAAGAAAATATGAGAATGAAAAATTATAGGCCAATACAGCTCATGAAAGTAGATCCTAATTCTAAACAAAATAATAGCATACTGAAACTGGCAACAGATAAAAATGGTATATTATAACTAAGTTGGGTTTATCACAGAAATCTAAGGTTTAACATTAAAAAAAACAATTACTGTAATTCTCTACATTAAGATGGTAAAAGAAAAACAATTACATGATCATAAAGAAAAAAGCATCTGAAAATACACAACTGCTCATGATTTAAAAAAAAAAAAAAATCTCAGCGGTGCCTGGGTAGCTCAGTCTGTTAAGCACCCAACTCTCAATTTTGACTCAGGGTCATGAGATTGAGCCCTATGTTGGGCTCTGCGATGACTATGTGGAGCCTACTTAAGATTTTTGTCTCCACTTCTCCCTCTACCTTCCCACTTGTGCTCTCTCTCTCTCTAAAACAAGAAACAAAAAAACTCTTCGAAAACAATAAGCAAAAGAGAACTTCCTTAATTTGATCAATAGAATCTATAAAAATGTTTCAGCTACATCATACTTAATAGTGAGAAGTTGAAAATATTCATCCTGAGATCAGGAATAAGACAATTATCACTACATTTTATTAAAGATAACACAATAAGAAAGAGAAATAAGGGGTGCCTGGGTGGCTCAGTTGTTAAGTGTCTGCCTTTGGCTCAGGTCATGATCCCTCCTGGGATCATTACCTGCATCAGGCTCCCTGCTTGGCAGGAGGCCAGATTCTCCCTCTCTCATTCCCCCTGCTTGTGTTCTCCTCTCGCTATGTCTCTAATAAATAAAACCTTTAAAAAAAAAAAAAAAATAAGAGAAATAAAAAGTATGTAGACTGAAAAACAATAAAACTGTAGTTCACTAACAAAATAGAGAATACAGAATGTCTTTTTAAAACTACAGATTAAGTATTAGAATTAATAAGAGCATTTAACAAGCTAGAAGGAAACAGAAACAATATACAATAACTCAACTATAATTCCTATACACTAAGAAAAAACCTTGGAAATAAAACTTAACATTTGCAACATAATCAAATAAATAAAATACCTTACAATAAATCTAATAAAACATGTGCAAGATCCCTTAGGTAGAAAAATATAAAACTTGATAAATAACACCTAAATAAATGAAGATATACCACACTCATAGACTGGAAGCCTTGACATTGAAAAGAAGTCAATTATCCCCAGTAGATAAATTCAATTCAGTGCAATCTCAGCCAAAATCCAACTGTTCTTGCAAAACTTAATAATTTTAAAATTAGTATGGAAATGAAAAATGACCGAGAATAGTCAAGATACTCTTAAAAAAAGAACAAGATGTGAAGACTTGTTCCATCAGTTACGATGGAACCTATTATAACACTATAGCAATTAAGACAGCGTGATAATAATGCAGGGGAAAACAAACAGAACTATGAAATGAAATATGGAACGGAGACCCCTGGATGTGTGTGTGTGTGTGTGTGTGTGTGTGTGTGTGTGAGTGATATCAGAAAGGGAAGTTCTGGGATGACTGTATCAATTTTAGAATAAAATTAAATTTAACCCTTACTTCACAGCATATACGAAGATAACCCTAAACGGATAAGAAAACCAAATTTTAAGGGCAAAAGTACCTAGGGATACCTCATTTACTGCACTTTGCAGATACTGTGTTTTTCACAAATCAAAAGTTTGTGGCAACCCTGCATCAAGCAAGTCTATCAGCAACATTTTTCCAAAAGCATTTGTTCACTTTGTATCTCTGAGTCACATCGTGATTTTCACAATCTTTGAAATTTTTTTATTATTATTATATTTGTTATGGTGATCTGTGATCATGACTCACTGAAAGCTTAGACAATGGTTAGAATTTTTTTTTAGCAATGAAGTATTTTTATTGTATTTATTTATTTATTTATTTATTTATTTGACAGAGAGAAAGAGATCACAAGTAGGCAGAGAGGTAGGCGGAGGGACAGGGGGAAGCAAGCTCCCCGCCAAGCAGAGAGTCCAATGGGCGGGGCTCGATTCCAGGACCCTGACATCATGACCTGAGCAGAAGGCAGAGGCTTTAACCCACTAAGTCACTCAGGTGCCCCAGCAATGAAGTATTTTTAATTAAAATATGTACATTGGGGGTGCTTGGGTGTCTCAGTCATTAAGCGTCTGCCTTCAGCTCAGGTCTTGATCCCAGGATCCTGGGATTGAGCCCTGCAGGGGGCTCCCTGCTCAGCAGGAAGCCTGCTTCTCCCTCTCCCACTCCCCCTGCTTGTACTCCCTCTCTCGCTGTTTCTGTCAAGTAAATAAATAAAATATTTTTTTTAAATGTACTTTTTTTTTTAGCTATAAAGATATTGCACACTTAACAGACTACAGTATAGTATAAATGTTACTTTTACATGTGCTGGAAAACCAAAAAATTCATTCAACTTCCTTTATTGCAATGTTCAGTTTATCATGGTGGTCTCGAACTAAACTGACTGTATCTCTGAGGTATTCCTGTAATGCTGTTTGGAAGATAATACAGAATGTATTAGTCACTCTTAGATTAGGAAGGGATATTTTAAACAAGACATAAAAAGCACTGGTAATGAAGCAAAATAACAGTAACATTATTAAAATTACAAACTTCTGTTCATCAAAGGGCATCATAATGAGAATAAAAAGATAAATCACAAAGCAAAAAAAATACTTTCAACACAGATAACAAAAAAAGGAATAATATCACAATACATTTTTAAAAAAAGAAAATGACAAATAAATCAATAGAAAAGCACGCAAGATATTTAAACAGATACTTAATAAAAGAAGATCTCCAAATAGTCAAAATACACAGGAAAAGATGCTCAGTCTCATTAGTAATCAGGAATATGAAAATTAAAACTCCTAAGATTTCAGAACATATTCCCCAGATTAGCAAAAATTTTAAAGTTTGACAATACCAAGTATTATTGAAAAAAATGAAGCAATGGGAACTCCCAGACACTGTCAAGTGTAAACTGGCAAAACCACTTTGGAAAACAGTTTGGTAATATAAGGTTAAAAATATAAATCCTTTATCAGTATAACAAAGCCCCTCAAAACATAATAGCTAAGGGGTGATGATGGGTGGCTCAGTCAGTTAAGCATATGCCTTAGGCTCAGGTCATGATCCCAGGGTTCTTGGATCAAAGTCTCGTATCTGACTCCCTGCTCAGTGAGAAGTCCGTTTCTCCCTCTACCCCTCCCGGCTGCTCATGATCTCTCTCTCATTCTCACTCTCTCTCTCTCAAATTTTTTTTAAAAAACATAATACTACGTCAAAAACTAATGATGTATTACATGGTGACTAACATAACACAATAAAAAATTTTTTTAAATAACTAAAAAGAACAATTAAAAACAAAACGAATACCTCAACATAACAAAAGCCATATAATAAAAAGCCCATAGCTAACATCATACTGAAGAGAGAAAAGCTAAAAGCTTTTCCTCTAAGATTTCAAAGAAAACAAGGCTGCCCACTCTCATCTTTATTTAACATAGTAACAATAGTATTAGAAGTCCTAACCAGAGCAATTAGGCAAGAAAAAAGAAATAAAAGGCATCCAGATGGGAAAGGAAGAAGTAAAACTGTCACTACTTGCATATGACATTTATACAGAAAACTCTAAAGACACCACTACAAAATTATTAGAATAAATTAATTCAATAATACAATATCAGTATATAAAAACCTGTTGCATTTCTATATACTAATAACCAACTATTAGGAAGAGAAATTAAAATCTCATTTACATTTCATAAAAAAAAATACTTAGGAATAAACTCAATCAAGGAGATGAAAGACCTATATCCTGAAAACTGAAAGACACTGATTAAAGAGATTGAAGAAGGCACAAAGAAATGAAAAAATATTCCATGTTCATAGATTGGAAGAATTATTATTGAAATGTCTATACTACCCAAAACAATCTACAGATTTAATGCAACCTCTATCAAAATTTCAATAGCATTTTTCACTGAAATAGAAAAAACAATCCTAATATTTGTATGGAAACACAAAAAGACCCCAAATAGCCAAAGAAGTCTTGAGCAAGAAAAACCAAAGCTAGAGGCATCATACTTCCTGATTTCAAACTATTTTACAAAGCTATAATAATCAAAACAGTCTGAATATGAAATAAATGAGGAGAGATGAATTAAAGAAAAGAAAATTAAAGAAAATTTGTTCAGGTTCATTAAGTCAAATCTGTGGAGAATATTAAGGGTCCAAGATGTGCTGGATTAGAAAATAAGGCCAATTCTCATTTCTAGTATCTCTGATCAACAAAAATTTCTCACACTAAGAAACAGCTCAAAATAAATATCAAACCAAGGTCATGGTGTAAGACCATTTAATGCCTCAGAAAAATACAAGTCAAGCTTACTATATAAGAATCTCAAGAGAATTATCTCACAGCAGCCTGATATGTCTAAGATAGAGACAGGTCAGGATTGAAAAGAATTATGGATGTGGCTTTGGAGAAAAAAAAGTTCATAGGAAACCCAGAAAATTTTGTGCGTTTTTTAATCGACATATAGTTGACACACACTGTTATAATCACTTCAAGTATACAACATAGTGATTCAACAGCTGGGCTCACAGTAAGTATAGTTGCCATCTGTCACCATACAATGCTATTACTGCACCCCTGACTCTGTTCCCTACACTATACCTTTCATCCTCATCTCTTATTCATACCATAACTGGAAGCCTCTACCTTCCACTCCCCTTTACTCATTTTGCCCATTCCCCCTACATGCCTCCCCTCTGGCAATCATCAGTTTGTTCTCTGTATTATGTCTGTTTCTGCTTTTTTTGTCTGTTCATTTTCCTTTGTTCTAACAGTACTGGCAGAAACATTGCCAGCTTAAACTAAAAGGACCAAGATGATTCCAAATGAAGAGGCTTTTGGGCCACCAAAGTTCTACTGGTACAAAACAAGACTGAAACAACTACTCAGTTACAGAAATGATTTCTTACAGAAAATGAAGAGCTTTTCAAAGAGCTGAGCCAAAAATCTAGAGGTAGAGCCAAAAAGAAAGCAATGGACTAGAAGGAACACCCTCAGGGAACAGAATGAAGACTTGTAAAGAACACTTCCACAGTCTTCCTTTACACTACACACAATACTTCTCTTCTGATACTTCTGGTCACCAAATAAATGGGGGGTAAATCCACCCCAAACATTTGTGACATCAGCTGGGTGAACTATAATTTAACTCAATTCTGACCCTACCTACCGAGAGATAACAGCAGAGCAGATCCCAGAGGTTAAGGGTTCAGTCCTACAAGATGTGCTCCATCACCACCTCAAATGCCAACTACACAGCCAAGTTGCCACCTATACTTCTGACTGATTGGCTACAAATTAGAGGTTTTCATGACCCCTTCCTCCTCAGGTTCAATTAATTTGCATCTCACAAAACTCAGAAAAAGTTTACTTACTAGATTACCAGTTTATTACAAAGAATATTAAAAGTTACAAATAAACAACTGGATGAAGAGATATATAGGGAGAAACCTAGAAGAGTTCTAAACAGGAGCTTCTGTTCTTATACAGTCTGGAGTACACCGTCGTCTTGGCTCAAGATGCAGTCTTTTGGTGGGGGGCTACAGGGGGAGAAAAGAATCTTAAGCAGGCTCTATGCCCAGCCTGAAGCCCAACACAGGGCTCAATCTCACAACCCTGAGATCAGAACCTGAGCCAAAAATCAACAGTCAGATGCCTAACCAACTGAGCCACCCAGGCACTCCCTGAGGTGCATTCTTGCTCGCCAACTCAGAAGCTCTGCAAACCTCTGCAGTTCAGAGATTTTTATGGAGGTTTCATTACATAGACATACTGAGTACATCATTGGCCATTAGTGACCAAGTCAATCCAGATCTAGTCCCTCTCCTCTCCTAGACTAGGTCTGGTGGGAGGGGAAACCTAAAAATTCCAACCTTCTCATCACATGGTTGGTTCCACTAGCAAGCAGCCCCCACCCCTAGGAGCTTTCAAAAAGTCACTCCATTAACATAAACTCAAATGTGGGTGAAAGGGCTTGTTGTGAATAACTACATTTCTTTCACCTTTATAGCTCTAGAGCTATTTTCAGAAACAGAAAACAAAAGACCAAATACTAACAAAAGTTGTTCTCACTGTTCTTATTGCTTAGAAAATTCAAAAGATTTTAAGAGTTCTGTGCCAGAAATAAGATGAAGACCAAATTTCATCAATACATTCTTATTATAAACCATAATATCACAAATACCTAATCAGGGAACATTTCATACCCATGAAAACCTGCCCACCTGCATTTGAGAATTGCTACATACTAACGACTATTAAATGTTCTTTCTCCTCTTTTTTTTTTTTAAGATTTTATTTATTTATTTGACAGAGAGAGAGATCACAAGCAGGCAGAGAGGCAGGCAGAGAGAGGGGGGGAAGCAGGCTCCCTGCAGAGCAGAGAGCCTGATGTGGGGCTCGATCCCAGGACCCTGAGATCATGACCTGAGCCGAAAGCAGAGGCTTTAACCCACTGAGCCACCCAGGCGCCCTCTTTCTCCTGTTTTTAAATGAAAGTGTCTATTGTGGCTAACCTGTCCCTGTCTCATCACTGTATACTGGACTGGGAGGCAGATGATTTATTCTTTTCTTGGCAGGTCGCTAGATCAAGAGAAGCTGTATTTGAGAAGCTGCAACCCAGGACTCAACCACATTTATACCCGGTAAAGATCAAGTGATTATGGATATTGAGCCTGATACTGTTTTGGAGTGAGATTTTGGAGGTCTTAGGAGGGGATGTGCATATTTTGCTTATGTGAAAAATATAAAACAGGTAAATTGTGTTAAATTGCTTAATGGACAAAAATTTTTCCCATAATGCCCATTAAATGTGATATGGTCACTTCTCCATTCCAGAGGCAGAATCTATTTCCCCACAAGGGATTGCCTTAGGATTCCCTTTGACCAATGGCCTTGAACTCTTTGCTTTTTTTTTTTTTTTTTTAAGATTTTATTTATTTGACAGAGAGAAACACAGCAAGAGAGGGAACACAAGCAGAGGGAATGGTCGCAGGAGAAGCAGGCTCCCCGCCAAGCAGGGAGCCCGATGCGGGGCTCAATCCCAGGACCCTGGGATCATGACCTGAGCTGAAGGCAGACGCTTAACGACTGAGCCACCCAGGCGCCCCAACTCTTTGCTCTCTTAGAACACTGCTGTGAACCTGCCTTGCCTTGCCTTATCATACCATGAAGAAACATAAAATTACACGGAAAGGGAGAGGCCCAGCCCTCCACCAATCTACAAGCTGAATGCAGCTGTAAGAGTAGGCCCAGGCAACTGCAAGGTTAGTTCAACATCTGCAAATCAATCAATGTGATACAATACATTAATAAAAGAAAGAAAAAGAGCCATAAGATACTCTCAATAGATGCTGAAAAAGCATTTAACAAAGTACAGCATCCTTTCTTGATCAAAACTCTTCATAGTGTAGGGATAGAGGGTACATACCTCAATATCATAAAAGCCAACTATGAAAAACCCACAGTGAATATCATTCTCAATGGGGAAAAACTGAGACCTTTTCCCCTAAAGTCAGGAATGCAGTAGGGCTGTCCGCTACCACCACTGCTATTCAACATAGTACTAGAAATCCTAGCCTCAGCAATCAGACAACAAAAGAAATAAAAGGCATCCGAACCGGCAAAGAAGAAGTCAAACTCTCACTCTGCAGATGATATAATACTTTATGTGGAAAACCCAAAAGACTCCACTCCAAAACTCCTAGAACTCATACAGGAATTCAGTGAAGTGTCAGGATATAAAATCAATGCACGGAAATCAGTTGCATTTCTATACTCCAACAAGACAGAAGAAAGAGAAATTAAGGAGTCTATCCCATTTACCATTGCACCCAAAACCATAAGATGCCTAGGAATAAACCTAACCAAAGAAGCAAAGAATCAGTACTCAGGAAACTATAAAGTACTCATGGAAGAAATTGAGAAGACACAAAGAAATGGAAAAATGTTCCATACTCATGGACTGGAAGAACAAATACTGTGGAAATGTCTATGCTACCTAAAGCAATCTACACATTTAATGCAAGCCCTATTGATCTGACCAAGACAAGATGGCGGAGGTGTAGAAGGCACGGAGAGCACTGGGATCCAGAAAGAGGCTGAAAACCACTCTAAAAGCCGGCAAACACAACAGCAGAGAGAAGAGAATAAGAACAGCAATTCTAGGAGCAGAAAATCAACCACTTTCAGAAAGGTAGGAGTGGAAAAAGTGAATTTAAAGAGACGAAAAGAGAGACCCTGGGGGGAGGGGCCGGCTCCCAGCAGC
>CM053613.1:20971591-21005042 GCA_028646535.1 Procyon lotor | reverse complement strand
GGCTCTCTGCTCAGCAAGGAGCCTGCTTCCCCCTCTCTCTCTGCCTGCCTCTCTGCCTGCTTGCGATCTCTCTCTCGATCTCTGTGAAATAAATAAAATCTTTAAAAAAAAAAACAAAAACTTATCAAACTCAACACCCAAAGAACAAACAATCCAATCAAGAAATGGACAGAAGACATGAACAGCCATTTCTGCAAAGAGGACATCCAAATGGCCAACAGACACATGAAAAAGTGCTCAACATCACTCAGCATCAGGGAAATACAAATCAAAAACACAGTAAGATACCACCTCATACCCGTTAGAATGGCTAAAATTAACGAGTCAGGAAATAAAAGATGGTGAGGATGCGGAGAAAGGGGACCCCTCCTACACTGTTGGTGGAAATGCAAGCTGATGCAGCCACTCTGTAAAATAGTATGGAGGTTCCTCAAAAAGTGAGAACAGAGCTACCTTATGACCCAGCAATCACACTACTGGGTATTTACCCTAAAGATACAAATTTAGTGATTGAAAGGGTCACATGCACCCGAATGTTTATAGCAGATATGTCCACAATAGCCAAACAATGGAAAGAACCTAGATGTCCATCAACAGATGAATGGATAAAGAAGATGTGGTGTGTGTGTGTGTGTGTTTGCACGCACATGTGCATGCTGTATACTATGTAGCCATCAAAAACCCTGAAATCTTACCATTTGCAATGATGTGGATGGAACTAGAGGGTTATGCTAAGCGAAATAAGTGAATCAGAGAAAGACAATTATCATATGATCTCTCTGATATGAGGAATTTGAGAGGCAGGACAGGGGGTCATGGGGGGTAGGGAGGGAAGAAATGAAACAAGATGGGACTGGGAAGGGAGACAAACCATAAGAGACTCTTAATCTCAGGGAACAAACTGAGGGTTGCTGCGGGGTGGGGTGGGAGGGATAGGATGGCTGGATATGGACACTGGGGAGGGTATGTGCTATGGTGAGTGCTGTGAATTGTGTAAGACTGATGATTCGGAGACCTGTACCCCTGAAGCAAATAATACATTTTATGTTTAAAAAAAAAAAAGAAATGCAGATAAGAAAGCAATTGATTCTATCAACAGGACTTACAAGGAATGTTATAGAAAAGATAGTATCAGTGCTAGACTTTAAATATTAGTCTGGTGATGGGGGGAACAAACAAGCAAGATGATAACTATATGTTTACACTGTTTATCAATTTACCAATAGAAATATGTACCAGATAGTGCAAATCTAGATGATTGCAGTCAATTGTGAGACCCAGTATTGCTATTTTATTCATTCTTGTCTCCCAGAGCCTCACATTACATCTGGTACACAATAGTACTAAATAAATCTTCACTCAGTTCAAAACATAGCAAATTTATTCCAGCCTTAATGCCTATGTACTTGCTGTTACTTCTTCAAGGAATGTTCGTTCTACCTCCACATTTACACAGAATTTCCTTCATGTTTTTCAGGTTACTTCAAGGCTTCCAGAGGGGCTCAGTCTGTTGAGTGGCTAACTCTCATTTTCAGCTCAGGTCACAATCTCAGGGTTGTGAGATCAAGTCCTGCATTGGGCTCCACACTCATTGCAGAGTCCACTTGAAATCCTCTCTCTCCTTCTGCCCCTCATCCCACTTGCCCACACTCTCTCTCTCTAATAAATAAATCTTTAAGAAATGTTAGCTCTTCAATATGCATCACACCCCATTACTCTTCAGTAATTATCTGTTAATTATCTAGTAACTTCATTATATCTCCTCCTTTAAAAAGTAAGCTTTGAAGGGTACCTGGGTGGCTCAGTTGGTTGGGCATATGACTTTTGGTCTTGGCTCAATAGGGTCATGCCCTGCGACGGGCTCCATGCTCCCTTGCAGAGTCTGCTTGAGATTCTCTCCCTCTTCCTCTCCCCCCTCCATGCACACTCATATATACACACATACACGTGCTATCTCTCTCTCCTTCTCTTCCTCTCAAATAAATAAAGTCTTTAAAAAATAAGCTTTGTGAGAGTACAGTCTCATCTATACTGGCCATGCTGTGTCTTCAGCACCTAGGACAGGGCCTGATAATAGAATATCCAAGATTACATAAATATTTATAAATATTGAATGAATTTACTTCATTTCCCTAGTTCCCTAGTACGTGTACACACGTACACGTACACGTACACACGTACACGGGAAGGCATTTAGTTAGTAAGTCTTGCTATCATTTCCCTAGTCCTGAAAGGCATTTAGTTAGTAAGTCTTGCTATAGGCACATAATCATTCAAAGAGCAACAGACTGAGAATCAGTTGATATTAACAAATCTATTAATAGGTAATAGTCATGTGATTACAGACAAATTGCTTTGACCTTTCTGGATCTACTTTTTTACTTTATCTCTAATTTTACTTCCAGCTAGAAGTTCTATCTAGTGACTACCATGTGAACAATTTTCAATGCATCTTCAGTCAACTATCTCAGAAGTATTCACATTTTTTTGACCTCCAATTTAAGAAATCAAAAATTTACACATTTTCACCCTCAAATCTTTTAAACTCCAATTCTGTCAGTAGTATTACATATTTTATTTAAATCTCCAAGATGAACACTCATAAAATCTTTGATCTTTGTCTTTCTCTTTCTCCTCTTTTACTCCTTTTCATCTCCTAAAATCTAATATCTAAATAGACTTGTTTTTTCTTCCTTCTAATTAGCCCTTAGATTCATTCTGCATCATTCCTACTGCTATCAGTTGAGTCAGAACCCTCATTACCTCAGATATGAGTATAATCATGTCTGGTACAAAGGTATAATCACCTTTTCCTGTTATACCTTTAATCTTCTCCCCTTCAATCTAATCTGCATATTTCTCCAAAATTATTTTTCAAAATACCACTTAAATCTCATCAATCTCCAAGTTCAACAGGGATCCTTTTATCTACAAACCAAGTCCAAATGCATCTGCTTGACTTTTAAGGGTTCCCCAATTTCTAGTTTCACCCTCCTTTTCAATTTTCATCTTCTCTACACAGGAAAGGTCCCAACAAAGGACCAAGATGTCCTCTACTATAATTTCCTTACTGTCTCCTAACTAATCCATGCTCATTCCCACCTCTATACGTAGAATAAGTTTTCAATCCCCCCTTATTTAAATTCTATCCATATTTTACGCCCAATTCAAGACCTCTTTTCTCCAAGAATCCTTCCCTAACCACTCTACCCCATTCTGACCCCTCCATTCTCTAAATTCCTGTTGTGTGCTTGAATTCAACACAATATTTAATAATAATGCCCCAGTTTTTCTATTTGTGTCCAATCTGCCTCTCACATGGGATGTTTTTAAGTGCATGAACTATTCTACACTTATTTCATTTATGATCCTACAGTATTTAATACAGTTCTAGGTACAAAGTAAGAACTCAGTGAATTGAATAGCAACTAAAAGAGTTTTTGTTTGTTTTTTAAGTAGGCTCCACGCCTAACATGGAGCTCAAACTCACAAACCCAGTATTAAGAGTCAGACACTCTACCAACTGAGCCAGGCAGGTACCCTTAGAACTTCTTGCATATTACAAAGCAATTTCAACTATATTTTCCACTTGATCTTTAAGTTGATTATCTGATGTGTTCAGGCCTACACCTGCATAAAAATTGGACTGCTCTAGGGCTCCGGGGTGGCTCAGTCGGTAAGTTTCTGACATCAACTCAGGTCATGATCTCTGGGTCCTGGGACTGAGCTCCAAGTCAGCTCCCCACTCAGTGGGGAGTCAGTTTGTCCCTTGGTCCCTCTTCCCACTTCGTGTTTTTACTCTCTCTTTCTCTCAAATAAATAAAATCTTAAATACACACACACACACACACACACACACACACACACACACACACCCAAAAAAACAAAAACAAAACAAAACAAAAAAACCTCAACTACTCTGACAACTGTGAAACCCTGGGGTAAAAGACTAATTTTTCTGAGACCCAGTTTCCTAATCTGATAATAAATTTCAAGTTTAACCCAAAAAGATAGGCTCATTTTAAGAGATCAGCACTGTTGAAAGCTTGAAACATATTTTTAGATGGAATAACGACCCCAATCAGTTAAATTAATAAATGTGAAGAGAATGCAGGAAAAGTCTGTATCTGATTTTAATTTCTATATTATTGAAACTAAAAAAATATTATACATAATAATACAAATGTTTTAAGCATTATTACTATTTTACCAGAAAGCTATACTTCTTCAAATAGATCTTATCTATTACTTACATCAAAACATATCTCAAGAGATTTAAGGTACTGAATTAAGACACTTGCGGGGTCCCTGGGGGGCTTAGTCAGTTAAGCCTCTGCCTTCGGCTCAGGTCACAATCTCAGGGTCCTGGGATCAAGCCCCACATCGGGCTCCCTGCTCAGCGGGGAGCCTGCTTCCCCCTCTCTCTCTCTGCCTGCCTCTCTGACTACTTGTGATATATCTCTCTGTCAAAGAAATAAATAAAATGTAGAAAGAAAAAAAAAGACACTTGCTACATTTTCATTTGTGACTTTTTATTACTAGAGTAATAAGTTATTTAATAAAAGTAAAATAAAATTACTTTTACTTTAGTAATAAAAGACTAAATTAGGGGCGCCTGGGTGGCTCAGTGGGTTGAAGCCTCTGCCTTCGGCTCAGGTCATGATCTCAGGGTCCTGGGATCTAGCCCCGCATCGGGCTCTCTGCTCAGCAGGGAGCCTGCTTCCCCCTCTCTCTGCCTGCCTCTCTGCCTACTTGTGATCTCTCTCTCTCTGTCAAATAAATAAATAAAGTCTTAAAAAAAAAAAAAACTAAATTATTTCCATCAGAATGCTCCTTCTATTTTATATGGGGAGTCAATGTCAAAATGTTATTCATTTACCAGATAAATACTTTGGGGCACCTAAGTGGCACAGTCCGTTAAACATCCAACTCTTGGTTTTGGTTCAGGTCATGATCTCAGGGTCATAAGATCAAGTCCCTCAGGGGTTTCTGTGCTCAGTGTTGAGTCTGCTTGAGGTTGTCTCTCCCTCTCCTTCTGCCCCTCCCACTCATGCACACACACTCTCTCTCAAATAAATCTTTTAAAAAATAAATGCACTGTAAGTACATCTATTTAGTGACTCAGTATTTTTCTTGCTACATATAACATTTAGTTTTTTTTTTTTTTTTTAGAACAAGAGAAAGAGCACGTGTACATGCAGGAGGGGGGCCAGGTTGGGGGAAAGGCATAAGGAAAGGGGGAGAGAGAATCCCAAGGAGCCTCCATGACCAGTGGGAGCCCCCTGTGGGCCTCAATCCCACAACCTTGAAATCATAACCTGAGCTGAGATCAAGAGTTGGAAGCTTAACCAACTGAACCACCTAGGCACCCCATAATGTTACTTATCTTAAATACTCAAAGTTCACAGAGTACCTAGGTGGCTCAATCGTTAACTGTCTGCCTTCAGTTCAGGTCAAAGTCCCTCATCGGGATCCTGCTCAGCTCACCTTTTTCTTCCTCTCTCATTCCCCCTGCTTGTATCCCCTCTCTCACAGTCTCTCTCTCTCTCTCTCAAATAAATAAAATCATTTTTAAGAATAAATAAATACTCAAAGTTCAAAATCATTAGCCAAATATTTACAAATTTTGGAATAATAATCTCTGTCAAAAGCAGAAAATTATATTACTTGTTTAATAACCAACAGTGCTAAACAAATGACAAGAGCCATGAAATAAATCCGTGTTTCTCAAAATGTGTTTCCTGGATCAATAATATCAGAAAGACTAAAGGACTCGTAGAAATAGAAATTTTTGCCCATGTTACCTTGATACCATCATTTTATAATGACAAAATTGCTGCAAACAGTTATCGGAACTATAAACTTTCTTGCTTCTTCTTCCCACAAGGAAAAGATGGCATCCTGATAAAAGTCCTAAGGTTATCTATTTGGGGCTGCACCGGTTACTTTTCCAACCCTGAACCAATTACTGAGCTCAGGAACCACAGCTGATGGAAGCACAGCTCAACATGCTCAACCTTAGGAGCTGCAGGTAAAGTCAGGTTAATCTTACCAACATCACTATGCCTGAGAAAGTGAGGACTATTTAGGGAAATGTCAGGTACTGTTAGCAGGAAAAAGGAAGCATGTATGGGTGTCAGTAAAAACAACTCTCCATTAACAGCTTACCACACAGCTCTAAATGGGTTAAAATACAAGAGTGAATTCACTGCTTTTTTTCTTTGGATTAAAGGCAAGTGCCACATTAATAATCCCCAAAAAAACTGTATTAAAATAACATTTTTACTTATCAAATAAGCACAGTTGTGGGGTTTTTTTTTTTTAATTACTATCTAAGGGCACATGGGTGGCTCAGTTGATTGAGCATCTGACTCTTGATTTCAGCTCAAGTCACGATTTCAGGGTCCTGGGTTCAAGCCTCACAGTAGGCTCTGTGCTCAGCGGAGAGTCTGCTTGAGATTCTCTTCCTTTCCCTCTCCCTCTGCCCCTGCCCCGTCCTCTCATGCACATGCTCTCCCTCTCTACTTTCCTCTCCCTCTCTCTCTAAAAGTAAATAAATCTTTATTTTATTTATTTTTAAAGATTTTTATTTATGTGACAGAGACACAGTGAAAGAGGGAACACAAGCAGAGGGAGTGGAAGAGGGAGAAGCAGGCTTCTCACCGAGCAAGCAGCCTGATGCAGGGCTCGAACACAGGACCCTGGGATCATGACCTGAGCCACCCAGGAGACCCAAATAAATCTTTAAAAAATACTATCTAGTACTAGTAAAGGGATGGTGAAACTGGCATTCAATCAGTTCCGGTAGAAATATAAGCAGAAACAATCCTTTGAAAAACAATTTAGAATGTCTCAAGAGTCATAAACTATACAGATGTATACTCACTTCTGAGAATCCATGCAAAAAAAAAAAATCCTAAATGTACAGAAATTTCCACATTAAGAGATATTTACTACTACTTACTAATAAAAACAAGAAAGAATAATTGGAAACAATCTAAATGTCCAGGAATAAGAAAGTAATCAATTACATTATCACTATCTGGTGCTATATATGCAGCCACTTAAAACAAAAATAGCTAATATCTGTTGAGCACTTAATATATGCAAGACACTCTTAATACTATATTTAGTTCTCCAAACAACTTTATGAGATATTTACCATTAGTATTTCCATTTCAGAAATGAAAAAACTGTGACATAAAGAGATCAAGTAATTTGCCCAAGGTTACACATAAGGGATGGAACCAAGATATAAACCTAATAATCTAGTTCCAGGCTTGTATTCTTAACCACTACATTAAATTGCCTCTCAATATTGCGTTTGTGTAGTTTACAACAAAATGTTATGTTTTATAAAAAGCAAGCAATCAACAAAAACAGAACTTAGAGTCTTCCAGTTAAAGTTAGAGGGTTGGGGAGATGCCTGGGGCTCCCTGCTCTGCCAGGAACCGGCTTCTCACTCTGCCTCTCTCTCTCTCTGTCTTTCATGAATAAATGAACAAAATCTTAAATAAAATAAAATAAATCATGAGAAATGGTCAAGATTGATTTTTTCAGAACTAAAAAATATGAGTTTGCAAAAGGCTCATGAAGTGCCGGCACCAAGACAAATCATGGTGAAATGACAGAACACTAGAGAAATGGAGATGTCCTAAAGCTTCCAGAAAGAAAAAATTCCACACGAAGCATGAAGAATTAAAGTTTTCAATATCTACGATAAAATCTAGATTAAAGAAGCTAAGTCTTCAAAGTTATTACCTGGAATAATAATTATTTATAATATATTATTATATATAATATATATTCTATATAATTATTATATATTATACAATATATTATTATAAAATATAATAATAATTATTCCAGTTATTAAACTGGAATTTTATTGCCATGCCAAGTGTGGAGGTAAAAGATATTTTTAGATACCCAGTTTCCAAAACAATTTACCCCCCATGCATTCTTTCTCAGGAAGCTGCTTAAGGATTTCTGCAAGGAAGAGGAAGATATGGAATCCAGGAAACAAGGGACGCTAAGTGAGAGAGAGGAAACAAAGCCCTATGATGGTGAAGGGGCTTGTACAGTAAGCAGTCCAGTTGGTGTACTTTAGTAAGCTCTGGCAGAAAGCTCCTCAATAGGATGAGATGAACAGATTACCAACTGTTTTTAATTCACTAATAAGAATTTTACATAAATGAGAAAAGTCTGGGGTTGAATTAGTAATGAAAAAATTTTTTTCATTTAATATTTTATATTAAATTACCTTTAATTCAATTACATTTAATATTAAATTACTTTTACATCAAAAAGTAAAGAATGGAGGAAACAAGACAATGGCTGTGGGATGTTGTACAGAAAAAGAAAGATAATCATAGCATACTACAATGGTTCAGTTATAAACAGCATTTATTCAGTAATAATTACATATAGTCAAGATTATGATACAGCTATCACAAGACAGATGGTGGGATAGTATGTGAAGGGAGAGAGGTTAGGGCACAAGATGAAAGAAAGTAAAATCTTCACCTCCAATCATAGAGAGTCATAAGATAATGCCTAAAACTGGAAAATCAAGAAGTAGCAATGATAATTATTAAACATGTGGAAATAAATGGCTAAAGAATAAGCTAAAAGAGTTTAAAGTAGTTGCTCTGGAGAAGAGAAAATGGAAGGATAAATTACTGATTTTTCTGAACAAACCTTGTAAAAAAATTTTTAGTTATTTACATTACATACACATGTAACTGATGAAGTACACACTAAATTTTTTAAGATCCAAGGGGTGCCTGGGGGGCTCTGTCATATAAGGGTCTGACTCTTGATCTCAGCTCAGGTCTTGATCTGAGTTGTGAGTTCAAGCCCCCTGTTGGGCTTCATGCCCAGCATGGAACCTACTTTAAAAAAAAAAAAAGGATTCAAAATTATATAAGCATCATGGTTAAAACCATATCCATATAAATGTCATCAAAAAAATATTGAAAGAATACATCAATATAACTGTAGTTATCTTTCAGTGATCAAAGTACAAGTGATATTTTCTCCATTCTGCTTTCTATAAGGTGTATATATAACGGAGGAAAAATTTTGTTATGTTTTAAGCTGTTACAGAACTGCTTCAGTTGCGAACCTCAGAGATATATGAAATCAGTTTAGTTGCAAGCAGCATTTTTATGACAGGAGAGAAAAGAACAGGATAGATTAGACTTTAGATTTATTCATTTTAGAGAGAGAGTGAGGGGGGGGGAAGGACAGAGGGAGAGATTCCTCAAGCAGACTCCCTGCTGAGCAGAGTCCAATGACATGGACTCAGTCTCATGACCCTGAAGACCTTGACCTGAGCCGAAACCAAGACCAACTGAGTCACCCAGGTGTCCCTAGATTAGATTTATCTGCCATCTTCACATATAGTAAGTTTCATTAAACTTTCATATTAATCATATATAAATGTAAGTACATGCATGTGTACTGAATCACAATGTGAAATGTATTTCTTACTGTGCGCCAGAGTCCAGCAATAGCTCCGTTTTCTAAAGTTTTATTTATCTTAGAGAGAAAAAGCATGAGTGGGAGGGCAGAAGGAGAGAGAGAATCCCAAACAGACTCTGTGTTGAACCTAGAACCTGACAAAGGGCTTGATCTCACAACCCTGAGATCATGACCTGAGCCAAAACCAAGAGTTGGATGCTTAACCAACTGTGCCACACAGGCATCCCCGAAATAGTTTATACAATACTATTTTAGACAGCTTGATAAAGTGAGAAACAAGAGTTCTGAAATTTTGTGCTAAAATACAGATTTTTACTGTATGCTTTTGAAAAAGACATATGCATTTTTGTCCATTCCTGTAACAATCCACATCAGATGTGGATTCAAATTCTGCCTTCTCTTACTAGCTATGTGACCTCTTTGCATTTTAGTTTCCTTATTTATACAACAGTGATAAAGACACATACTTTACAGGGTGTGAGGATTAAAGGAGGTAATGTATTAAATCCTGGCACATACGGGCTCAACAGCTAGCAAACAAGAAATGAGGATGTTGTATGGACAAAATATGCCTTTTTGGTCATTTAAAGGAGATATGAAATATTTAATTTGAGGTTTCATTCACTTTCACTCTAGAGATCAAAATACTCTCACATTTTAATACTGATTTTATTACAGCAATCTCTAAAAATGCATATGCTTTTCCCTATTTTGAAACACAACTTGAATAAACTCAAATAATGATTCCATATGGGAAAGAAGTCATTCAAAGATACTGACTATATCTTTATTTTTAATATTTGGCTCCAAAGTGTTAATAATAAACTCTTACAAATAGTTCACTTATTTATAGTACCTTATACTAAGTTTTTTTTATATTTGTAAATATTTATAATAAATATGCTTATAACATAGTACATTTATGATAGTTCATTATTTAAGTCTTAAAAAATAAAGCCAGTATTATAAAATGTTTGAAACATTACCTCAGCAGTCACCACATTACTGATTTTATATTTGCAAGTATTGCCATTTTTTTTAAAAAGAGTTTTCAAAGCTACATAATAAAAATCCATATTTTACCACAACTTAGGAGTTCTAAAGGCTTTTATATCTTTGAAAGTATTTATTAAAAATTACATCTTAAATACAGGGGAAAGGAAGTTAGACTATAATCCTGATAGGGGTCAGGGTAATAACACAAAATAGACAAATTACACTGTCATTCTACTTAAATTATTTAAGTTATTTAATTTGACCTGTAGATAGTCTCTTGTCTTCTCATCATGCCTGACTTTTAAGTGGGAGGTCTTCATTCATGATGATCCTTTAATAGAAGCAAAGCTTTCTCCATTTAACCCATGCTGTTATCAATCATGTACAGGGATAAATGAGCCTGTAAGATTTTGCCAGTATCACAAATGACACTGTGACCTGAGGCCAACATCTTTATTTGCTTCTCCAGTGATTCACTTCAGCAGATATTAACCAATTTTATAATCCATGAAAGGCAAAATTAAAGGACACCATCCATAAAACAGAATAATTCCTATCAGCAACAAAGTGATGTGTGTATTATCTTATAAATTATATGGCCATACAGTGTGGTAATGTAATGAAGTAAAGATGGTAATAATCAAATGCCTAGGGCAAACGCTAATATGCATTTAATCACACAGCATGAAGCCATTTGTCACTACAGTTGAATGCATGTGTACATAAAATACATGAGTCACGTCCTTATTGTTATACTATAACAGCATCAATTTCACACTATCATTTCACATAATAACAATTGGTAGGATTTGACATTAGCTAAAACATTCAAAGAGTATAAGCAAAATCATCAACAGCTTTACAAATATAAAAACAATCTGATTTCTCAGTAACTAAAACAGAAAGAATTTCCCCCCACACACAAATTCTTTGTTAAAGAGCTAGAACTTCCAAGTTTCCTTTTCTTCCTTAAATAACACTAAATTGGTTTCATCATGCCTTTTATTCTTAGGAACATCCTTACAACTTGAACTGAATGCTAAATCGGTCTCATAAGCCTCGCTCCTTCATAAGTAATTATCCATATTTAAAATACAAAATATGGATGACATTTGTCACAAAAAGTCCATGCTTGTGTGAAAAACTATTCATTAATTATACACGTGTGGTATAATTATACTGGTGTGTGTGTAGATTGGAAGATATTCAGAAAAAATACCATAACATGATCTAAAAAAATATGTAAGCGTTATTTAATTATCTGATCTTGGATTGGGAACACTCAATGGGAAACCACCTTAACTCCTTAACTTACGTAACTATTATATAATAGTATTCTAAATATTACATTTCCTAGAGTGTATCCCCTCTAAAAGTGAAGGACCAAAGGGTCTTTTATGTATAGGACAGTGCCAAATAGGAACTCAGTACATTTGCACTCATATTCTATCTTGTATTAGCAATGGTTATGTTAGTCATTATATTGTTAAGTTCCTTGACTGGTGATCAAGTCTCTCTCACTTCTGTGTCCTCACATTGCCTAATACAATAATTTACAAAAGTTAGGCACTGAATATTTGTTTCATAGCATGTTGTAATGAAATGACTAGATAATTCCTACCCTTTGGAAAAGCTGAGGAGGATAATCAGTGTGCCCTATAACCATGATAAACTTCAAAAGAAATATATCACAACCCTAGAAAAACCCACTAAGAATAATTATGTAATGGAGGAAAATGGAAAGGTGTCCACAGTTGGATTTTTTAAATTAGACTTATAGAAACAATAAAGAACCAAGACTGATATAACTTAACACATCTGTTTAAGAAACTGCAAATGATACAAATTTGAGTAAATGATCTTTACCTTCAAAGTCTAGATAGATAAAGCATTCATTTAAACAAGTGTAAGCCCAGACATGATAATACTAGGCATAATATGACATGATAGAAAAAAAAAAAAAAAAGGTGCTCTAAGTGTTGAAAGAATTCAAAGCACATAGTGCCTAAGCCTCAATTACTTCACCTATAAAAATAAAGGTGCTAAAGTTTAAATTTTTGTTTATATATATCATGTCTCATCATCAAATTAGTTATAAGTACAATAGCAAATTGGAGTACATGATGTCTAGCAATACTTCTAGCAGTAAAAATCTGATTTAATTCATCTATGAAGAAGGGATTTCAGGCTACTGAGGAATTAAAGAAATAGTTCTCAACAAAGGATTTTGAGACAGACCCTGAGCAAAGGAAAATCAAATCTGGTTGAAGGACAGAAGGGTAGTTCTTACCGACACAAACTGATTTAGAAAGTAGGAAGTCAAGCAGTTTTCACAAACTGAGGAGGGAAGTGAGATAGAAGAGAATTTAAGGTCATAAGTAATCAAGGAAAGGGAAGAGAAAGAGAAATTGGAACATTTTACATTTTACAGAAAGAAGTCAGTAAAGATCAAGGAATTAAGTGAGAAGAGGGGATAACTGAACACGTGACATCTAGGAGTTGAATACTGAGTAACAGATGTATGAAAATAATTATAATATAATACGGTCATGTGCAGGGGCACCTGGGTGGCTCAGTGGGTTAAAGCCTCTGCCTTCTGCTCAGGTCGTGATGTCAGGGTCCTGGGATTGAGTCCCACATCGGGCTCTCTGCTCAGCAGGAAGCCTGCTTCACTCCCGGCTCTCTACCTGCCTCTGCCTACTTGTGCTATCTCCCTCCCTCTCTCTCTCTCTCTCTCTCTGTCAAATAAATAAATAAATAAAATCTTCAAACAAACAAACAAACAAAACACAATATGGTCATGTGCAATGGTAGAGATCCTTAGCAGTATAACAGCAGAAAGAAGGGGCTTCTAATCCAGCAGGGAAAAAATCAAGGAAGAACTGAAAAGGTCTGAGACTTCCTGGGGGCGGTGACCTCTGCACTGAGACTTAAAAATCTTAAAAGTTAAGAAGTTATTAGCAAATTGAAAAATGAGGTAAAACTGTTTTAGAGAGAAAAAACAGCATAAGCAAAGGCACAGATGGACAAAACATTTTAAATGAGGAACTAAAAACAGCTTAAGGTTAGAGTTTACCATGTAAAAGGCTGGAAGAAGAGATGAGGCATGAGAAGCACACAGGTCTGAGGTCTTTTGTTCCACGTTTAGGGGCTTGAACTAATTAATACCTTCACACATTCTGCTCTCTCATAGAGAATGCCTTCCTCTATCTTTTCCTTTTAAATTTAATTTAAAAATCAGATTGAATTTCATCTCCTCCGTGAAACTTTTCTTATGAATCCAGTTTACACCATTTCTCCTTTCCTGAACTGTACTTGTTGCCCCATCATTTGATTATATTTATCGCTCCATTCACATAATTTCGCACTTTATTATGTCAGTTTATAATGCTGCCATAAATGTTATTTTTTCATTAAGGACTTGATGTTTGTAGAAGGTTTATTAAGCTCCAGAGGGAAGTGCACTTGGGAGACACCAGATAAATAACTTCTTAAATTACTATAAATCATGTATAATTATTAAAACACTGAGTTTCTTGAAAGAAAATATTTTACACTATTGAGTAAAATATTCTCAATTCGAAGTAAGATCTTTGCAAATTTCTCCTTGTTTTAAGAAAGGAGTAGGGATTTCATATATAAATTTTAGAAATTTAATAAATTCTAAAAAGGAATCATCTGAAATGTATGAAGGAAATGAGAGAATTGGAAATTCTCTCCATAAGGATTGTTATATGAAACCAAACATGAAATATACTATTAAAAGTACTATAAATTCGGGGCACCACAGCTCAGGTTATGATCTCAGGGTCCTGGGAATGAGCCCCACATCAGACTTCCTGCTCAGTGGGGAACCTTTTCCCTCCCCCTACTCTGCGTGTGCTCTCTCAAGCTTTCATAAATAAATAAAGTCTTTTTTAAAAAAAAATTAAAGTACTATAAATTCAATTAATCCTAGCAATACAACAGAGATCTTCGTATCAAATACATAAACACTAATTTTGGTCACCTTATATCCTTTAAATCCTTTAAATATTTCTTAACCACTTAAAATCTTAAATCTTAAAAGCTTTAATTATACTAAACCCCATATTTTTCCAAATATGAAAAAACAAGAGTAAATTTTCAAAACTTACAAATTTACAATTTGTAAATAAATTAAATTGTAAATAAATTTAACAATTTAACAATTAAAAATTAATAAATTGTAAATTTTAAAATTTACAAAATTTACAAGAGTAAATTTTCAAAACACCCTAATAAGAGGGATTCTAACACAGCTGAAAATTTATTGCTTATTGAATTTAAACTGAAAATAAGTTCTAGTTTATATTAATCAGTGCCAGAAATTTTCATAAAGGCTTTTCTTATTATTAACAGAAAGTTTCCATGGGTCATAAGAAAACTAAGAAGGCTGAACAGCTTCCTGACATACTTCTGTCACATTTATATTAGCAAATAAAATAATGAAAATTACATGAATAACTTACAGTAAAAATTCTGACACAACATACATACATTACAACAAAAACATTTTTCCTTCATTATCTACACGATCATTTTCCAAAGTCCAGAGAGCATGAGGTCCACAAAATACATCTCTAAAAATAGGTTCCACTGTCAAATAAATCTGGGAAATGCTACATACTAACTCATCTTAGAGATTACGATTAGCATACCATTAGCATAGATAGAACACATTTAAATTTAACTCCAATTTCCCAAGTTTATCTTAACCATGGAACACTTTTTTTTTTGGTAATTCAAAATGCAAACTAATATTCTGGGGAACCTGTATCCCAAAGAATGTATTTTGGGAAATTCTAATAATTCCCACATGAAATTTTTCTGTTTTTACTTTGCTAGTGGCTTGAATTGATTTTAAAGGATAATTTCCTAATAAGAAATGTGTTACCAGGAACGTTATCTTCAACAAAGATATTTATCATTTAAAAATAGACAAGAAAAAAATAAAAGAAAAAGAAACTAGAAAAAATAAAGTAAAAAAAGTAAATTGATCATACTAATGGTAAGTAATTGTTTCATCTGTCTTATTCAGTGTTTCAGGTGTATATGTACACTTATACTGGCCCCCATGTAAAATGTATTTCTTAATGTGGGCTATAATCAGAAAGTTTAAGAATGCTATGAGCTCCAAAAATGCTATGAGCTGGGTTAAACAGTTTCCTTTACTGTGGGGCTTTTGAGAGCCTTTAATAAATTTCTAAGAGTATTTCTGGCCGTAGGAAGCATTTTGCCGAAGTATCTCACAGGACTAGTGTTCCTCACAACACAATTTGGGAACACTTCTTGTTGGAAACCATGCACTCCCAACTGTCTTGAGGCACATCAAACAAAACTGATATTCAGTTCTCAGCTCTTTCATAATATCCACAGATTTCTCATCTTAACAGCAAGTTCTTCACTATTTGGTCAAACTTAACAATAACCTTAATTTGATTCACATGAAGTAGTAGTGAAGCACCTGTGTGTCAATTCTGGCCCTACTACTTACTGACTGTGTAGTTATCAGCCTTGTATTATTTAATCTCTTTCCCACAGCTTCCTCATATGGCATAAGGAAACTAATGAGAACATTTAGGTCACTGAGTGTGGGATTGGTTTTGTTTTCTCGGGTTTTTTTAGTTTAGTTTTGTTTTTTTCTAGTTTTCAATTTAAGATAATGCTCATAAAACATTTAGTCCAGTGCCTGGCACGTAATAAGCTTTCAACATAAGAAAAATGTCTATTACTATCAGAAAAACACTGTTACAGGACCGGTAGTTAGGAAATCCATAGTAAATGCAGAAGAAACTAAAAACACTATGCTGCCACCCAGTGGGCACTATGATATAAAAACTGATAATCAGTTTCCTTCCTGATACTATGCTATGAAACAGTATAAAAATTAAAATACTCTCTCAAGTTACATTAGCACACTTGATAAGTTATCGAGTGGGGAATATAATTCTGAAGAATTCGAGAACTACTGGGGCGCCTAGGTGGCTCAGTCAGTTGAGTGCCGGATTCTTGATTTCAGCTCAGGTCACAATCTCAGGGTCCTGGGATCAAGCCCTGATAAGGCTCTGCCTCAGTGTGGAGTCAGCCTGAGAGTGTCTCCCTCTGCCCCTCCCCCATCTTGCATTTGCTCTCTCAAAATACATAAATAAATACTTAGAAAAAATTAAAAAGACTTAAAAAAGGAATTCAAGAATTACTTCAAGTCAACCCTGAAACCAGGGAGGGTTTGAACACAAAAGATGGCTGAAGAAATGACTGGCAAAGACAATTGTGAATGACTGTAAAATAAAATCCCCCCATGTAATGTTTGCTGATTTTCAGGTTGAAGTATTTCATAAGGCTTTTTCCTTCAAGGAACAAAACAAAGAGCCACAGGCATTTATCACAACTTAAGCAAAATAGCAAATGCCCCAAAGTAAAAGGATCTCATTAGTCTAAATGGAAGATTCTTATTTCTTTCTTTATTATTTTTTTTTTTTTTAGAGAATGCACATGCAGAGAGGGAAGGGACAGAGGGAGAAAGAGAGAGAGAATCTTAAGCAGGCTCCATGTCCAGCATGGAGCCCAACGTGGGGCTTGATCTCATGACCCTGAGATCATGACCTGAGCCACTATCAAGAGTCTCACACCCAACTGGCTGAACCTCTCAGGCGCCCCATTCTTTTTTCTTTCCTTTTCTCTCTCTCTTTTTTTTTTTAAGATTTTATTTATCTATTTGCCAGAGAGAGAGCACAAGCAGGGAGAGTGGCAGGGAGAGGAAGAAGCAGGCAAGAATCCTGACGCGGGACTCAATCCCAGGACACTGGGATCATGACCTGAGCCGAAGGCAGCCGCTTAACAGACTGATAAGTGGAAGATTCTCCATCTTCCGGGTGTAATGAAGTAGTAGTGTACTGATTTTCTTTCTAAATGAGTGTACTGATTACAAAGGTTCCCATAAGTGCCTTGAGAGTTGTTACTGATGATTTCCAAAAACGAAGGTAAATGGAAGATAAAACAATGACATAAATAATGCACATCTATAATTCAGCACTACGGGGATTGGCAAGCCAGTCATTTTTCTCCCAGGGAAATTCCATTTCGGTTTGCTTGTGCAAGGCACTTCAGAAGGAATACCATTACTACAAGAATAAAGAAAACTTGCGAAATTTTCCTCCCGGATTTACACACTCCGGCAACTGCTTACTGCGGCAGAATTTTGCACCATGCTTCAAACATTCTGCGAAGTGACATCCACCAAAGAAAGCCGAGATTCACTTCTAACAGTTCAAAGTGTTGCAAACTTTAAGCACCAGACTTGCTTGAAAATCTTCACAAGAACGCCCAACACCATTACATGTATTCATAATGCAAACGTGAGGTTTAAAAACAAACCGAACAAAACCTAAAACACATACAGGATGCTCCCGCGCGTCTCTACAATGAACAGACAAGACTCACATTACTAACCGGCAGCCTCGATACCGCTTCAGGAAAAGCCATGAGAAGTCCAAGCAAAGACTGCGAGGTCCAGGGGGGAAGGCCTCCCTCTGGTCGGGTGGGTGGGAGCTTCTAGACGCCACCAACGCAAGTCAGGAGGCTTCCGGGGAAGCCCACCGCTGGGCCGCCAGAGAGAAGGATAAATCAGGCGGCTACAAATGCAGGTGAAACCCTTAAATGGACGCTGGTTGAAAAGATTAGAAAGATTTCTGAAGGGACCACCTGCAAACTAGAAGGAGCGCTGAGTTACCTCAGCTGTCGGCCTCTCACTCCCCCAGCTTCCGGTTCACCTTTCCCCCCTGGACAACTTCCGGTTTCCAGCCAGAAGCTGGTGGCAAAAACACCTGGGGCGAAATGCAACTTTTGATTACAATAAAAAATTTAAAACCAAAAAAAACAAGATTCTGGGGCACCTGGGTGGCTTAGTGGGTTAAAGCCTCTGCCTTCGGCTCAGGTCATCATCTCAGGGTCCTGGGATTGAGCCCCGCATCGGGCTCTCTGCTCAGCATGGAGCCTGCTTCCCCCTCTCTCTCTGCCTGCCTCTCTGCGTACTTGTGATCTCTCTCTGTCAAATAAATAAAATAAAAAATCTTTAAAAAAAAACACAAGATTCTGCAGTTTCTCTGATAGCTCAAGGTGTTTTTTGTTTGTTTACTTTAAGTAAAATATGCATTGGCTTATCTATCCGTTGTTTTTTTTTTTAATCTTCGTAAGAATAAAGAAAAATGTGATGTTTTTGTTACCTACTGGGAGCAATAGGAACTGTGTGGATGGGCACAGGAAAGACTGGAAGACCTCACTGAACGACTTTTTATACTTTTTTATGTTGAATCATGTGACAGTGTTAGCGTGCAAAAAATTAAATGTTGATTTTTTTTAAGTGAATTAAGAGAAAAAACTATAGCTCTAAATATACTGATAATTACACCTACTCCAGCACCTAATATTTCAGGCCTCCTGCATAGTTTTTGCTGTGCTATCAAAATCTTAAAGAAATGATCCCTGTCCTCAAAAATTTAATCATATATCCAAATGCAAATCTATCTGGAACTCTTTTTCCTGACTCCTTTCTTTCAGGTCTTCCTCTAGATGTCACCGTATAAGGAGAACTTCCCCAAACACTCTATATAAAAAAGTAACACCCATATAACATACTCAACCCCTGCTTTGCTTTGTTCTCTATAGAGAGAACCATCTCTATAGAGGTGGTTTATTGACAATAAATAAGCCCCATGAGGTATGTCTATTATCTGTTTATTGCCTGTATTCTAGAACATAAGCTCCATGAAAACAGAAACTACTTTTGTTCAGTTTTGTATACAAAATTCCGCACAATGTCTGGCATATAAATAATCCAATAAATATAACCTTTCAATTTGGTGTATGCTAAATGTAACAGCTACACTCTAACAATGACTAATATTTACTGATAATTTACTATGTGTCAGATAATGAGCTAAGTGTTTCACATATATCATCTTTTAGTATTCACACTTTTATCACATTATCATATTATATGTAATATTATATTATTATACTTTTTGTGCATTAAGCAACAAAGGTGTAGAGAGGTTAAGAAGTTTAACTTTATGACCTCTGATCTCCTTCTAATTCTATGCAAATTTTCCAATGACTGGTAAGTATAAAATATAACCTGTTCATAGAAGAGAGATTTAAAATTATTTTTAGAATTTTTTGTTATATCTCATTTACTAAAATATTCATTATACATATGTCTAGTTCAATGGAAAATATCCTGGTTTCAACTGAAGTGCCTGTTTTAAAATAAGAGTTTAGTTAATCACTTTAAAAATAACCTCATCATTATGTTAACAAGAACAATAACACTAAGTGTATCTTTTAACCCAATAATCCCACTTTGGAGATAACATTCCAATGGGAATAAGCAACTAGAAACAGGAGAAGGAAGAATAACAATTTTTACAAAAGTGTTTATAGCTGAGCCCTGTATAGTAGTGAAAATTTTAAAATGATAATTCTGAAATAGCTGGATATTTTTTAAAACTACATGGTGTATCAGTACATTCAAATCCTTCATAATTTATTAAAAAATGGGTTTCAATGTACAAAAATGTAAGAGAACTCAAGTGTAAAAGACAGAACCTACCAATGGATACAATGATTAAGGCTGTAAATGTATCTGTGAATTCTGAGAAGGATCAGAGAAAACTTTAGCACAATGTAACTCATCATTTAAATCCATGGAATTATTTTTTCAATTGTTAAAGTATTTAACAAAACTTGATAAATTCTAAAACCTTATTATTTCAAGTTACAACTATGTAGACTTGCTTTATGCTGTAGTAGAAATTTTCTTTTAAACACAGTAAGAGAATCCATGAAATGACCACCCCTGTCATTCCTCAAAGAATTCCACATACTTCTGCCCCTTGCCTGGAATATCCTCGTAGTCTTCCTCCTGGTTCTCAACCCCCCCCCACTACCTCACCCAATCCTAAAGTTCTCTTAGTGTTTGTACTTGCTGCTCCCTCTACTTTTTCAATCACTCTGGCTGCCTAAAAACACCTTATTCTATTTTTTTTCTTCAGTGTTCCAAGATTCATTGTTCGTGCACCACACCCAGTGTTCCATGCAATATGTGCCCTCCTCAATACCCACCACCAGGCTCACTCAACCCCCTACCCCTCTCCCCTCCAAAACCCTCAGTTTGTTTCTCAGAGTCTACAGTTTCTCATGGTTCATCTCCCCCTCCGATTCCCCCCAATTCACCCTTCCTTTCCTTCTTCCAATGTCCTCCATGTTTTTCCTTATGCTCCACATGTAAGTGAGACCATATGAAAATTGACTCTCTCTGCTTGACTTATTTCACTCAGCACACTCTCTTCCATTCCCATCCATGTTGATACAAAAGTCGGACATTCATCCTTTCTGATGAAAGCATAATATTCCATTATATACATGGACCATATTTTCTTTATCCATTCATCTGTTGAAAGGCATCTTGGCATTTTCCACAGTTTGGCAATTGTGGCCATTGCTGCTATGAACATTGGGGTACATGTGGCCCTTCTTTTCATAGCAACTTCTTTCAAGACATGTCTCCAAAGGCCAAGAAAACAAAAGCAAAAATGAACTTTTAGGACTTCAACAAGAAAAAAAGCTTCTGTACAGCAAAGGAAATAGTCAACAAAACAAACAGGCAACCCACAAAATGGGAGAAGATATTCACAAACGACACTACAGACAAAGGTTTGTTATCTAAGGTCTATAAAGAACTCCTCAAACTCAACACTCAAAAAACAGATAACCACGTCAAAAAATGGGCAGAAGACATGAACAGACCCTTCTCCAAAGAAGACATACAAATGGCTAACAGATACATGAAAAAATGTTCATCATCATTAGCCAGGGAGATTCAAATAAAAACATCTTATCTTTAAAGCCTAACTCACAAGTTTCCTCTTTGAAATTTCATCAACCCTCCATTCCCACCTGAGCAAAATTAATCATCCTCTCCTTGGTATAATCACTGAGTTCTACATATCTTTATTGTAATATTTATCACACTGCACTGCAATTATTTGAACTTTCTCCTAACAAACTGTGAACTCCTTGAGGACAGAGACTCTGATCATATTTACTTTTAAATCTTTTAAAGACTAGCACGATGAATGGCATATACAAAGTGGTTAGGAGCAAATGGCTTGATACAAATCCTGACTCAGCCATTTACTACTCATGACCTTAGGCAAGGCCCTCGATCTCTCTGTGCCTCAAAATCCAAATCAGTAAAATGGGGATAATACCTACTGGGGCACCTCAGTGGCACAGCTGGTTAAGTGTCTGGCTCTTGGTTTCAGCTCAGATCATGATCCCAGGATCATGAGATTGAGGCCCATGTCAGGCTCGACACTCAGCACGGAGTCTGCTTAAGATTCTCTCTCCCAGGGTGACTCAGGTGGCAGTGAAGTGTCTGCCTTCAGTTCAGGGTTCTGGGATCGAGCCCCACATCAGGCTCTCTGCTCAGCAGGGAGTCTGCTTCTTCTTCTCCCTCTACTTGATGCTCTGCTTAATTGTGCTCTCTTTCTCTATGAAATAAATAAATAAAACTTTTAAAAGTTTTAAAAGTTAAAAAAAAAAAAGATTCTCATTCCCTCTCTCTCTGCCCCTCCTGCTCATATGCTCTTTCTCTCTCTCTAAAATAAATAAATCATATTTTAAAAGGATAATACCTATCCCTAAGGTGTAAATATGATAGAAAAGTTGCATAAAGTGCATCATATTGTTTCTGGCAGGCAGTAAGCATTCAATAGGTGTTGGCTGTTATCATTATTATTATTATTTTTATTATTACTACTATTGTTATCATGACTATTGTTTCTAAGAACTCAGTAAATATTGGCTGAATGAACAAATGAATGAGTGAGCTGTATTTTAGTTGGCTATCAGGCATCTAAATCCAAGCCCAGTTGGTGGTAAGATCTTCCTCTTTCTTCTGTACTCTTCCATTTTTGCCCTTTATTTATTTATTTGTTTGTTTTTTGAGAGAGAGTGAGAGAGAGAGAGTGTGTGAATGGAGTTGGGGGGGGAATGGGGAAGAAAGACAGAAGAAGAGGGAGAGAGAGAATCCTAAGCAGGCTCCACGTTTAACATAGAACCCAGCCCAGAACCTGACACAAGGCTCCATCTCATGACCCTGAGATCATGACCTGAGTCAAAATCAAGTCAGCTGCTTAACCGACTGAGCCACCCAGGTGCCCCCCCCACACTTTTGCCTTTTAGCTCTTAGTCCTCATTTCCTCCTCTTATTCAATCTGATATAACTTTACATATTATGAAAAGTAAAAGCTTTCCTCACTACATAATGTGTTCTTTTTTATGAATAGAATGTGAATCTTTATTATAAGGTAGAGTAATATTTATACTTGACATAGATTAAGGCCTCTAATCCAACCTTAACCATAATTGTCAGAGAGTGAATGTATATCATTTTTACTTGGTGTAGCAAAGGGAGTGAGCATATTTACATGTCTCCCAAACTAGATTCTCTACAATCAGAGTTTTCATATCTTATATTAATAGGCCTGGAGCTACTTAGAATTTGTCATGAATAAGCACAATGACTCCCTGGGAGAATAACAGGAGATAATATCTGCGTCAGAGAATAATGTTATATGCACAGAGTAAATGAACAGGTTTCTAAGTCTATAGTAGTAAATGGCTATAGTGAAAACAAGTGCTTATAACTTGTTACAGCTACAGCACTTATCACATTTCATCATAGTTATTTGTTTCCATGCTTGTGGTAAGGAATTGTATCTATTCATCTTTGTATCTGCAACCTCAGCACAGAGCTTGGCCCATGATATACATGTGACAAATGTTTGTGGATATATACTAAAATTTAAAGTCAAAGTTGCATATAGCTCAAAGAATTTCAAATAATGGTTGGTAGTGTCACAAATTGTGATAGAAATTTCTCTCTCCTAAATTCATGAAACTTACTGAGGGTTGCTGGAGGGTATGAGGTTAGGGATAGAGTGGCTGGATTATGGACATTGGGGAGGGTATGTGCTATGGTAAGTGCTGTGAAATGTGTAAGGCCAATGATTCACAGACCCGTACCCCTCTGGCGAATAATACATTATATGTCAATAAAAAAAGAAAGAAAGAAAAAGAAAAAGAAATCTCTCTCTAAAAGAAAAAAAAGGAAATCTCTCTAAAATTTGCTAAATATATGGGTTTTTACTCTGGCTTTTCACTTTGACAATATATAAGAATGTAACATATCCATCAGCTCTTGAATTTTAGTTGTCAATATCAGGATGATGGATTAATCAACCATAAGATGTAGTACATGTATTGCATATACTGTGAGGGAAGTTTATTGTGAGATTAGGATTTTTTGAACTTTATATATACCCACTACATAGAAGGAAAAAATTATAAGTTATTTATATTAGAAAATTTGCATTTTCTAATTAAACATATTAATTAAATATATTCTCCCCAAGAATTACCTTTTTTCCCTAATATACTGGGTTTTTCTTTTAACTTCTAATTCAAATCCTAATGAAAAGCAATGAGACAACCCAGTAAGTTTATGAAATATATCTTCTCTGCTCCCTCAACTAGATCCTCTTCCTTACTGTTTACTTATATCACACTATTATTATTGTACCAGTCTCCCAGGTAATCAGGATAGAAACTTCAGAGTAATCATATTCTACTCTTTCCCTCTCTCTTATTCCTCTTCTCCAAATTGCAGTACTTACGATGGATTTTGGCTGAAGTAGGTGAAGGCAAGTAAAATAATTAATCCTACAGTTTCCACTTGAGCTATTAGGTAGATCATGCGGCCATTTAGTGAAATGGAGAAGAAAAGAGGTTAACATTTTAGGGTGAAAATTGTTATCAGGATAACTTTGGCCACAAATAATAAAAAAACTTTGGGTTGCCCTGGTGGTTCAGTAGGTCAAGTGTCTGCCTTTGGCTCAGGTGGTGGTCCCAGGGTCCTGGGATCAAGCCCCACATGAGTCTCCTTGCTCAGCACAGAGTCTGCTTCTTCCTCACACCCTGCCGTTCCCCCTGCTTCTCTCTCCCTCTCTGTCAAATAAATAAATAAAATATTAAATAATAATAATAATAAACTTCAACTCCAATTGAGGCAATCAACAGATATCAGGAAGTTTATCCCAGATAACAGGAAGTCAAGGGAAGGAGCACTCCAGATTTGATTTGTTAAGTCTTCTGCTCTGTCTTTCAGTGGTTCTCTTTGTTTTGCCTTCCTCTGGTGTTGGCTCCATTCTCACAGTGGTGGCAAGATAGCTCTCAGTTCTGACCATCATATCCAGGGACAATTATATAAGGAGGAAGAAAAAGGACATATTGTCTAGTAACTACTTGGAAAAAAAAAAATCCTGCCAGCAGACATCACACATTGGCTCAAACTCACATGCCTATCTTAAACCTATCACTGATGTGAAAAATGAGATAATCATAATTAGCCTAGACCAATTGAAGTCTACTAGAGCTGGGAACAGGGTAATCTTCCCCTGAGCCACATGGTGAGGAGGAGTATAGAAGACCCAAAAAAATCAAGACCCTGACAATAAGAAAAAAAGAGGAAAGGGAGTTGAATAGGCAACCAATAGCATCAGCTACAAGAAGTGATTCTGTTTTTGCAAAAATTAAGTTTAATATCTGGAGACAGCCACATGAAAAATCAAGAAGGCAACTGGAAATATGAGTCAGAAGCTTAGATAAGGATCTCCCAGTTGGAGATATAAATTTGGGAATCAACAGCATAAAGTATTTAATCCCAAGGAATAGATTAGATTACCCAGAGTATAGAGAAGAGGGTCTCAGTTTGGTCATTGTTAAAGCATAGATGATAATATTACCTATCTTTTTGGATGACTATGAGAGTCAATTGAGATAATAAGCTTAAAGCACTAGATGCATAGCTAATACCTAGTATCTCTAATCATATATGTTAACCAACATCTCTGATTTGGTTCCATTTGAACCATAGTAACACCACAATAGAAAGATATTTTCCATTAGGCAGGCTTCCCAAATATCATGGTTCATGGATGAGTGCCTACTCTACTAAAATTTATTGCTTTCTCTTTCTCTGGAGTGATTGCTATATGGAATATCTTCCTATTTCAATAATCTGCTTATAAAGAGTTACTAATATCAGAAACGCACAACCAGTTTTCAAACACAGTAAAATGTGCTTAATATGAGGATGCATCAACCATAATTTAATCTTGTTTAATAACTCAAAATGTTTGTTGTCATCTTGATATCGTTCAGAGTCTTCATTAATACTATCTGTGATATTAGTTAGTGTGACATGACACCACTATCACTACAAAGAAGTGATAGAATATTCAGGAGAAAGTTTTATACCAGAATATAAAAGCAAGTGACAATAAGTACTTAACAGACTTACATATATACAGAATTCTTCCGAACAGAAACTCACTCTAATTTATAAAATTTTTTTAACAAACCATTCCTAATGATTAGTATGCTAAAGTTTGTGAACCACTCTGTAATAATTACTGCTGTAATAACTCTTGTACGTATCACAGCTTCAGGTCATCCCCTTTTTCTGAAACTTTATTTATCATAACAACTTCTGATCCTACTTTGTCTTCACCAGTTGGTTAATACACCAAACCTCATGAACCTTTTATTGAATATTAATGATCACTTATTAAGTTGGCTCATATGATTTGATTCTTTAGTCAAATCAACTTCATGAGAGAACAGATAAAACTGAATTTTTATACCTTTTTTTTTAAAGATTATTTATTTATTTATTTATTTATTTATTTATTTGACACAAAGAGAGAGATCACAAGTAGGCAGGGAGGCAGGCATAGAGGGAGGGGGAAACAGGATCCCTGCTGAGCAGAGAGCCCAACATGGGGCTCGATCCCAGGACGCCGAGACCATGACCTGAGCGAAGGCAGAGGCTTTAACCCACTGAGCCATCCAGGCGCCCCTGAATTTTATACCTTTAACTTAAGAACTAGACATTGAACTTTATATGTTGCCATTAGATTACAGCTATTCTGTGTTGCCATGACCCAAATAGTGTCCATTAATTGATTCTACTAGATATTTTAATGTGACATAATGCTATAGATTTATCTTTATATTTGTAGGTCAGCTTCTAGTTATGACTGGCTCTCTTTAATCCAATGACCTGAAAGTCCATTATGTGACCATTTTATGGGTAATTCACTAGATACGGTATTCTTGTCAAATAGAAGATGTCATTTCTAGTATCTCTTCTCTTCATGGTCATAAATTCACTAACTAGAGCTGCTTAAAACACCAGAGAGAGCAAGGGATTTGAATTAGCTTCATATTCACATTAACAGTCAATTGACCCAGAATGGAGTTACCTTTTGCCTAGGGCTTCAAATACTAAACTATTCCTCTCTTCTGTAAGTCAAGTATTTTCCCAGAAATAGTGTATATGAGTTTCTCTGAGCCTTCCACACTTTCTTCCCTCTTCTTTTATACTGCGGTTAAAGATGTTTTTTAAAAGATTTTATTTATTTATTTGACAGAGAGATCACAAGTGGTCAGAGAGGCAGGGAGAAAAGAGAGGAAGAAGCAGGCTCCCTGCTGAGCAGAGAGCCCCATGCAAGGCTCCATCCCAGGACCCTGAGATCATGACCTGAGCTGAAGGCAGAGGCTTTAACCCACTGAGCCATCCAGATGCCCTAAAGATTTAATCCATAACTTCAAAACAAAGGTTTACCTAAGCCCTATCTGTGTTGAATACCTTTGATGAATGAAGTAGAGATATTCTTCACTGAGTTTTTACATTGAGATAAAAAAAGATCCCCACATTTGCTAAATAATGCTGAAGAATGTTAATCTCTGCCTACCCCCCTTCTTCCTTCAGAACTAATTTTAGAATATAGATAAGACATCTACCTGTTTTTTCCTGACTCAAACTGTGAGATAAAGGAGTAGATGCAGAAACAAATTATCTTAAGAGGACGGAAAAAAAATTTTTAATCAGGAAAAAGTAGTTCTGTTTCTGCAACCCTGGATATACCAACTCAAACTTGAAACTTTTTTCTGCAAGAAGGCATTTCCATTACCCACCCTGAATAGCAAGCTTCTCCCAATACTCTGTCCCAAACTTAAACTGAAACAATGAATGAGTTGGTTACCCAGATAATTAATTCATTTTTCCCTCCAATTCTCTTCAGTTGCTAGTGTAGACATATTTTCGACATCTTATTTTATTCCGTTCATGTTAATGCTGTTAAAATTTTATATGATGGGGGCGCCTGGGTGGCTCAGTGGGTTAAAGGCTCTGCCTTCAGCTCAGGTCATGATCTCAGGGTCCTGGGATTGACCCCCGCATTGGGCTCTCTGCTCAGCGGGGAGCCTGCTTCCCCCTCTCTCTCTGCCTACCTCTCTGCCTACTTGTCATCTCTCTCTCTGTCAAATAAATAAATAAAAATCTGTAAAAAAATAAAATAAAATAAAATTTTATATGATGTTCATCATAGGTTAATACTATTTATATACCCATAGACTGCTTACAGACTTTTCAAGGACACAGACTTCCCTTCATTTCAATCACAGTAAAACTTCATGACATTAATAGGAATCCCACATAAGTAGAAAAAGGATGGAAGAGTCCTTAAAACACACACTGCTATAAAATATACTCAAATTCTTCTTGGGGCCCTTTATTCATAGAGTTCAATAAATCAAATCAAGTGTATGAAACCCAAAACATGGATCTGAGTTAAATAACAAAATAAAGCACAAGGCCAACTTGAAGAAATTTTCTGAAAAAAATTCTTCACATAAAATTTATCTAACGTAGAAATTTGTGTTCTCGCCAAATGTGGCCTGAAACATCCTTGTTAAGTCAGGTAGGAACAATTTCAGAAAACCTAGCAAAAGAGACCTGAACCAGTCCTGGGGAAAAATATTGTACTATTTTTCAGTTAATTTCTACATCTTTATGCCTTTACCCCTCTACCCCCCAACACCCCACCCCACTTGAGAGTAGCCCCCTGAGCCAGGGCAGGGTGCTCTGCGGAGACTCACCGAAGCTGACCACTATTACAGGATCTGAGACTGCTCAAGGGTACCGTGAGAGAATTTTAGGGCCAGAAGGAAGGCAAATCCTCAGTTTCAGCTATAATTCTTTTTTTTTTTTTTTAAGATTTTATTTGTTTTTTTTAACAGAGAGAGACAGGGAGAGAGGAAACACAAGCAGAGGGAGTGGGAGAAGGAGAAGCAGACTTCCCACTGAGCAGGGAGCCTGATATGGGGCTTGAATGGAGGACCCTGGGATCATGACCGGAGGCCAAGGCAGATGCTTAACGACTGAGCCACCCAGGCGCCCCTTCAACTATAATTCTGATGGTAAGGCCAGAAAACTCAAATACTTTTCCCAAAGTCATACAAGCTAATACTAATTCCAAATCTGTGGTTCATTCTGTGGCGTACTCAGGGTCTAAGATTCATTTTTGGAAAGTCTTCTTTTTGTTATGAAATAGCGAACTAATTTGACCCAAACTAATAATGTTTACCTCACATTGCCCTATGTGAACTTCCCATCATGTATATAATTCATGTTATGAACAAAAAACCAGTTAAAGGTTAAAAATTCAAGTTTATTTCAGTTACTGATTGTAGCTATTTACGTCAAGCCAAAAGAGCTTAAGATAACATTTTTAATTCCTATGGGTTTGTATTAACAGAGAGGAGAAATCAGCAAAAGCATGGAGAAAAAAAAGCTAGTCTTTCGAGTAGACTTTTTCCGGGGAAGAGCCTTCACTCATCCCCCCCCAGGTTCAAATCACAGAGCTGGACAGACAGGCCGAATGGTCAGGACGGTCTGAGCAGTAGAGCCAGGGCAGCGTGAGGAAGAAAGGAGGCACAACAGAGAAGTCTGGTTTGAGTTGGTAGGTCTAATGGGGGGCTGAAAGCGGGCAAAATTTTAAAAGCCCCTCCCCCCCATTTGATTCTGGGACTAACCCTTTGTTCATAGTACTTACCGGTATGCAAATAAAGAAAATCTCTGGACCTACGAAAATATTCTGAAATTCAAAAGTAAAAAATCACCTAGTAAAGGGGGGTCAACTTTTCCCATAAAGGGCCAAATAATAAATATCTTCGGTTTTCCAAGCCATACGGTCTGTGGCAACAGAACGGTGTTGCATTGTAGCAGGAAAGCAGCTACCATACTGCAAAAGCAGCCAGAGATGCTACGTAAATGAATGAGTGTGGCTGTGTTACAATAACATTTTATTTACAAAAGCAAGCCCCAGAGAGCTGTAGTTTGCCCACCCTTGACCTAGAGTAGTCAGAGAAATGGCTCCCTCTAAAATAATTTCCCCTCAAAAGTAGGAGAAAAGTTTAGAAAATTGTCTGATCCAAATAATACATTATATGATAATGAAAATTAATTAAAAAAAAAAAAGAAAAGAAAATTGTCTGATCCTTATTCCCAGTAAGGTCCAAGAATAAATTGCATTTATGAGATGAAAAATAGGCATTCTTAAAAATGAAACAATTTGAGGACAGACAAGATTGGATTTAAAACATGATCACCAAATTTAAAATTACACTGAAAGCAGGACACAACAAAAGTTGGAAGTAGAATTCGTAAAGTAGGAAGCAAACTTAGAAATTTAACCAAAATAAAGAGACAAAGGATAAAGGAAAGGAAAATATGAGAACAAGGAATACACACATGGAAAAAAGAAATATTGAATAAAAATTCCTAAAAGTAAAGGTAACATGTGGGAGAGAAGGAATCATCAATGAAATGAAAAACATCTTTCTAAGCTGATAATATAGCATTAGTGGGGAGTAGGGCATATTTCAGGTGAAACCAGATAAGTGCTGAAAAAATTGTTGAAGCTGAGTAATAACTACTTTTCCTTCTTTTTCTTTCTCTTTTTTTAAAGATTTGAGGGGGGGCAGGGGACAAGAAGAAGCTGGCTCCCTGCTGAGCAAGGAGCCCAACATGAGGCAGTCCCAGAACCCTGAGATCATGACCCCAGCCAAGGCAGACACCCAAGCAAGTGAGCCACCCAGGTGCCCTGACTACTGTTCTTTCTATGTTTGTAGGATAAGAACCATTTTTTCTATTTTTGTAAATATCCATAAGAAACAGAATTTTAAGTTATTATGAGTTTTTCATAATTATGATAAATATGTTGATTTTTATTTGTCAAAATAAAGCACAGAGAAGAAATCTAACCTATGATCCCATGACCCAGATGTTACCCCATTAATATTTTCATTGTCTATCTTTTTTGTGCTTTTTTCCTACCCAGATACATATTTATAAAATTAAGATCATTTTATACATATTGCTTTGTATCTTGCCTTTCCTTGCCTGCTAGAATGGAAATATTTTCAATCTATGATTCCATTTTAATTTTATTGATTAGGTCCAGTAGGAAATATGTGTTTGGCATTATTCTAAAGGCCCTGCACACAGAATTCTTACGATTTTGCAGCTAGGCTTCAACTAATATGGTAGAAAACAACTTAAATTTAATGCAAAACTTAAACTTAAGTATATAGGACAACTCAGTGATTAAAATAAGATGTCTTGAATAGAAGGAAGATTAAGGAAACCTATGTTCTCGTGTGCAAGCAATTGAAATCAACTCTGGCTAACATAAGCAGAAAAAGAATTTGTTGGAAGGGAATTGAGCAACTCACAAAATCTATGAGAAGCCTGGAGGAGATTCAAAAAAGGGGCAGACGCCAAGGAAGCCTGAACAGCAGGAGCCACACCCAGACAAAACCAGAGGAGCAGGTTGCTTACGATGGAAGCTGAGAAGAGTCACACCACAGACACAACTGACATCAGACGCTTAACACCATTGTACACTCTTGCTATCTTTGCTATTACAAGTAATTCCTAAATTGTTTCTGCATCTGTGTGTTACTCTCTCAGGATTCAAACCCCTGAGCTGGAGTACCGAATTCTGGATCCTAAATAACGTGTCCTTATGCTGGTTGCCCCAAGCTCAAGAAAAAGAAGATCATTCCTCTTTTTGGTTTTAGTAGTGGAAGACAGGACCTGGTATCCCATCAGGGTTACACACAACAGGGAATTGTCCCTCAATAGGAAGTGGATGGGGAGGAATATATAGGAGGAAGAGAATATAATACACATGCATAATATATGAAATACCGTGTATGTATATGTGCATATTTAGAGAGATCTAACCTTAAAATTCACTACAAAAAATGGCTATATGGTCATAACCTACTCTTTGACTTTTAATATTCTCCTCTAAATTATGAAAGTAATATTTGCTCCTACTAGCTTCATTAATATGTTGTAAAGATAAATGATTTAATATCCGCTAACTACCCTGAACATCTTAGGAAAAGAATGCATTATAGATACAAGTGATTTTAATTAGCAAAACTGTAATTAGTAGAGTTCATAATATCTGCTGTGCTTCAGACATAGATAATACTCAGTAAATGGTACAAAGTCAAAGACACTGGAAACCGCAGGCATTTTGCTCTAACTACATTACTATATATAAACTAAGTTTTAAAACCGCACTAATTTTTAGTTAACTTTTTAAACTTAGTTTATATAAAATACAGTTCTAGGGCTTGGAATTGGAGAGGGGAAGAAAGATGCATAGGCTGTTCAGTTGGTTGGATCTGTTACATTAATTTCACAATCTGTGCAGGAGTGGATTGTCCCTTGAATGGTAATGGAAAATTAGTTTCTTTATTTCTTCATTAAGACTGTGGGAGGAAAATTAATACTCACTCCGGCTTTTCCAAATTAATAGAATATATCTTTATTAAAATGATGAATGTATATGCCCACTTTCTTTTTGGTTGAGAGGCTCTCTAACTCACAGAATGACTGAACTTAAAGCTGAGCCTTAGAAATCATCTTGTTAAGGAAACTGAGATCCGGTAAGACTAAATTAGTAACCCAAGGTCACACAATTCATTAAGGGCAGAGCAAAACTAGAAACTGGGGTCTCTGACTCTTTTTTTTTTTTAAGATTTTATTTATTTATTTGATAGAGAGGAGAGAGATCACAAGTAGGCAGAGAGGCAGGGGAAAGCAGGCTCCCTGCTGAACAGAAAGCCCGATGTGGGCGATGTGGGGTTCCATCTCAGGACACTGAGATCATGACCTGAACTGAAGGCAGAGGCTTTAACCCACTGAGCCACCCAGGCACCCCTGGGGTCTCTGACTCTTAATCCAGTGCTCTTCCACATTCATCAAGCCACTTAACGGAGAAGAAAAAAAAATTCCTTCATTATGCTTTTTCACATTAGTGTATGTAATGTTTTCAGTTCCTGTGTCCCAAGGGGTAGTAATCTCCCGTGCAAAATAACAAAAGAAAATATGTACCTTTTCCAATTTTCTTTTGGTGAGGTTCAGATGGAAGAAATACAACCCCTATCTGGGAAAAGGCCAACCTTGGGCAAAACTCTGAAGTCTCTTTCTTTAATCCCTCTCTTCCCCATTTGATACCCTTACACACACCAGGTTCCCAATTAACTCTTTCCCACCCCCAGTGTCTTTCTTCATGAAAACTCTGAGATTTTACTTCACTATTTCATACATAAACAGTGTGTTTGATACACGCACATGCACCCAATTGGGTGCACCCACTACTTATTTTGGGAAATAAGACAGACCATTGGTAGATCATCTCTTCTTTATCCTTCCTTAAATTCATCTTCTCACTGATGCACAGAAGAACCCAACCAGTCTCCCATCACTTCCTCCTTTTCTATCGTTTCTTTGATTTTCTTTACAGTTTTTCTACATGTGAATGTAGCCCTATTCCATACATTTTCTAGTTTGTGCATGCTCTTAAACTTTACGTAATTTGCATAAACATAAATATGATATGTTCCTACAATTTTTTAGATTCAACATTTCGTTTGTTAAACATTGTTTTATGTTACCTTAATG
>CM053613.1:20951591-20966591 GCA_028646535.1 Procyon lotor | reverse complement strand
TCTGGAGCAGAAAGGAAAGATTTGTGTTAGAGGTATAAATCTGGGGATTGTCAGCACATAAACAATATTTAAAACCATGGAAATGAACACAATCACCTACAGAGGAACTATTTCCAAAGAGTGCTCAATAAGTTATTAGTTAGTCATAGGTTGTACAATAATTTGTTTAACAAATCCCATTTCTTTTTTTTAAACATGTGTTCCCAATGTTTTGTGTAACTCGTGATTAATTTTTATATCCTCCAGAAATATTTACAACAATTTTTTTTCTAATAGAAACCAGCTTTTCAAAAAAGCACCTAACTCAGAATAGGCTTTGAGACCCAAAGTCGAAGCAGAATAAGTCTGAACAGTAAAAGAAGGAAGTAGGGGGCAAGCTCAGGGTTGTGTGGACAAGAGTTGGAGGGATGAGAATTCTTGCCCAGCACTGAAGAAAAAGTAGAAATGTCTAAAAGTAATCTACGGGGTGCCTGGGTGGTTCAGTCGTTAAGCGGCTGCCTTTGGCTCAGGTCATGATCCCAGGGTCCTGGGATTGAGCCCCGCATCAGGCTTCCTGCTCGGCAGGAAGCCTGCTTCTCCTGCTACCATTCCCTCTGCTTGTGTTCCCTCTCTCGATGTGTTTCTCTCTGTCAAAATAAATAAAATCTTAAAAAAAAAAAATTTAAAAAGTAATCTACCAAGTTCTCTGAGCATTTTTTAATTTTTTAAAAGAACACTCTCCTCCATCTTGCCTATGTAATCTTTAATAAATTCGACATTTTGCTAACTAAATGCGGTGAGTTCTCTACAGTGAATTAAATGCCAAGTCCTGATGAGGATGGGATGGTTTCAAGAGGAGAAACTGTACAGACAGTATCTAGGCTACATTTGTTTGTTTGTTTGTTTGTTTGTTTGTTTTTAAATGACAATGCAATGAACTCCTTTAGAACTACATCTTTGCATATGCTCAAGATTACTTTTTCGGCATAAATTTCTGGATACTGGATTAAAAAGAATGGACCATTTTTTAAGGCTTTTTTTTTTTAAGGCTTTTTTATACATGTTGCCAGGCTGTCCTCCAAAGAAGTTGAACTAATGCGTCACCAACCTAATATTAGAGTGCTCATATCCTCTCACCTACATTTTAATCTTTCTCAAATTAAGCAGAAAATGTGGTAGCTCCTTGTTTTAATATGGCATCATCCTCACTCATTATGTTTTTTAATATGACCCTATGTGGTCTTTGCTTCTAATTTTTTTCCACATCAGTTCATTCTCTATGTCACTGCCAGATTCTTCTTCTTCTAGGGTTCCTATGACACTATTCCCTGTTCAAAAATCTTCAATGACTCCTTACTATCTACTGAAGTAAACACAAACTCTTCAGTCTGTCATTTAAGACACCCTGCAATATGGCCTCATCACGTATTTCCAATCTTATTTAATCCTCCACTCTCCTGCACCTACCCTACAATCCAGTTAAAATCATATAATAGTCATTGTTCTCCAGAACATGACCCATAATTTCTCATCTCCATGTCATAATAGTCCAGTGATGAAAACTCATCATGAATGCTTCAGATCTCCCCTCCCCTGCCTTTAGCAGATCCTGCTAATTAATCATCATACTCTTTCCCACTGAGCTGGGACACAACGTCTCAATACAGTGCTGCAGACGACCCCTACCAGTGAAACAGAATTGGCATGTGAGGTGTAGCTAACCTGCCATGCCTCTAATTCACCTAGTTGGCCTTTACTCCAGTTCTTCTTGAATTGGTTGCCATATATTAAAGTTCACTTCAAATGTTTCCTCTCCTACAAAGCCTTTCTTGATTCCCCTCTCCACCACCAATTCTCTAGGCACATTACATGGCTCTTGTATGTCTTCCTTCATTTCACCTTGTTTTGTTATTCTTGTGCTATTTCAAACCATCTGTGTCTTAAGACAATAAGTAAAGAGTTCAGGTTCTGGAGTCAGACTGTCTTAGTTCAAATCCTGGATCTGTCCCAACGAGCTTGAATGCTTGAGCAAGTTGTTTAACACCTTCAAATTGCAGTGCCCTCATCTGTAAAATGGACATAATATTTGGACCTACTGAAGAAAGCTGTGAGATTTCAAGGAGACAGTGTAAGTCACATGCTTAGCTAAGTGGCACACCATATGAAGATTTGAGAAATGTTACCTACTTCTCCAAAAGTTAAACACAGAGTTACCATATGACTTAGCAATTCTACTGCTAGATGTAGACCCAAGAGAATTGGAAACATATGTTAACACATGAACACAGGTACGTGGATGTTCATTGCAGCATTATTCACAACAGTCAAAAAATGGTAGCAACCCAAATGTCCATCAACTGATGAAAAAACAAAATGTGGTATATCCGCATAATGGGATATTACTCAACCATAAAAAGGAGTGAAGTGCAGATATATGAAAACACAATGCTAGGTGAAAAGTCAGTCACAAAAGACCATATATTGGGGCACCTGGGTGGCTCAGTGGATTAAAGCCTCTGCCTTCGGTTCAGGTCATGATATCAGGATCCTGGGATCGAGCCCTGCATCGGGCTCTCTGCTCAGTAGGGAACCTGTTTCCCCTTCTCTACCTGCCTGTCTCTCTGCCTACTTGTGAGCTCTCTCTCTGTCGAATAAATAAATAAAAATCTTAAAAAAAAAAAAAAAAGACCATATATTGGGGCATCTGACTGTTGGTTTCATCTCAGGTTGTGATCATTAGCTGGAGCCCCAAGTTGGACCGCACACTCAGCATGGTGTGTGTGAGTCTGCTTGAGATTCTCTCTCCCTCCCCCACTGCCTCAGCCCTGTCTCCAGCTCACACACGCATATGCACTCTCTCTTTCTCTCTCAAATAAATGATTTTTTTTAAAAAAGACCATATATTGTATGGTTCCATTTATATTAAATGTCCAGAAGAAGCAAATCTATAAAGACAGAAGTGGATTAGTGGTTGCCAGGGGTGAGGGAGGGGGAAATAGGGAATAACTGCTAGTGGGTACGGGGCTGCTTTTTGGAATGATGTAAATGGTCTACAGCCAGATAATGGTGATGGCTTTTTGCACAAAATTGTAAATATACTAAAACTCATTAAATTGTACATTTTAAAATGTTTAAAATGATTCATTTTCTGTAAATTTTTAAATTGTATATGTTCTATGAATTTTATCTCATTAAAAAAGTATTATTTATATTACTACTTAACTTTGTATCCCATAGAATGTCTAAGACAATATCACTAAAAAATTATTTTCTTTAAAAAAAAGAAAATTATTTTCTTTTTTTTTTAAGTTATTTATTTGACAGAAAGACCACAAGTAGGCAGAGGCAGATGGGGGGGGGTGGGAAAGCAGGCTCCCCACTGAGCAGAGAGCCTGACGCGGGGCTCGATCCCAGGACCCCGAGATCATGACCTGAGCCAAAGGCAGAGGCTTTAACCCACTGAGCTACCCAGGTGCCCCAAAAATTATTTTCTTTTTAAAGGAAAATATATTTAATATGGCCTTAAATGTACAGGTGAAATGATATGAGTAACTTCTATAAATTATAGTGACTGTAATTTGCATGTAGAACAAACCATTGGTAAATGGTAATTTATTGCTCTGTAGAAATTCCAATAGACTAGGTCAAACTAAAACAAAACAGTTCTAACAATCTTGGGATTACATTTAGCTAAAACACAATCTAACAAAAAAATATTAACAGTGAATTCAAAAAAGAACTGTAAAAAACCATTGTTTAAAAAAAAGGTTAATTAAAACAAGAGACTATTTTAAACCATTTTTTAAATGTTAATATCCACTGTCCACAATGGGAAATTATGGCTTGGCTTGTCATTTCCCATTATATGAAGATGAGCATATACATTTATAACCCTTTCTAGAAGTTAATTTGACAACTTGTATAATATAGACATATATTTACAGCTAGAAAAAGGCCTGGAATGATGTATTCCAAGTACTACACTTGGAAGTAAAATTAGGGATTTTTCTCTTTGCCCTTATCCCCTATATTCTTCTACAATAAACATTTAAGTAGTGCTTTTGTAATAGAAAATAACAAAAGCATTTCTTAGCCAGTTTTATTTTGATGAAGTCAGCCTAATATTTTTAAAACTTTTCTGAATAAACTAGAACTTTAATGAACTTGTTAGTGATATATCTAGAAAATGATGAATAGGTAAAATACAGAAATCACTGAAGAGACATTAGATCTGCAATTAGGGAATGATTAATGAGATATTATCTTTACAAAACAGCAACGCAAAAGTGCAATAGGTCAATGAAAATGGATGAGTCATTAATCTCTTGTAAGGTTTAAGGACAGAATCTCTACATTTATTGAAATGAATTGTTAAATTGTCTTCTAAAACGGTTATTCCACTAGTGAGCAGAGAATGCCTTTCTTACCACACCCTTCTCAGTAATGATGTAACCAGCAAAAAAAAAATGAGTCTCATTTTACTTCTCATCTCTTTGATTACTAGTGAAACTGAATGTTTTCTAAGGCTTTTTTATTGACTATTCATATTTCTTCCTTGGGATATTGTCCGTTAATCTATTGCATGTTTTGTTTTGTTTTTAAAGATTTTATTTATTTATTTGACAGAGAGAGATCACAAGCAGGCAGAGAGGCAGGCAGAGAGAGGGGGGGAAGCAGGCTCCCTGCTGAGCAGAGAGCCCGCTGGATCCCAGGACCCTGAGATCATGACCTGAGCTGAAGGCAGAGGTTTAACCCACTGAGCCACCCAGGCGCCCCTCTATTGCATGTTTTTAAGTAATCTTTTCCCTTGTTGATTTGTTATGATATTTTAAAAACTAAAGATCTTAACTCTTTATCTGACATATGTTTTAAGTAATTTTCCCAGTTTGCCATTTCCCCTTTCAACTATAATGTGTAAAAATATTTGATTTTAAGAAGTCAAATATATTATTATTTTTTTCTTTCTTACTTTTGCTTTGCTTTAGCTCTTAAAGAGTCCTTCCAGGGGTGCCTTGGTGGCTCAGGTGGTTAAGTGTCTGCCTTCAGCTCAGGTCCTGATCCCAGGATCTTGGGATTGAGACCCAAATCAGGGCTCCCTGCTCAGCAGGGAGGCTGCTTCTCTCTCTCCTTCTGCTCCTTCCCCCAACTCATACTTGTTCTCTCTCTCTCTCTCAAATAAATAAATAAAATCTTAAAAAAAGAGAGAGAGCCCTTCTCAACTCTAGAAGTAGATGTTATTCACCTACATGTTCTAATTCTTTCATGGGGCAATTTTTTTCATTTTATTCTTAAAGCCATCTGGAGTTTATTTGGGAGTAAGATGTGAGAGAGGCAACTAACTCTTAAAAACACATTTTTTTTTAAAGATTTTATTTATTTATTTGACAGAGAGAGATCACAAGTAGGCAGAGAGGCAGGCAGAGGGAGAAGGGAAAGCAGGCTCCCTGCCGAGCAGAGAGCCCAACTCGGGGCTCGATCCCAGGACCCTGAGATCATGACCTGAGCCGAAGGCAGAGGTTTTAACCCACTGAGCCACCCAAGTGCCCCAAAAACACATTTTTAATACAACAAAATTTCCTGACATAAGCATTTAAATGGTTTTTCAGAGTTCATTTAAAAAGGACTGGGTTCTGTGGAAACTTTTTTTTTTAAAGATTTTATTTATTTACTTGAGAGAGAGAGAGAGCACACAGAGAGAGGGAGAGAGAGAAGCAGACTCTCCGCTGAGCAGGGAGCCCGATGCAGGCTAAGATAAGGGCCTGAGCTGAAGGCAGATGCTCAACCAACTGAGCCACCCAGGCACCCCTGTGGAAACTTATTTTAACGGTGTTTTTTTGGAAAAGGTCTTTTTGCTAAATAACTTCTACATTACTTGGATGTCTTACAAAGGGTATGTATTTCTTTAGTGTTAAATATATGGAAATTTATTTTTTAAAAAAGAAACAAAAAGTGTGCTCTTCATTGCATGAGAGGTTGATGTCATATGTCAGAGTCAGATTTTGAACTTCACCTTTTTGTGACTAAAAGAACAAAAGACACTCTTCATGATTCATAGGGCGTGAATCATAAGTGCTAGATGATTAAGTGAAATTCTAATACCAGTGGGGTGAAGTGGAAATCCTACTGGGTAGAAACCAGAAATCCTAGTTTCAATGCTCCACTGGATTCACTTACTAAATTTCTTTAGACAAATTTCTTAAAATTTCGGTACCTGTTTGTCAGCTTATGAAACAAATATCTTAGTTGTTAGAAAAGACGAGCTTATGAGTTAACATAATAAAGTACTAAAGACAACTTGAAGTAAAACTCTTCATGGATAGCATTAACAATTCTAGTCATCCAGGAACTCAGGAAGCCTAAAATGTTTCCTTAATTAATAAGTCTCCTTTCAAGGACTCGGCTGTTATTTTCAGAGGCCCTTTGAAGGGGATGGATTATCAGAGTTGAACATTTTGGGAATAACAGACATTTCATGTTACTGCTGATGAGATTGAAGTAATATTGTATTTTAAGAAACCTAACCTTCATTTTAATTTTTGGCTTTTCTCTTTTAACATATTTCAGCTTTTTGAGACGCCAGTCATACACACACACACACACAAATGCTCATAAACAGATGCATACCCCATAAACTGATGTTTACTAACATTCATATAGATTTGTGTATAATAATAGGGAGGTATGTAACCACATACTTGCTCACAAGTATATCTTCAAGTTTATCTTTAGCATGTTGATGAAAAGAACTAATAAAATCAGGCAATAAGCAAATCTGGTAAGATGATTAAAGACTTCTGAGTCCACTATTGGTAAAAAGCTCTCTGCCTAATGTTATTGAGGCCCCCAGAGAAACCGATAAAAAGGAGGATTTATTTATTACCTCATTCAATAAATATTAATTGAGCATCTGCCAGGCACTCTACTAGGCACTGAGGAAAACTATTAGGTCGAAGCACATGAAATTGCTGATATTCAAGCATATTTTTTTATTCACAACAATAACAATTTCACATGGTTCAACCTAAGAAAGTTACAGAAAATCCTTAGGGGAAAAAATAAGAAAGAGAGTTGAAAATTATGAGAAAAACAATTTTTTTCCACAATAACAACTTAGAAGAAATAAAAGAGAATGAAAAGAAAAACACCACTGGGAAACGGGAAAAGAGAACATATAGACAAAAACAGAAGAGAATGGTAAAAATGTACCATAAAAACTAATATAAATTCTTTTTTATTTTTTATTGAGGTATAACTGACATACAACATTATATCAGTTTCAGACTACACATAACGATTCAGTATTTGTATACATTATAAAATAACTACCACAGTAAGTCTAGTTAACATCCACCATGATACATAGTTACAAAAAAATTCTTTGTCTTCTGATAAGGACTCCTAAAACCTACTCTCTTAACAAATGTCAAATATGCAATACAGTATTCTCTATGGTCACTGTCCTGTACAGAACATCCCCATGATATAATGGGGATCTTTGTACTTTTTGACTCCTTTACCCATTCAACCCACTTCTCATCCCTTGCCTCTAGCCACCAACAATCTGTTCTATCTATGAGCTGGGGGTGGGGGTTGTTTGTTTGAAAATGAGTACATTCTTTTTTTTTTTTTAAGATTTTATTTATTTATTTGACAGAGAGAGAGATCACAAGTAGTCAGAGAGGAAGGTGGAGGGGGGGGGAAGCAGGCTCCCTGCCGAGCAGAGAGCCCAATGAGGGGCTCGATCCCAGGACCCTGAGATCATCACCTGAGCCAAAGGCAGAGGCTTTAACCCACTGAGCCACCCAGGCACCCCGAAAAATGAGTACATTCTTAATAATTAATTTAATTCATCCAGTATGTATTGGGCATCCAACACTATAAAGATAATTTCATGAAAGGCACAGTATGTGCCTCAAAAAGAGAGGAAGGGGGGCACCTGGGTGGCTCAGTCATTAAGCGTCTGCCTTCAGCTCAGGTCATGATCCCAGAGTTCTGGGATAGAGTCCCACATCAGGCTCCTTGCTCTGCAGGAAGCCTGCTTCTCCCGCTACCATTCCCTCTGCTTGTATTCCCTCTCTCGCTGTGTTTCTCGCTGTCAAATAAATAAAATCTTTAAAAAAAAAAAAAAAGAGGGGAAGGAAGGAAGGAAGGAAGGAAGGAAGGAAGGAAGGAAGGAAGGAAGGAAGGAAGGAAGGAAAGAAGGAAGGAAGGAAAGAAAATATGGTTCTCCTTAAAAAGGAAAGATAGACCAAAGTGTCCCATGTTTTTAAATCCTAAATTCTGAGGGGAAAAAAAATTGAGGTGGTAAAGGAGCTATAACAGAGGAAACTGTAGTAGAAATATAAAACTATATACAAATTCAGTACAAATCAGAGAAAAAGATAGTAAATTGGAACAAAATAAAACAAGAGTCCTAATAATAGAAAACAGATTCAGCAGCAATGTCTCCTGAATACAAAAATGAAAAGTATATATCAAGTTATCAGAGTAGAGAGGCCAATAAAAGTAAATCTAAAAATGGGGTAGTATCTCTTTTGGCACACAGAAAATTATATTAATTTCCCATTTTGTATAATTAGGGGTGAACAAATTATAAAAGACATAATTTTGGTATACAGCCAAATTCTAAAATTTATAGCTTAACGTGATAACTTTCCTTTTAAGTATGATAGATTATATAAAAGCGAGTCATGCATGACTGTTCAGAATGGGAAAGAATCATTAGAAAATTACTTAAATAGAGGCACATAGCTGGCTCAGCTAGGAAAGCGTGCAACTCTTGGTCTCAGGGCTGTGGACGAGCCCCATGCTGACCATAGAGATTAGTTAAAAATAAAATCTTTTCTAAAAATTACTTAAATAAAGCCCCCTTTACCCTTCTATTATTAAAGATGTTCAAAGAACCATAAGATTTTAGCATAAGAAGAAATCTTAGAGTTCATTCAGGCCAAACCTTCACTGTCTCAGAAGAGGCAGAGAGGGGTCAGAGAAGTGATTTGTTCAAAGCGATCAAGCAAGGGGCGCCTGGGTGGCTCAGTGGGTTAGAGCCTCTGCCTTCGGCTCAGGTCATGATCCCAGGGTCCTGGAATAAAGCCCTGCATGGGGCTCTCTGCTCAGCAGGGAGCCTGCTTCCCCCTCTCCCTCTGCCTGCCTCTCTGCCTACTTGTAATCTCTTTCTCTTTGTTAAATAAATAAATAAGATCTTTTTAAAAAAAAAAGTGATCAAGCAAGAGAAGAATGAACTTACTCATTCTTTCATTCACTTAGCAGTCAGGCATGTCTGCTGTGTGTCAGGTGAGATACAGAGATTAGTGAATTTTGTTCCTGGTTCTCAAGAACCTGTCAGAGTGGCGGTGGTCAAGGTGGATAAAGGAAATCCATAAGCTTTACTAATGACATTAGTGTACATCAGTAAGTGAAATAATACTTTAAAATCCACATTTTGTATGTCAAACCTCAGTTCTTGAGAACTGTCATCTGAAAGCTTCAAGCCGGTGTACTACATAAAATAACAAAGGAGAATCCTTCACCAAAGAAGGATAAACGGGATCCTGGTTTCTAGATTTCCTAACAGCTCCTCCATATGATGTGTGTCTTTCATCAGGACCAGCAACATCAACACTGTGTTACTGATCCTTCTTTAGGACAGAATAAATGAAAGATACTTAAACATCATCAACTGTATAGCTAAAAATGCATAATTTGTTTGAACTCCCTTTGCACATATGTGCATGGAAAGTGTGATTCTGTCACCGATGTCACATAACCTTGTGTGTGAAACAATCTGCATTTAGTTAGAACATCATGATTATCCAAACAAGGGTTTACCAAAAAGGAGATGGAAAAAAATTGTCTATCAGTCAGAAAGCAAGATTAGGGTGATGAACTGAGTCTGATGAGTGAAAGAATTAAAATTTTTAAAATGCTGAAGTCTGAACAAAGAGTGAGAGTTTTGTGACCAACTGTGACCCAGGTCCCTGTCACAGACCCCTGAAGGCAGCTTGGAAGCATGCTGATTCAAGTTTGGATGTGTCCTGTTGGGACTATAAGCATTACTAGTCCTTTAAAGCATGACATATAGCTCTTATTACTACCCACAGCATGACGCAGAGCCAATGACCATGAAATTGGATTACCTTTCACACTGCTCTTGATTTTTATTTGATTTTGTTATTAATCATTGTTCTTAAATGATAGAGTTAACTATGAGCTGTAGTCAAAAGTTCCTTTAGAGGGTTTTAAGCAAATGTTTAAAATTACATCTTTAGTCCCTTTGTCTATTTGTTGAATCTGAACATACCTGCACTTGGACATATAATCAACGTTGAACAGAAGGAGTCTTTTATTTTCCACCTACTGATTTTACTGGGATGAATTAAAATAGCAAACAACTGCTATTGAAATGTCAAGGCTAAAATGTCACAGAAACATCAAGTTCAGTAAAGTTGCAGCTCCTGCTCCAAGTAGGCAAATGACACAGTCATCAGTGTGTCTTTAAGGATGTGGATGTGACCTTACATTACAGAGCTTCATGGCCGCAACCTTCACATTTTCTGTCACAGTCCTTGAGTCAATCCTCATGCCCACACAGTAAAATGAGTTTCCATTTCATTCTTGAGTTCACACAGGTAAAGGGGTGGGCATATGCTCGAGCTCAGAGATGCATTATCACATTAATCTGAGTCACTGGGTGTTATACTTAACTAATGAATCATTGAATGCTGTATCAAGGACTAATTATGTACTATAGAGTGGCTAACTGAATATAAATAAATAAATAAACCCTAGTCCATTCATCTCATTGCTCTGACCTTTTTTTTCTCATTTCTTTTGAAATCAAAAAATGCTTTACCTACTGCCTTCCATTGCTTGTTAATAACTCAAAAAAGAACCAGGAAGAGTCAAGAGCCAGGCGACTCTTTGGCCGATGACTGTTTAAAACCCTTTACTTCTTCATGCTTTAGTATCCCTCTTTGCAAAATGAGAATGATAATATCAGGCCCAATTCCACAGATGGCCAGAATAAAACCACTTAAAATTCTTTGGAACAAAAGCATAGGAATATGATGACTTTAAAAAGCAAATGGCACAAGAGAAGAAAATGAACACAGCAAGTAAATAACAGAAGAAATTGTCAGTTGGGGACAATGTTGTTACTAGTATTCTCTTTTCTTTGTTTGTTATCTAATCTCAAAATATCTTATAATTCTATAATGGCTGAAGTTTGTATGCAACGTGCCAAATACTCTAATATTCTTTAGGACCCAATATTACAGGGAAACATGCAAGGATGTAATTCACCACTGAGAAACACTTTCATTTCTGTGTCTGACTCCCCTCTCAGACTATAAACTCTGATATTTGATGAGAGCACAAAGCCTCATTTATTTTGCTCCAAATATCCAGATATGTGGGTGGATGCATTCTACCAAGGAATGTCACCAAAGTTCACATCTGCTTATTCCACAGCATGACGCATCTGACCATTTGCCTCTCTCAATATTGTGTGAAGCACTTTTCCTACATGAAGATTAATTGCTTCTATCCAAAAAAAAAAAAAAAGTATTGAGCATGAACAACATAAAAGGCGCTCTGCTGGATACCATGGAGGATGTAAAGATGAATAAATCAGTTCTTGCCCTTAGGAGAACTTTACAGGCCCACATTCTTAGATATAGATTTAGATTAAATTCTCCTCCAAAACAGAGACTTTGGTGTTTATCTTTGTATCCACAGGGCTTAGTGATGTAGTTTGGCTAAATGAATGAATAAGCAAAAGAATGGGTGCTCTAATAAAGTTGTTTCCTGTTCTATTGGTTTTTTAAAAATTAACATATAATGTATTATTTGCCCCAGGGGTACATGTCTGTGAGTCATCAGGCTTACACATTTCACAGCACTCACCATAGCACATACTCTCCCCAGTGTCCATAACCCAGCCACCCTATTCCTACTCCTTTATCCCCCAGCAATCCTCAGTTTGTTTCATGAGTTTAAGTCTCTTATGGTTTGTCTCCTTCCTGATCCCATCTTGTTTCATTTTGTTTCCTGTTCTAGGATGTCAAACACAAGAAATCATTTCTAGCTTCTTCTTCTGAATCCATTGCGTAAAAACAACGAAAGGATTGAAGAAGAGAAGAAGGATCTATCATAGAAACAAGTTAGAGGGGTGCCTGAGTGGATTAGTCAGTTAAAGGTCTGCCTTTGGCTCAGATCATGATCCCAGGGTCCTGGGATCGAGTACCTCTTTGGACTCCCTGCTCAGTGGGGAATCTGCTTCTCTCTCTCCCTCTGTTCCCTGGCTCGTGCTCTATCTCTCTCCATCTCAAATAGATAAATAAAATCAGAAAGAAAGAAGAAAGAAAGAAAGAAAGAAAGAAAGAAAGAAAGAAAGAAAGAAAGAAAGAAAGAAAGAAAGAAAGAAAGTTAGAAACAAGGTGGACACATGGAAACCAAGGACGAAGAGATTGGGAGAAGGGAAAAGAAAGAGCACTATCTTGAAGGAATCAATGAAGACAAAATTTCTGCAAAAAACAGGAAGAATTCACTTTATTCTAAATAATTAGGATAAAATAGGCAATAATCTTTATGGGGAAAAAAAAGAATTGGGTGGAAACTGAATTAAAAACTAGAAAGAGGGAGCATCTGGGTGGCTCATTTGTTAAGCATCTGCCTTCAGCTCAGATCATGATCCCAGGGTCCTGGGATTGAGCCCCACATCGAGCTCCCTGCTCACTGGGAAGCCTGCTTCTCCCTCTCCCACTCCCCCTGCTTGTGTTCCCTCTCCTGCTGTGTCTCTGTCAAATAAATAAATAAAATTTAAAAAAACCCAAAAAACTAGAAAGGGGGAAAAAATGTTTCCTCTGATTCCCAGCAATTTCCAAGCCACTTTGGTCAAAGCATGGAATCTCAAATAATGTTTCAAAGAATGTTAACATGTTATTTGGACAAGGAAGGATGTGAATGCTACCTGGCACAGGTCCTCTGTCCGTCTGCTTGCCTTCATTACTTGAGGCAACAATTCCCAAACTCTTGGATCTTGGGAGCTCTTTACACTCTATAAGGCTATCAAGGGCCCTAGAGAGGCTTTACTTATCTGAATTCTACCTAATGGTATTTATCACATCACATATTAAAACTGAGATATTTTCAAAGTATCATCTCAAATCCAGACAACAAAGTGTACTTTTTTTGTTGTGTTTCCACATAAACTCGAAGAAAAGTTCAAGATGTCAAGATAACTATTTATTTGAAAATAGTGAGGTTATAGCTCTCCTGACAGGTATGATCAAAGAGCTAATTACAGAAGTACTGAGAACACAAAAATTTTATTAATCCATAAAAATGTACATATTGATACTTAAGCCTACTATCATAAAACATACTAGAAAACGCAAGAATACCCTTTCTATTAGCACAGTGATGACGTCATTCACGTCAAAAGGCCTCTGGAAATTTCCACTGTACAGTCATGAGACTGTGAAAGCGAAAAAGGCATATCATGTCTTATTACCCTTATGGAAATAGTTTTGACCTAGGAGACCCCTTCACAGGATCTTGGAGACCTGGGGTCCACAGTTTGAGAACCAATGTAATCGATTAGTTATCAAGTCACTTACCATTTCTTCTTACTAATAAAGTGTATTTTCTCTGATGAATATTTTGTTCTCATTTTCGAACCAACCTTTGAGAACCGCTGACCTGAGGTAACCACAAGACAGACCCCTCCCCGCAAAGCCCCGTGAAACCCAAAGCGAAAAGCCCGCGGGATGGGCCGGGGGCGCTCTGCTTAGCACGGAGAACTGAAATGCTCCCTGCATTCTCCAGCAGCGCGGGATCCAGAAACGAGTCCAAAACCGGCCACCCGCGCACCAGGGCGGGGCCAGAACTGGCTGCAGGCGGCGGGACTCGCCCAAAGCTCGGGGCAGAAGCCGCGGCGGCTCCGGAAGCACCTGCCGACTGCCCGCCCGCCGCAGGTAGGCCGGCCCCCGGGGGGAGGAGCGCGGCCAGGTGCTCCCCAGGTGGCCGCTCCGCCCTGTCCCACAGCTGTGGGCCGCCGCCTCCCGGGACCGCGGCAGGAGCTTACCGCGCGCGTCCTCGCGTGGGCAGGGCGCCCCTCTGCGCCCCTCTGCGCACTTCCTCCGCCCGACGCGGGAGCCACCCCGGCCTCGAGCACGGCGAGGCCGTAGTGTCGCCGAGATTTGGGGGGAGGGGGCGCCGAGACAGAGGGTCTGGCGGCCGCAGGGACGAGCCAACGACGGGGCTGCGGCCCGGGAGCTGCTGGAACATGCGCCCGGAGCCGCAGGTGCGGGGCCGGGCGGCTTGGCTCGGGTGGGAATGGGTGACTCGCAGGGGGCCACCTCGGCGCACCCGGCCCGTTTGGAACGCAAGGGAGAGGGCCGCCCGCGGCGACAGGTACCCGTCGGCAGAGTCCCGGGGCGCGGCATTTTTCCCTAGGCACTCTCGGGCTTTCCGAGCGCGGGTCCGGCCAGGAGACCGAAACCTGCGGGCCGGGCGCAGTCGGGCGGTTGTTTGGGGCGCAGCAGGCGGGTGACTCAGCCCCCTTCCCCCCCAGGAACTCAAAGTGCTGAGCCAGGGACTTTTTTGACTTTTTGTTGTTATTTTGTTTTAGTTTGTTTGACAGTTGCCAGACTATGTTTACACTTCTGGTTCTACTCAGCCAACTGCCCATAGTTACCTTCGCGTTTCCTCATTGCACAAGGAGTCCGAAGGAGTCCAGGCATGCTGGAGAAGAAGGTAAGCTTGGCCCGGGTCTCCGAGAACCACCCCCCCTCCCCCTGCGAATGCCGAGCCAGGTGTTACAGATCTCAAAGGAGCAAGTGTAGTCTTTGAAATGACATGCCCCCGTCAATCATAGAAGTCTTTAAATATCCTCCGGTTTAATTTGTGGTCTGTTTGGCAATGCCGTGGTTATGTTAGGTACAATTTACACAAATTTATTTCTGTGAGTTACTTTTGATACATATATAAAGACCTGGTTTGTGGTTCACTGAATGGAAA
>CM053613.1:20929926-20951091 GCA_028646535.1 Procyon lotor | reverse complement strand
TGCTTAACCTCACTAATCATTAGGGAAATGCAAATCAAACTGCAATGAGAGGAGAACCTGCGTGGCTCAGTGGGTTAAGCCTCCGCCTTCGGCTCAGGTCATGATCTCAGGGTCCTGGGATCGAGCCCCATCGGGCTCTCTGCTCAGCGGGGAGCCTGCTTCCTCCTCTCTCTCTGCCTGCCTCTCTGCCTGTTTGTGATCTCTCTGTCAAGTAAATAAATAAAATCTTAAAAAAAAAAATCACTGCGATGAGGTATCACCTTATACTTGTCTTAATGCCTAGTGTCAAAAAGACAAGAAATAACAAGTATTATCAAGGCTGTGGAGTAAAAGGGACCTCGTACACTGTTGGTAGGAGTGTAAATTAGTTTAGTCATTGTGGAAAAGAGTATGGAGGTTCTCAAAAAATTAAAAATAGAAATACCAAATGATCCAATAATTCCACTACTAGGTATTTACCCATGAAAATTAAAACACTAACTTCAAAAGATACACGGACCCCTATGTTTATTGCAGCATTATTTATAATAGCCAAGACATGAGAGCAACACAGATGTGGACAGATGGATAAAGAAGATGTGGTACATAGGTAATGGAGTACCACTCAGCCATAAAAAAAGGATGAGATCTTACCATTTATGACAGCATAGATGGACTTGGAGGGTATTATGCTCAGTGAAATAAGTCAGACAAAGACAAATAGCAAGTAATTCCACTTCCAGGTAAAATCTAAGAAACAGACTCTTAAATGCAGAGAAGAAATTGATGGTTGCCAGAGGGGACGTGGGTGTGGGGAATGGGTGAAATAGGTAAAAATGATTAAAAGGGATAAACTTCCAGTTATAAAACAAATAAGTCACAGGGATGAAAAGTGCAGCATAGGAAATACAGTCAGTAATATTTAATAACATTGTTGGATGTCAGATGCTGACTACACTTAACCACGGTGAGCAGTAATGCATAGAATTGTTGAACCAATATGTTGTACACCTGAAACTACTATAACATTGTACGTTAATTCCATAACTGGTAAATGCCTATAATGATTGAAAGAAAACTATCCTAACATAGAATTATTGACATGTATTTATTTCTGTCTCATCCACCATTTTGCATTCCTGTTGTACTTTTTGGTAGTGGATTTTTTTGTTTGATCTGTTTTGTTTGCGTTCCTTCCCCAAGCAGCTGATTAGTGCTAACCATTAAATCTATTTTGACACAAACTGTGTATTTAATTAGATCATTACAATCCCTCCATTACAATCAAGAGATAATGAAAGATGAGAATAAAAAGGGAATTGACCTGGAAAAAAAAGACAAATATGCATTTATAAGTTTATACCTTCAGTAGAATATATAATTCTATACAGAATATACTTTTTTCAAAATGAAAAAAATTCAAAGAGAGCACAGATTGTGTCAAAGTTTTGCATCTGTTAATAATGTGCCCTCTGAGTGAATATAGAGTGGGGTAAAAAGTCTTGGAACCATTAAAATTCTTGGTGCAACAGTGTCCTCTGTATTTTCGGCTTCCCATTGACCTGTCAAATTCTAATCCATATTTTCTATCTCGGATAATTTATGTGTGTTCATACTTTTCCTCTATGTACAAGAGACTTTTTTGATAAGAAAAGTTTTGTTAGTGTTGCTCAAAAGTTCAATTTTGTGTGAATCATTGTTTTTGTTCAATTGAATGTGAATTCATTTTTTTAGTTATTAATTTGTTTTGAAATATTATGTATTGTTAGAGGGGTGACTAGAGTCTTTTGTAGATCCCACCTATGTGGGATTTAGGATCATGTATAACATTGATGCCTTCAATCTTGTGTACTATGTGTTTCCACCAACATTTTGTTGTTGTTTAAGAATGTTTACCTAACAGTGTAAAAGTTTAAGGCAATCCACTACAAATATATCAGTATTTTTGTTATCTGGAAAAAGCAACCCATTTTTTTGAATGCACATTTTCCTACAGCATTGATTTTATTTTGGTTTTAATGGATTTCCTATTACAGACACTTTTATACATGTGAATAAACTTTATACTAAATAACTTATCTGTTGCTTGTTTCTTTTTTTTCTTAAAGATTTTATTTATTTATTTGAGAGAAAAAATTCCAACAGGGGGAATGGCAGAAGGAGAGGGAGAAGCAGGCTCCCCACTGAGCAGAGAGCCTGAGGTGGGCCTCTATCCCAGGATCTTGGGATCACGACCTGAGCTGAAGGCGGACACTTAACTCATTGGGCCACCCAGGCACCCCTCTGTTGCTTGTTTCAATTAAACATTCTTCTTACATACATACAGGGTCCTGAGATCAAGTCCCCATATTGGGCTCCTTGCTCAGCAGGGAGCCTGCTTCTCTCTCTGCCCCTTGCTCCCCTTTCTTGCACTCACTCACTCCCTCTCTCTCTCTCTCTCTCTGACAAGTAAATAAATAAAATCTTTTTAAAAAATAAAATCTTTAAAAAAGTAATGCTAAGTATAATACACATAAATAAACTCTGGTTATTAAATACTACTTCATGTTAAACATTTAAACCACCATAAATTGTTTTGGACCCAATTGAGTTATATACAAATGTTAATATTTATACTCCTTAGAATTACTTAAATCAGGGCAAAGAGAAGAAAAGCTAGTTACTAGGAGAAAATATTTGCAAAAAATACATCCAATGAAAGATTGTTGTCCAGCGGCCCATGGGTGGCTCAGTCAGTTAAATGTGTGATTCTTGATTTTGGCTCAAGTCATGATCTCAGAGTCATGGGATCCAGCCCTGTGTCAGGCTCCGTGCTCAGAGCGGAGTCTGCTTGTCTGTCTTCCTCTGTTCCTCCCAACTCACTCTCTTCCTCTCTCCCTCTCTAATAAATAAATAAAACTTAAAAAAAAAAGACTGTTGTCCAAATTATACAAAGAACTCTTAAAACTCAACAATGAGGAAACTAACAATCAGATTTTTTAAATGGGTGAAAGACCAGAAAAGATATAACGGAACTAACAATCAGATTTTTTTAAATGGGCTTAAGACTAGAAAAGATACCTCACCAAAGAAGATGTATGGATGACACATAAGGAGGTCAACATCCTATGTCATTAGAGAATTGCAAATTAAGTCAACAGAGAGTTACTCCTACACATCTATTAGAATGGTCAAAATCTATAGCACAAATACTAAATGTTGGTGTGGATGTGGAGCAGCAGGAACTTTCATTTGTTGCTGGTTGAAATACAAAATGGTACATTTTCGAAGACAGTTTGACAGTTTCTTACAAAACTCCGTGGTATTTACCAAAACGAGTTGAAAACTTACATCCACACAAAAACCTGCACATCAATGTTTACTGCCCCTTTACTTATAATTCTCAAAACTTGGAAGCAACAAAGATATCCTTTGTTAGGCGAATAAACCATGGTACATTAAGATAATGGAATATTATTCAATGCTAAAAAAAGCAATGAGCTATCAAGCCATGAAAAGACATAATGGAAACTTAAATGCATGTTACTAAGTGAAAGAAGCCAATCTGAAAAGTCTGCATGCTGTCTGATTCCAATGATATGACATTCTGGAAAGGCAAAACTACAGGAATAGTAAAAAGATCAGTGGTTGTCAGGGATAGGGAGTGACTATTTGGAGCAGAGGGTATTTTTAGGACAGGGAAACTACTCTGTATGATACTTTAATGGTGGATACATTTCATTGCATGTTTGTCCAAATTCATAAATTGCACAATGCCAAGAGTGAACTATAAGGTAAACTGTGGACTTTGGGTGATAATGATGTGTCAGTGTAGGTTCATCTATTAAAACAAATGTACCACCATGGTGTGGGATGTTGATAGTGGAGGATGTCATTCATGGGTAAATTGAATAGAATAAATTGGTTTAGTAATTATTTTTGCGTAATATTTTACTAGGCAAAGACCATAAGTGAAATTTTGAGGGGTTTGAAAATATATCCTAGATTTTGATTACTGTGAAAAGGTTGTGAAAGAAACACAGATACAAATTTTTTAAACTACTTGGAATAGCTACATCATCCAAAGGAAGAACCTGTCCTAACAGTTCAGTGAATATGTTTCCAACAGAGACACTAATCTGGAGAAGAAGTATGAGGACTAAAACCATAAAGATTTTGGAGGTGGGGTTGATTAGGTTGATTAGAGACACCCTTACAAAGTTAGTGCTGTATTATCTAGCATCCATTGATGATTCTATGTGTATTTTTCTCACTCAGGGACTGGAAGAAATGATGTAAGGGTCACTGTTAAATTGGTTAGGAGGAAGGTGTAAAAGACCTGGGAGTGCCTGGGTGGCTTAGCTGGTTAAGTGTCTGACTTCAGCTCAGGTCATGATCCCAGGGACCTGGGATCAAGCCCCGTGTCAGGCTCCCCTGCTCAGGAGGGAGTCTGCTTCTCCCTCTCTGTCTGCCTCTGCCCCTACCCTGCTCACGCTCTCTCTCTCTCTCTCACATATACACACACACAAACAAATAAAATCTTTAAAAGATAGAAGCTTGAACTCTAGCTGAAAGTCACAAATACTTGGGGCACCTGGCTGACTTAGTAGCATGTAGACTCTTGATCTCGAGGTTGTGAGTTCAACTCCCCCATTGGGCATGGAGTTTACTTAAAAAAAGGATAAAAGTCACAAAATCTTGGTTCAAATTGACCTATAAAACTGGGAAGTCTGGGATAGGAACAGTCCTCAGGGACTTGATATCTCAAGTTCTTCTAAACTAAGCTTGTCTGTGTTAACCCTTTCCTACTGCACACAGACCTTCTCCATATCAAGGGAAGGGTACGGCCACAGGCTCACGTCATACCTGCTCTGTGACTCTGGAGAAGAGATTCTCTCTCACCCAAAGCCCACGTATTAAAACCCAGATTCTAATTGGCCAAGTGGATCATAGGACCTCCCCTGGTCCAACTCATGAGCAGGCCTGGTTCACGTGCCCATCGTGGATCCAGAGCGCAGCATATTCCGACTGGAAGTTAGGGAGAGACAGTTCACCAAAAGACACTGATCCTCTCACTAAATCAGGGGCAATAGATTTGGAGCAGGAAAACCAGCCGCTCTCTACATCACACATTGAAAATCATCCTAACACAGGAAGCAAGACCAGTCAGAGCTTCTTATACCAAACCAGAGGTGGTGGGGCAAGGGCTGAAGAGTCCAGTCAGAACCAAAAGGATAGTCAGAAAGAAGGCTGTTAGACAGTAGCCCTGACCTCATTTACGTTTCAACCCCATTAACACTTGTTGAACACTCTAGCAGTTTTCTCTTGCTGTATAACAAATTACCATGAATTTAGTGCTTTCAAGCAACACGCATTTATTACCCCACAGTAACTCCGAGTCAAGAGTGTAGGCACAGTTCACCAAGGCCCTCTTCTCTGGGTCTGACAAGACTGCAGTCAAGGCATTGATTGAGCAGGCTGTGTTTTCATCGGCAGGCTTCAGTGCCGAAGAATCCACTTTCAGGCTCACTCAGGTTGTTGGCAGAATTCATTTCGTTGCCTCTGTAGGATCCAAGGCCCTTATAGGTTGGAAGCAAAATGCCAACCCCAGCTCCAGAGGCTATTTACAGTTTCAAGAACCTGCACATAGGATTCATCAACATGGCCACTTCATCAAGCCAGCAAAGAGATCTCTAGTGTGTGTCAGCTAGCAAAACGAAGCCTTATGTCATGCAACACAATCCCAACAGTGATATCCCATTTCCTTTGCTACTTTCAATTGGTTAGAACAAAGTCACAATTTCCACCAGCACACAAGGGGAGGAGAGTTACAATAGTGTGAATACCAGAAGTGAGGGATCATCAGGGATCACCTTAGGGTCTGCATACCATTAGTGTCTATCATGTGCCAGTTCCTAGGCCAAGTACTTTCTCTATGATCTTTCAGTTATATGAGCATGTTAAAAAGTCTTTCAATTATAAAGTGTATAAAGTGTTATACAAATGCGAGTTAACACCTAATACTAATACTATTATTGTTTCTTGAAAACTTTGTAATGTCTCATTATTTACCATTTTCATTCATCTTGTTCATTTTCCTGCAATTTCCTAACATTAGTCTTGAACAGGTTAAAGGGCTTGTTTCAAAGACAATAACATTGAGAACAATTTTGGGAAATTGGTCCTATTCTATAGCTAACCAAGGCATACCCGAAGGAAAAGGAACTTCAAAAGAGTAGGTCAAACACTAGTCCTCGCATGCCTCCGAATGTCTTCTTTCCTTTCACATTTGATTTAAAATTTGGCTGTGTGTACTGCTCTAGGTTAAAAATCATTTTCCTTGGCATATGCAGATATTGCTCTAATATCTTCCAGCATCTGATTGCCACTAAGAATTCCAATAGCATTCTTGGCCTGTCTGGCTGGCTCAGTCCATGGAGCATGCAACTCCTGATCTCGGGGTCATGAGTTTGAGCCCCACATGGGGTGTAAAGAGTACTTAAAAATAAAATCTAAAAAAAAAAAAGAAAGAAAGAAAGAAAAAAGAGTTCTAATAGCATTCTGATTCAATTCTTTTGCATATGACCTTTTATTTCCAATCGAACCTGCTTTTTCCCCTTAAACAATGAAAATTTGTTTTTCTACAATTCTGGAGGATAGAAGCCTTGAGAACAAGATCAGCAAGTTGATTTCTTCTGATGCCTCTCTACTTGTAGATGGCCCTTTTCTCTCCACATTTTTATATGGTCTGCCCTTGATATATGTCTGGGTCCTAATCAACTCTCTTAGAAGGACAGCAGTCATATTGGATTAGGCCTATCCTGCCCTCATGTTTCCTTAGCTACCTCTTTAAAGACCCTATCTTCAAATCTAATCGCATTCTTAGGTACTGAAAGTTAGAGCTTCAACATCTGAATTTGGGGAAGATAAGATTCAGCCCATAACACTGGTCTCCCTGTTTTTGTTCTTGCCTCCTAGTTTCCATCCTCTGGAGCCTTTTCAAGCTTTTTTTTACCTCTGGTGATCTGTGAAATACTTCACAATTCTGAGCCTTGGTATAAGTTTTTATTTATTGTTCATGGCATCTAATGCCTCCTTTCGACATAGAAATCTGTGTCCCAACCCCACTGCCCAAATCTAGAAAATCTCCATGTATAACTTTTGGCAACTTTCTTCTACCTGTTTGTTCAACTTTTTGTGTGATTCCTAATGGTTGAATATTGGACTTCCTGAATTGATCCGCGTTTTTCTGTTTATTTCTCCATTTATTCTACTTCCTGCATGAATTCCTATACTTTAATTTTCAACTCTTAAATTTTTAACTTTTTAAATATTTTTTAAAAAGACATTTATTTGAGAGAGAGCATGAGTGGGGCAGGGCAGGCAGAGGGAGAGGGAGAGAGAATATCAAGCAGACTCCAGCTGAATGTGGAGCCCCACAAGGGGTTCAATCCCACAACCTGAGATCAGGACCTTGGCTGAAGCCAGGAGTTGGACATTTAACCAACTACGCTACCCAGATGCACCTAACTTTTTAAGATTTCATTTTTCTATGTAATCTCTATTCCAAATGTGGGGCTTGAACTCGTGACCCCAAGATCAAGAGTCACGTGCTCTACTGACTGAGCCTGCCAGGCACCCCAAATTCTAAGTTTTTTAGATTGTCATGTTTTCAGTTTCCAAGAGCATTCTTTTATTCCCTGGTTTTTTTGTTTGGTTTTTTTTTTTTTTTACATTTATAACAACTTTACTGGTGTATAATTTACATGCCATAAAAGAAGCCATCTTCAGTGACCAATTCCATGATTTTTAAAAAAATGTAGACACCAATGCAACAATCATCCCAACTGCCGAAATTTCCCATCTGTCCCTTTACTGACTGTCCAACCTCAGGCTACCTCTGATTTACTTTCTGTTACTAAAGATTAGTTTCACCTATACTAGAATTATACATAAATCAAATCATATGACATGTATTCTCTAGTGTCTGATTTCTTTCATTCAGCAGAATATCATTGCATATATTAGTAGTTTGTTTCTATTTATTGCTGGATAGTATTTCATTGCATTGATATTTATTTATTCACTTGCTGATAAGCCTTTGTGAATAAAACTACTATGAACATGCATATTTGAGTCTTGGTGAGGGCTTAAACTTTTAATTCTTTCAGGTAGATTGCTGGTAATAGGCAGGTGGATGTTCAACTTTATAAGAAACTGCCAAATTGTTTTTCAAAGTGGTGGAACCATGTTACACTCCCCGCAGGAATGTAAGAAGGTTCCAGCGGCCCCACAGGCTTGCTAATGCTCGCTATTACCAGTCTTTTAATTTTACACACTCTGGTGGGTGTGTAGTGGTATTTCATTGTAGTTTTAATTTGCATTTCCCTGATGACCGATGATATTGAATATCTTGTTATATGCTTATTAGTCATTCATGTAACTTCTTTTATTAAATATTTGTTCAAATATGTGGTCATTCTATAAATTGGCTTGTTTATCTTCTTACTTTGGAGTTAAAGGATTCTTTATATACTCTGGATATAAGTCCTTCATCAGGTATGTGCTTAACAAATATTTTCTTCTAGGTCATTGCTTGCCTTTTCATTTTCTTAACAGTGTCTTTCAAAGAGCAGAAGAGTCCAATTATCAGCTTTTTAAAAAAAATGTTGGTTGTTTGTGTGTGTGTGTGTGTGTGTGTGTGTGTATCTTTGCCTAGAAATCATAATCTGCCCCACTTTTATAAAGATTTCCTCCTATGTTTTCTTCTAGACATTTTATAGTTTCAGCTTTTACATGTAAGTCTAATTTTTGTGTGTATATGAAATTAAGATTAAGATTCCTTTTCTCTCCTCATTGAATTATGCAGTTATTTTATCAGGATTTATTTGAAAGGTTGTCTTTCTTTTCTCTCACCAAATTATCTAAATTATCTTGGAGACTTTGTTGAAAATCAATTGATGATATATTTAGGGTTCTCTGTTCTGTTCCATTGGCCTCTGTCTATCCCAATGCCAATACCATACTGTTTTGTTCGCTGTAGTAAGTCTTGAAAATAAGTAGTATAGGGCGCGCCTGGGTGGCTCAGTGGGTTAAGGCCTCTGCCTTCAGCTCAGGTCATGATGTCAGGGTCCTGGGATTGAGCCCCGCATGGGGCTCTCTGCTCAGCGGGGAGCCTGCTTCCTCCTCTCTCTCAGCTTGCCTCTCTGCCTACTTATGATCCCTTTCTCTCTGTCAAATAAATAAATAAAATATTTAAGAAAAAAGAAAATAAGTAGTATAAGTCCTCCACCTATATTCTTTCCCTGAGTTATCCTGGCTACATTTCCATATATATTTTAGAATCAGCTTATCAATCTCTAAATCAAAATACTTCTGGGAATTTTACTGGGATTGTATTTAATTTATAGAAAAACTTAAAGAGAATCAACCTCTTGACAATGGTGAGTCCTCCAGTCCATAATATATTTTTCAAGATATTGAGGCCATTTAAATTTCTCTTAGCAATGTTCATAGGTCCCAGTGTATAAGTGTTGCATCTCTTTTGTTAAATTCATCTTAAAGTAGTTCGTGTGTTTTTATACTGTTCCAAATGGTATTTTAAAAATTTAATTTCCACCTCCTGGGTATATACCCAAGAGAATTAAAAATACACACTTACACAAAAACTTGTGTACAAATATTCATAGCAGTATTATTCATAGTAATCAAAAAGAAACACCCAAATGTCCATCAACCTATGAGTGAATACACAAATTTGGTGTGTCCCTGTCATGGAATATTATCCAGTGGTAAAAAGGCACAAGATATGGATATATGCTGCAACATGGATGAACAGTGAAAACATTATACTAAGTGGAAGAAGTTAGACATAAAAAGGCCACACATAGCACGTGCAGCTACTCTCGCAAACAGTATGGAGTTTCCTCAAAAAATCAAAAATAGAACTACCCTATGATGAAGCAATTGCACTACTAGGTATTTGTCTAAAGGATACAAAAATACTGATTCGAAGGGGCACATGCACCCCAATGTTTATAGCAGCATTTTTAACAATAACCAAATTATGGAAAGAGCCCAAATGTCCATTGACTGATGAATGGATAAAGAAGATGTGGTATATACACACAATGGAATATTACTCAGCCATCAAAAAGAATGACATATTGCCATTTGCAATGACATAGATGATGCTATAAGTACATCATGCTAAGTGAAATAAGTCATTCAGAGAAAAACAAATACTGTATAATTTCACGCATATGTGGAATTTAAGAAACAAAAGAGAAAAAGAGAGGGAAGCAAATCATAAGGGTCTCTTAACTATAGAGAACAAACTGAGAGTTGATGGAGGGAGGTGGGCAGAGGATGGGCTAATGGGCAATGGGCACTAAGGAGGGGACTTGTAATGAGCACTGATGCTATTTAGAGATGAATCACTAAATTCTACTCCTGAAACCAATATTACCCTATATGTAAACTAACTATAATTTAAATAAAAACTTGAAACAAACAAAAAGGCCACACATAGTATCTGATTCCATTTATGTGAAATGTCCAGAATGGGCAAATCCATAGAGACAGAAAGTAGATTAGTGGCTGTCAAGGGCTAGAGGAAAGAGGGACTGGGGAGTGTTTGCTGATGGATATGAGGGATTTTGGGGGAGAGATGTAAACGTTCTAGAATGAGATAGTGGTGCTGGCTGTATAATCTAATGAATATACTAAAGCCCACTGAATTGTATACTTTAAAATGGTGAATTTTATGTTCGTGACTTATGTTTCAATTTTTAAAAATCTCATTTTCTAATTATTTATTGTTATTATATAAAAATATAATTTTTAGGGGCACCTGGGTGGCTCAGAGGGTTAAGCCTCTGCCTTTGGCTCAAGTCACGATCTCAGGGTCCTGGGATCGAGCCCCGCATCGGACTCTCTGCTCAGCAGGAAGCCTGCTTCCCTCTTTCTCTCTCTGCCTGCCTCTCTGCCTACTTGTGATCTCAATCCCTCTCTCTGTCAAATAAATAAATTAAATCTTTAAATAAATATATATAATTTTTTAAATTTATTGACCTTGTATCTTGTGATCTTGCCAAATTCAGTTATTCTACTTTTTACAGTAAATTCCATAGGATTTTCTATGACATAATCATGGCATTTCCAAGCAAAGAGACTTTTACTTTTTTGTTTATATTTTCCTCACTTTATTGCACCAGCTGAACCTCTAGTGCAAGGTTAAATAAAATGATGTGCGAAAGAAAGAAAGACTGAAAGAAAATGTGGCAAATGTTAACATTTGTGGAATGTTGATGAATGATATAAAGGTATTCTTTGTACTATTCTTTGACCTTCTTTATGTCATAATAAAAAGTTTAAAGAAAACCCCAAAACTATGTGCCAAGCACTGTTCTGGGCATCTATGAAATTATTTAATTTTCTCAACACTTCTGTGAAGCAGCCACTATTACCCAGTTTTACGACAGAGGGAACTAAGAACCAGAAAGGTTAAGTAGCTGACCCAAGGTCACACAGTAAGCAGCAGAAGCAGTATTCGAATCAAAGAAGCCTAGCTTTTAACCTCTATGCTGTTCTGTCTCTCCAAAGAGTACCTCTTTAGTTTTTGTTTTGTTTACAAGGACATTCATAGATACTCTCATAATGTCAGCCCCTCTAATGTATTTCATTTCTATTAGGTTAGGTTTCTTAATTGTAATTTCTCTTAACCTCAGGTTTTTGTTTTGTTTATTCTTTATAAATAGGGACAACTGGAGAAGAACCGTTGCACTTTATCGACTTTGATAGATAAGTGTCTGAAAAAATTGGTAGGCAATTTTTGGTTGTTGGTAGGCATCTCTAATCAAGATTACACAGAAGGTGACGATGGCCAGGTCACAGAGATGCCTCAGACGGGGCTTGGGGCAAAGGGACTTAGGTCTAAAACTACTGTAAAGAGAAAAGGATCCAATTGTGATTCTAAGCTCCTCAATAATATCAAGTAATTCGCACAAGTGTGGCTGCTGTGACCTTATTTTTCAAGGTAATTCTAGAAGGATCCATGCATTCATGTTGATGTGGATACACACAGCATAGTGTTCTCATGGACTATGGGTGGAAGACAAATTGATACACGTTTTCTGGAAAACAATTTGACAATATGCATGAAGGACATAAAGGAGCATTGAGGAGCATTTGCATTCCATAACAAAGAAAGTCCATTTCTAGACATTCCTAGAATGTCCCTTGAAGCATCAAAGGGATTACATATTTTTAGAAAGTTGCCCATTGTGGTGTAAAAACTAAAAAATTGGAAAGAAATGTCCAAAAACAGATGAAGACTTAGTTGAATTATGGCATTCCACTATAGTAGACTATGATGTAGCTATTGGAATTTTAACAAAATGAGAAAATTATTATAGATAAAATTTTAGCACCAAGAATTAACCAGCCACCTTCCCATTTCCTGAATATCAGCAACTCTTATTTCTGGGTCCTGTTTTTGCTTTCTCCCTCGGCTTTAGCTACTTGTCTAGCCCCAGAATTTTGGAACCATCTTCCTGGAGGCCTCAGGCCACACATTTCATAATGCGTGTTGGTAGCTGGGCATGGAGAGCAAGGGAGAGGGCCAGCAAGACTCGTGTTTCCACTTTTATCTGTATTATATACTAAGAGGGCATGTAATCTTTCATTTGGAAGAACTATAGAGTTTTTTTAAAAAAAAGACCTAACCCCATTTGTTTCAAACTTTATATTGATAACCTCTGTGGGATTGTTCGTCCCAGTTCTGACCTGAAGATGCTTTTAGAATGTAGCTTTTAGCACTTTCTGCAACACTCCTTCACTCTGCCTTCTCCCCCAAACCAATCCCTACCCGACAGGAGAGGATTCAATAACTGCTTTGACTTGGGGACAGATAGTTATGAAAAGACATACATCAAAACAGAAAGCACTAACCTTAAGGTGTTATATCAAATAATAGTATAAGATATGTTTCCCCAAAAGCAGAACCTGAGACAATGATTTGAATGCAGGAAGCTAATTGGGAGGCAGCAAGAATGACAGAACAGAGAGAGAGACTGGATTGAAGGACAAGTCAAAGGGCATTATTATCAAAGTTGCTGTTGTTAGCAACCAGAGCTTCCCTCCCGTGAGGACCACTGAGAAGGTCACAAAGTGCCTACCATGACAGCCCACCTGGAAGCCAGGGGCTTGACTTATCATCTGCTGGCTTCCATTCTCCATTGATTAAGAGTTTCTCCTGATGGGGAGCTGCAAACCTCTCTACACTTGAGAGAGCTCCAATGGTGTCATAAAAAGCAGAATACAGAAAGACAGATGGCAGGGTCTTGGGGATAGGACCCTGTGTGAGGTAGGTCAGAATTGTCTCAGAGGTGAGCCAGGGGATGGGACATGGGCACCGGAGGGGTCTGCTTCAACATGTCATGATCAATGCTTCCTTTGAGTTTTTAAAGTTGTAAGCAAGCAGTCATATTACATGAGCAGCAGTAAAATGAGTACCTACACAGAAACAACAGAAATATAAAATCGGTATCATGAATAGTCCAGTGCTTACTTTGTGACTTTCATAAATGTTCCTATGAGTGGATTCGTGTGTGTGCTCATATGTGCTCATGTAACTGTGAAGAGGCTGTTTCAGTTTCTGCCTCAAACAGAGCAATCACTCAATGGAAGCAGAAGAAACCTGAAGACATGTTGAGCAAGAGACTATAAGTTTCCCCAGAATTTGCAGAAATTTGGGAGAGGCTCTGGACTTCCATAAGATATTTGAGACTACCATATCTGAATCTTATGTAACGGAAAAAGTCCATATGACAAAATTAAACCTGATACCAAGTAATGAGATGCTAGTAGTTAGTATCTATATACTAACATTAACATGCATGATAATTTGGTGAAGTCTCAACTCAATAAGCTTCCTTTACCACCACCATATCTAGGACTTTGGGACAAAGGGAACAGAGAAGTAACAAGAGAAGGGAGAGTGTATAAAAACAGCTTTGCAGGTGGTTTTCTGCTCTGGCAGAGTGTGTCTTAATGTTTCATGCTTAGGCTCTAGCTGAAGAATCTGGAGACTTGAGAACACATGTCCTACCACTGTTGGTTGAAACTCAGTCCTTCAGCAGCAAAACCCCTGCAAAGTATGTGCAAACAACTAGGACAACAGGAGGATAGTGGGACTGTCCTAAGTAGTGACATGTTTTTTCTTTTCTTGTTGTTGTTGGTGGTAGTGGGTGTGTGTTTGCATGTAAATCTATGAAGTGACTGTGCTTTTTTTTTTTTTAAGATTTTATTTATTTATTTATTTATTTGACAGAAGGAGAGAGATTACAAGTAGGCAGAGAGGCAGGTAGAGAGAGAGGGGGAAGCAGGCTCCCTGCTGAGCAGAGATCCCCATGCGGGCCTCCATCCCAGGACCCTGAGATCATGACCTGAGCTGAAGGCAGAGGCTTTAACCCACTGAGCCACCCAGGTGCCCCAGGACTGTGCTTCTTGTGTTCCATCTAGTCTGAAGATGTGGACCGGAGTGGGACATTAGGAAGGGAAAGGGAGTGTCTTCCATGGTTTTGATCATGTCATTCCCAGCTTAAAAGGTGCTCGTGGGTCCTTAATGTGAGGAACTATACTAAAGCAATTAAATGTTTGGGTATTGGGCGAAACATGTGACTATTTGACTATAAAAATAAATATGGTAATGGATTCTAATCATGTGTTCAAGGACCCCCAAGACCACCCTCACATGCAAAATAAATAAGTATGGCAAGAGGTTATTAATCCTGTGTTTTAAATAAATATGGTAACAGATTATGACCTCCCCAAGAACACCTTCATGTTCAATGATTTATTATAAGAACTCAGAAATTAGAAAAGTTGTTATACTGATGGTTAGAGTCTATTAGAGTGAAAGGATACAGATTAAAATCAACAATGGCAAAAGGCACATAGTGCAGAGTATAAGTGAGACCAGGTGCAAGTTGCAGTGTCCTGCCCAGTGGAGTCCTGTGGGCATTAATCAGTAACGTATTGCCAACCAGGGAAGCTCATCTGAGCTTTGGTGTACAGGGTTTTGTTTTTTGTTTGTTTGTTTTTTTTAAAGATTTTATTTATTTATTTATTTATTTGGCAGAGAGAGAGAGAGATCACAAGTAGGCAGAGAGGCAGGCAGAGAGAGGGGGGGAAGCAGACTCCCTGCTGAGCAGAGAGCCCAATGTGGGGCTCGATCCCAGGACCCTGAGATCATAACCTGAGCCGAAGGTAGAGGCTTTAACCCACTGAGCCACCCAGGTGCCCCCAGGGTTTTTATTGAGAGTAGGTCACATAAGCATGGATGACTGCCCTGGTGGCTGACCTTAATTTTCCAGTCCCTCCAGAGGTCAAACAGATACTGTGTGGTCCGAAGACCCCACTGTAAGTCACTTTATTAGCATATCTTATATGGCCCAAGCCCTCAGGTAAATGAAGACACTTTTTTTTAAAGATTTTATTTATTTGTCAGAGAGAGAAAGAGAAAGCACAAGCAGGGGCAGCAGACTGTCCACGGAATAAGGAGCCCAATGTGGGACTAGATCCCAGGATCCTGGGAACATGACCTGAGTAGAAGGCAGACACTTAACTCCACTGAGCCACCCAGGTGTCCCTAAACAAAGATATTCTTAGGAGGATATTCCAAGTGCTTAGAAGTTATTGCTCCGGAGTCTGGCAAGGGCCAAATCTTTCTTTGCTCTGTACAATGTTTGGACAGCATGGACCTGCTTTGTTAATCCTTTATTGCACAAATCCATCGATTAAAATAAAAAATCATGAATCTGTACTGAAATAGATACAGAGAGAGAGAGAGAGAACATTCCTTCCTGTAGAAGAATCAAACTAGTGATTAGGGAATTAACGATGGAGTTAGGAAAAGTACTATTTGGTAACCATTATAATAGTTTTTTCAAACAAGAATCATTAGTGGGTGCCGCAGTGAGTTGATTGACACCTCAAAGGATGCGTCCATGTCTCAATCCTCAGAACATGTGAATGTGACCTTATTTGGTAAAAGGGTCTTTATAGATGTAATTAAATTAAGGATCTTGAGATGAGGTCATCCTGGATTACCCAAGTGGGCCCCCCATCCAACCACAGGTGCTTTTATAAAAGACAGAAGAGAAATGGTGCCTTGCTGGCTCAGTCAGAAGAGCATGAGACTCTTGATCTCCGGGTCATGGTTTGAGCCCCACATTGGATGTAGATTACTAAAAAAGAACAAAGACAAAACCCAAAAACCTAAAAGAAGACAGATGTACAGAGAAGGCCTTATAAAGACTGAGGCAGAGATTGGAGTGCTGCGGCCACAAACCAAGGAATACTGCTAGAAGCTGGAAGAGGAAGGGAAGGATTTCCCCCTAGAGCCTTCCCAGGGAGCACACATCCCTGCAGACATCTTGATTTCAGATTTCAAATTGTGAGGCAATGAATTTCTGTTGTTTTAAGCCACTTAGTTTGTGATAATTCGTTGCAGCAGCCACAGGAAACTAATACAGATGCTAAAACCAGTGGTGAAAGAATGATGCCTCAGGAATTTACATGGTCTTAAAGTACCCACAAAATATGCATTAATTATAAAGGAAAATATAGTTAACTCTTCAGTGGAGAAACCTGGCAGGCGCTCTTTACCAAGCTTATTAAGTTTTGGAGCCAAATATAGCTGGCCTTCACTTGCACCATCATCAATTTGTAGGAGCTTGCACGGTTTGGGGACTTACTTAACTTCATTACACCTCAATTTCCTATAAAATGAAAATAATAAAGCCAATATCCGCATATTAAGGATATTTTGAGGATTAAATGAGATAATCCATGGAAAGCCCAAAGCACAGAACCTAGGACATATACATTCGATATTTATTGGTTATTCTTTTTTTAAGATCTAAAAAAAATTTTTTTCAAAGACTTTATTTATTTAGGGTGCCTGAGTGGCTAAGTTGGTTAAACAACTGCCTTCGGCTCAGGTCATGATTCTGGAGTCCCAGGATCGAGTCCTGCATTAGGCTCCCTGCTCAGCAGGGAGTCTGCTCTCCCTCTGACTCTACCCCCTCTTGTGCTCACTCTCTCTCTTTCTCAAATAAAATCTTGGGGGAAAAAAGATTTATTTGAGAGAGGGAGAGAGAGAGAGAGAATGAGCAGGAGGGAGGGGCAGTGGTAGCAGGAGAAGCTGACTCCCAGCTGATCAGGGAGCCCGATGATGTGGGGCTCCATCCTAAGGCCCCGAGATCATGACCTGAGCCAAAGCTACCTTTGGCTTAACCAACTGAACCACCCAGACACTCTAAAATTTTATTTTATTTTTAAGATTTTATTTTTTATTTATTTGATATATGGAGAGAAATCACAAGTAGGCAGAGAGGCAGGCAGAGAGAGAGAGGGAAGCAGGCTCCTCGTGGAGCAAAGAGCCCAATGCGGGGCTCGATCCCAGGACCCTGAGATCATGACCTGAGCTGAAGGCAGAGGCTTTAACCCACTGAGCCACCCAGGTGCCCCTCTAAGATTTTATTTTTAACTAATCTCTACACCCCATGTGGGGCTCAAACTCACAACCCTGAAATCAAGAATCACATGCTCTACCAACTCAGCCAGGCAGGTGTCCCTATTTATTTATTGGTTATTCTGATGAGAAAGCTATTATCTACAGAAGGAGGTTTAAATTTCCTGTAATCTATTGAAGGAGATAAAAGATACACTCAAAAGATACACTACAAAAGATTGAAGGAGATAAAAGATACAGGATCTTTCTTTATCTCCAGACCCCCTGGTCTCCAATCATTCAACCTTTTTTCTTCTAGACCCCTGAACAGCAAAGTCATTCACCAGAACCTGAGTCCATCCACGTCCATAGCTCAGATCACTTTCTACACGTACAAAATTTGATGATCAAGTATGCTTCTTGAAGGTCTGCTCACCAGGAGGAATGTGCCTCATCACTATCTTTCAGTGACACCTCTGAGGGAGGCTCAGGAAATAGCTATTTCCCTGGGTGGTATGACAGGCAATGGGGAGTAGTAAAAGGTGACTGTGATAGGGTCAAGCCCCTGAGACAGAGAAAAATGATAGTGGAACTTAACTGCATTTCTGATGCTGACTTAAGGTACTGAAATCAGGGCTGCCCTGGCAAAGATGGGGCTTATAGTTCTCTTCAATGCCAGAAGAGAAAGGAAAAATGGAAAACTAAGCCCCCTCTCTTCATCAACCCACTTCCCACAAATATACTCCTGATATTCTCAGTAAAACCTCAAACTTGGGGGCACTTGGGTGGCTCAGTCGGTTAGGCATCTTACTTCAGCTCGGGTGATGATCCCAGGGTCCTGGAATACAGCCCTCCCACTACTGGGCAGAGTCTGCTTCCTCTTCCCGCCCCCGCCCCATTTGTTTGCTTGCACTCTCTCTCAAATAAATAAATAAAAATTCAAAAGACCCCCCCAAAACCCCCCCAAATTTGACCTTCTTAAATCTTTCCAGTTAATAGCTGGTCTATTTGTAACACTGGAATATATGAACTTATTGACTACATTTCTAGTCAGGCAAGCCCAAATTCTGCCTTTCCCAACAAACAAACAAGACTGCCTCAGTGGAGATTGGGTTCCATTGTTCCCTCCTCCAACTGATTGCTTCCATCATCTTAAAGCAAGTTGCTGAATGCTGGGCTTCCATTTCCTCAACAAAATAAGGTTGATGAACTCCTCATCTAACTCCAAGCTTCCTACCAGTTGAAATACTTGGTGATTTTCTCGGGGCATGGGAGGAAAGCCGGGAAATGTGAGGCGACCGTTCATGGATATATTCTGAGGCATTACTAACTCCTGGGTAATAAACTCAGAAGGGAGTGAAGATGGAGGTGGGGACGAGGAAAGACTCCTTCTTAAGTGTAAGATTTCAATTCATGTTGCAACCAAACTGCCTTTGATGTCCTCGAGGTTTAAAACTTGTCCCCCAATTTTAGAATTGAGATAGAAATAGCAGGCAAAGGAACATTGCACATGATGACAGAGTAATATTTTTTAAATATTCACCAAAATTTCCCTTAATATCTTTTCTCTGATTTATGTGACATAAATAAACTACATTATGGTGAGAGGCACTATAAAGGCTTTATTGCCACTTGTTTGGTATTGCCTGCATAACTCACTCTGAGTACCAGTTGTGGGTAACTCCAACTAAGTGCCATAAAACATTTATAGCCTGACACTCCACTTTCTACAGTCTCCGTAAAGACCAAACTTTAGGGCTGACAAAAATACTTGTAAGTGTAATAGTTAGTAGTCAGAACTTTTTTCTTTTATTTAGATTACAGGTTTCCAGTCTGCAGTAAGAAAAATAAAGTTTGTAAGGAAGATTTATGTTACTTCTCGGCAGGATCTCAAATTATCTGGCAAATTCCTTCCCCAAGGAAAACTACTTTTCAAAGGTACCCTGGGTAAATGCATACTGAAATTAGCATAAAATTGGCGAGATCACTTGTGTCTACACGTTTGAATTCATTTGTAAATAACGACTACTCACTTCCTCGCTTCCCCACCCCCGGACCAGACTCTTAAGCATCACAGGTGCCGAAAGACTTACAAAAAGGAAGGAATAGGAACAAAAGGATGTTGGCGCCAGGAGGAAAACAGAATCTCCTAGAACAAAAATAATCTCATACGGAATAGCAGATTCAGTATCAGGTGTTACCGAAAAATGGTGATCAGTGATAGTGTATCAAATTTATTAGGTCTTCTACAATGCCTGTCTGGTTTGTTTAAACTTTTAAGCTTATCTTGAGGGGCAGATTTCTGTGCAAAGCACATAATAGGTGTTAAACCAGTATTGATTTTTTTAAGGGGGATGGTCAATAACTATAAACTTTACTGTTTAACTTTTACTTTTTGCCTTACGGACCAAACCATGATTTCCACGAACCCTAAGTTTCACTACTCGTGATTATATAAGAAACGCAGCTCTGACATACCACAGAAAATCCTCAAAATAATCATTAAATTAACCCCCGCCAAATGCGTGGAGGTCACATGGGAAATGTTTGGGTAAAGTCCTGCCTAAGTCCCAAGTCTCAAACGAAAAACTCCAACACAAAGTGTGCATAGTGAGTTTAAACGTCTTGTAATTAAAGTTATCCAGATGGTAGTTGGATTAATCAATGAAGAGGCAGTATTTACCTTGGGATAGAAGATTCTGAAATCCAGAATGAGAAAATTCCCAAGGTGGGGGTGGGGACAGTTAATAAGAGCCCCTGGGAAAGGTCCTTTCAACGAGGATTGGAAAATAATACGTTTGAATTTGAATCTCTTTGAATATAAATCTCCCCTAACAACAGGAAAAGGGTCCTCTAGCACAGCAAGCTTTGTGCAGGAAGGGAGTAAACGGAACTGTAAAACAGCCCGCTCAGCTGTTTCTGGTTTGAGACTGGGCTCAGAGAAAGAAATCGCGATGTGGGAACTGAGTATTTGAGACACTCAAAATAACTCGAAGGGTCAAATAACGAACCCCAGGCAAAGCGTTGACAAGCCTCCCCTTTTGCAGCACCTAGGCTGGGTTTCCGCTCAAGTTCCCCTCCCGCGCACGGGGCGAACTGCAGGCGCGGCCCCTTCCCACGCGGGGCGCGGCAGGCGTGGACAGCTCCCCTCGGAACAGCCGAGGGCGGGAAGTCCGCGGCCCGCTGGCTACCGCCGGCGGGCACCGCTCGGGGCTCCCGGAGCCGGCTGGGCCGGTAGGCCTCGAGCCTTCTCCGCCCCGCTGGCCTGAGAGAGGCGGCCGGTGGCGGCGGCGGAGGCCTCACGGGCCGCCAGCCTGGCCCGCGAGCCGCGAGCGCGGGGCGCCGAGGGGAGGCGGGGCGAGGCCGCGGGGCGGAGGGGGGCGGGAGGTGCATCCTGGGAAATCCACCAACATGGGGCGAAGCGGCCGCCGCCGCCGCCGCGAGTCCCGGCCGCGGATGCCGCCGCTGCCCTGACGCCCGGCTGGGGCCTCGCCGCGCGCCGCGGCCTGGGTTCGCCCGGCAGAGACCGGCCAGCGCGCCCTCCGCCCGTCCGCCCGCCGGGGCCATGTGAGGGGGCAGCTCCCTCCGCCGCCGCCTCCTCCTCCTCTTCCTCCCCCCGCCCCCTCCCTCCCCTCCCGCCCCCCATACACAGGGCCCTAGAGGAGCCCCCACTGCTGCCCGCCCTCCCT
>CM053613.1:20913596-20929426 GCA_028646535.1 Procyon lotor | reverse complement strand
TTTTTTTTTTTTTTACTTTATATATTACAGTGTTCTAGGTTATCTTCTTTGTTTTTGTGAAAGTTCCACCTTCATGATTTGGAAAATAATGTGTGAAGAGTAGTTGGTCTTTGTCTTAATACCTTGGGATGATTGAGAGAGAATGAGAAATATTTGATTCAAGAAAAGGAAAATAAGCTTTCTCAGAAAATTTTAGGTCCTTTGTTTAAAAGAGCTGGGATTAAAAAAAGAATAATAATGTGATGTGCCAGTTTGCAGCTGAATAATTGCTGAAACTTTTCAGAAATAGCCATAACTTTGTATTATATACTGTTAAGATATTTTAAGGAGTTTTATGAAAGATGTTTGGCACTTTTCCCATTATTAATTTTTTTTGGTGCTAATTTGTCATTTTTCAAGTAGCTTTTGCATTGAGTGCGATAATTTACAAATTAAAATTGCTTTCTCTTTAGTGGATGATAATGATAGGTATTTGTGCAGCATTTTTAATGTTTTAAATAAAAAGTAATTTATTAGCTAAATGGAACAAATTCTACCTAGTTACTTCTGTTATTTCTTTTAGCAGAATACTTCTGAGGCAAGAAACTAAAATCTGCTTGTCATATTTTCCAAATGTTATTTATCAAAGTAACAAAGAATGACTTCCCAAACACATTTGAAAACAGTAAGTAGATTCATTTGGAACACATAATCTAAAAGAGGTTTATTTTCTGTTATTGATTCTTAAATGCTAAGCCCCCCCTTAAAAAATATGTATTTGGGGGTGGAGTCAACTAAATTTTAGCATCGAAAATGCAGGCTTTCCCCCTCCCCCACCAACTTGCTTTGTTAACATCTTGTGTTAGGATCAGGCCATCTGTACAGGGCTACACACACTTCTTAATTGTACCTCATTTTATTCTTCAAATTGTGTAATGTCCTTTTTCATTTCAGTTGTCTGGAAAATACTGAATCTGAAATATGGCCTGTAAATCTAAGTATTCTGCATTTTCAGAAGCCCATTCATATTTTTATAACATTTTAGAAAGCTTTTTCATAATTCATATATCAGTTGAATGTTTTTGTTCCCCTTTGTGGCAGTTTCTTCTTCAAGGTGCAAATGAGTACTAGTTGTGATGATGTGATATGGATACTTACCCATAAAGAATTAGCCTGTCTGTCACCTTGTTTCCAGTAACCTATTCAGAAACTAACAGATGGTAATGACGTTCAGTTGTTACTGATGTGTCCCCACTTTGTGCCTTTGCTTGGTCCTGAAATGGGGTGTTTTCATTAGTTGATGGGGAAAGAACATGGTAAGCAATTTTTAATTTGAAATAATACTTTTTTGGTATAACAGCTCCATCAGGTATTAGGTATTTCTGTTGTTTTAATGATTAAAAAATTAAGAGCTAGGGGGAAACTCCCAGCATCTTACCATAGGGTGTATAGAGTTTTCTGAATATTTATGAAATAGTCCTTGTTAAATCAATGGGAAATTCAGGATTAAAACTGGTCTCTTAAATCTCCATTTATTTGTGTTCTCAGTTAGTTTTAGGGACTGAATGGGCATATCTTTGCCTATCACCATGCAGTTGGAAATATGGTCAGTAGGGCTGTCTGAAATACTATTAATACCTTTGCATACTTTTGGAAATAAGATGATCATCAGGAAGCTGCAGATCTGCTTCCTTTTCTCTAATTGTTTGTATCTTGCACAGAACATCAAGAGGCTTTTTCATCATAGTGATGATAGATGTGTTTGTATTTGAATATGCACCAAAAAGTGACTAAATAAAAATACTTTGTTTAAAGTAGATTTATATCTGTTTTTGTAACTTTGTTGCTTGAAATAGTTCTTTTTTTTTTTTTTGCAATTTTTCAAATTTCCTAATACATAAGTTCTTTTTGATCATACTATGAATGTATAACGAGTGGGATAGGTACCCCTCCAAAAAACAACGACAACAAAATTATTGGCTTCTCTTAAAACTGGTCAGCTAGTATGCTGTTAAGTGCTGTGAAATGTGTAAACCTGACGATTCACAGACATGTACCCTGGGGCAAATAATACATTACATGTTAATAAAAATTAAAAAAAAACAAACCAACAAAAACTGGTCAGCTACTAGAGCACCTGGGTGGCTTAGTCAGTTAAGCATCCAACTCTTGATTTCAGCTCAGGTCATGATCTTAGAATCATGAGTTGGAGCCCTGAGTCGGGCTCGAACTGGGCGAGTAGCCTGTTTAAAATTCTCTCCCACCACCTATCCCCTCCCCCAACCCAGGTGCGTTCTCTCTCTCTTAAAAAAAGAAAACAAAACTGGTCAGCTACTATATTAAGGCCTTTTTGAGTGAGTTTTAAATCTAATTTTCCTCAAGGCTTTTGGAAAAAGACCTTGTAAGATCGCAATTTATGGGGAGTAGGGACAGTCCTAAATTAGTGAAAGGTTATTTCAAACAAACTTCTTTTGTTCAGAGGATATTTTCCCATAGAAGCAGTGTTGTGAGTAATAAAAGCTATCATTTACTGAACTAATTTGTCCTAGCCCCTATTTTAAGTGATGAGTATATGAGCACGCACACACACTTAATGTTAACAATTCTTTGAGGTAGGTATTATTTTTACCTTCCTTTTATGAATAAGGAAACTAAGGCACAGAGACATTAAGTATATACTAAGTCAAAGTATAATCACCTATAATAAACTTAGAGCCATTTAGCTAGTAAGTAAGGGAGCCAGGGTTTAAACCTGGATGTTGTGGACTCGGAGCCAGCACGTTTAATTACTGTATTGTACTACTTCATAGTAAGATGGTCTGATAATGCAATCTGACTATGTTAGCGGCCAACCAGGTGTCAGTATTATCCTTATCTCAATATTCAGGTCACTGTTAACTATTTTTTTCCAGATGGAAATGTGCTTTCTTTCACTTTGATAGCAGTGTACTTTGCTGGTTTTCCTTGTACCTTCCTGGAGCACTGCTTTTCCCTATTCTTCAATAGTTCTTACTCTTCTGATCTCTACATATTTTCATTTTTTCCAGTGCGCTGGATTGATAGAATTTCAATCTTTGAAATTGAAATTTCAAAGAAAGGAGTGCTTTCTCCTGAGCATAATCACATCCATGCCCATGACTTGGCATTTACAATTTACAATTGTAATTTGTAAAATTGTAAAAATTGTAAAATTGTAAAAAAATTACAATTTACAATACAATTACAGCCATGCCTAGGATGACATCCATATCATTTCTGGAGATGCCTATGTATATGTCTAAGGCCCAGACATGTTCTGATCACCTAATCACATAACCTCTCTGAGCTTTTACTTGGGTATATAATGGCTATTTAGTGATGAGCTCATGCTCTCCTCACCTGCTCCACCTCCCCTTGTCTAGGGAAGCGTCTCTCAGTAAGTCACACTTCTGTCCATCTAGTTGCTTGGGTCAGAACTTGGGAGTTGTGTGTACAGTCACCAAGCCCTGCTGCTTTTTTATCTCTTAAGTATATCTTGAAATTGTCTACTTCTTTGTTTCTACTGCTCCACGCTGATCCAAGCCACCATGATTTTTCACAATAACTGCAGTAGCCTCCCAACTAAATAATCTCAAACCTTTTCTTTCCTTTCCTCAATTAATTCTTCTCATAGTCGGGCCATTCTAAGTCCCTTCCTACCTTAAAACTTTCATTCATGCTGTTACCGCCACCTAGAAAACTCACCCTTTCCCCACCTCTTAACCTGACTTCTTAAGGTATCTCATGTCAGAACCCCACTGCCTTCCAAACTCTTCCCCATCTTGTTTTATGCAATGGTATGGATATTAGAAGTGTGAAGATGGGGGCTCCTGGGTGGCTCAGTCAGTTAAGCTTCTGCCTTTGGCTCAGGTCACGATCCTAGGGTCCTGGGATCAAGCCCCACATCGGGCTCTGCTCAGTGGGAAGCCTGCTTCTCTCTCTCTCTCTCCCACTCCCTCTGCCACTCCTCCAGCTTGTGTTTTCTTGCGTGCTCACTCTTTGTCTCTCAAATAAACAAATCTTAAAAAAAAAAAAAAAAGTTTGAAGCTGTAGGCTGCTGCTTGCTTTCTACCTTTCCTTGCTGTGCTCTCTAGAACAATGAATACTAAAATGTATGCAGCAAAACCTAGTCCAAGTTTTTTTTTTCATTCATTAAACAAATATTTGAGTGCCTACAATATGTGAGACACTGTTGCCTTTATTCTCAAGTATTATATTTCTTTAGTGAAAGCTTGAGAAACCAAATGACATGCAGGCATTCATTAGCACATACTGAGCATCTTTGAGTTCCTGTTACTAAGCTAAGTTCTATGGAGTACCAAAAAAATGGAAAAGACACTGTCCTGCCTTTCAAAGAACTTGTGATCCAGAGAGGTGACAGGGTAGATGCTTGCTGCCTCTCTGCTTCTAAATGCGGAAGTGCCCAGGGGCTTGGAGTTCTATGTTTTTTCCTTCTTTCCTCATTCACCCTAGATGAAGTTGCCATTTATATCAAATAACTTTCAAATTGATATCTCTATATTTATATCTAGCTAGCTGCCTCCCTATCATCTCCACTGGGATATTGAGTAGACATTTCAAACATAATATGTTCAAAACATGATTATCAGCATACCCCCCCCCCCCAACCTGGTCCACCTTTAACCTTCCCTGACCTCAGTAAATAATACCACCATTTGCTTTGTAGTGCAGGCCCAAAAGATTGGCACCATCTGTGATTGTTTCTTTTGCTCCATATTCATTCTATCAGTAAATCCTGCTGGTTTGAGCACCATATCCGTAATTTCCCACATGGACTATTGCAGTTGCCTCCTGTTGCTTTCCTTGCTTCCACTTTAGCCCTTCTAAAGTTTATTAAATGTGCAATAGCCAGTTAATATTGCAAAATATAAATCAGGTAATGTCATTACCCTGCTTAAAACCTTCCAGTGTTACTATTCAGAGGAAAATCCAAAGTCTTTATCATGGCCTACAAAGTCCTACTTGATCTGAGCCTCAGCTTATTCTCCAACTTCATCATTCTACTCCCTCTACCATCCTTCAGCCACGCTGGTTTTATGTCTGTTCCTAAAACATGCTAAGATTAAGACTATTTGTGTCCTAGGATTTTTGCACTGGCTATTCTCTTTATTTGGTATTGTTTTCACAGGTTTTTGCTTTGCCACTTCTTCTAGATCTCCAGGTCTTTGCCCAGATATTACTGCCTTACAAAGGCCTTCTCTGACTGCCCTATCTACAGTAACTTCTCATCACTGCATCATATCATAAAACATTATTTTCTTGGTAGCATTATCACTTTCTGAAGTAATTTTGTAGTTTTATTGTATCCTTTATCACTACTCTTTCCTCATCCCACTGCCAGGATAGAATGCACATTCCACGAGAACAGGGATCCTGTCTGTCTTGTTCACAGCTGTAGAAGGCAGTGTAGAGTAGGGATTGATAGTGTAAACTCTGAAGTCAGAATTTTTGGGATTATATTTCAATTCTGCTTGCAGTACGATCTTAAATAAGTTTCTTATTCTCTCTGTGCCTGAGATTCCTTGTATTAAATGAGGATACTTTTAGAATTCTTGAGAATTAAATGAGGTAACTCACAAAAGTGTTTAGAATGGTATCCATGTTCTGTAGTATATAGACTAGCATATAGAATATTAGCTTTATTGTCAGCACTTAGGACAATGTCTGGCACATTGTAAGTCTGTTAAACATTCAGCAAATGAATTAAGTAACTGTACTACTATGTTTCTTTTTAAAAGTTACAAAAATGCTTTGGAGATTTAGAAGGAAAAATTATGTAAAGTTCAAGGAGATCATGGAAGCATTTGTCAGGTATATTGGATACAATTGATCTGAGTTACTGTTAATGCTGCATGAGTGGAATAAGGGATTAGCATGAAGAAGGAGCTTCCAAGAGCAAGTGTTACAAAGAGGGAGGAAATGGAATCTGCTAGACCAGTTAAGGGCTGATCTTTGAACTAGCATAGCCTCACTTCTGCCACAGTCTACTGGTCAAAGCAGTCCTGGGCCCAGTGCAGAGTTATGGGGCAGAGACCGTACAAAGGTGTGTTTCATTGGGGAGGTCATCAAGGTAACACTCTACCACGGTTCTCTTCGATTTTAGAGGGCTTTGATGACAGGCCATGGAGTGTGGCCTCTACATCTCAGTAGAAAGCTTTGAACGGTTTTTGGGAAAGAAAATGATGATGATATGAGAAAGAAGAAAGTGTTGTATTAAGATTATTTTGGCAGTTAAGTACATAATGCATTAGAATTGGCAGAGGGAGAGAACAGGATACCAAATGAGTGGCAATTCATCGGAGCAGACAGGAGGGAGGTTATATTAGTCAAGGTTCTCAAGAGAAATACATGATTTTTTTATGGGCATGGGTGGAGATATATATGATAACTATGATTATCTATCTATCTATCTATCTATCTATCTATCTATGATTTATTATGAGGAATTGGCTCGCACACTTACGGAGGCTGAGAAGTTCCATGCTCTGCTCTTTGCAGTCTGGAGACCAGGAAAGTCTCTTGTGTAGTCCTAAAGCTTGAGAACAAGGGAAGCCCATGATGTAAATTAGAGGGAGAAAATGAGATGAGATGTCTCAGCTCAAACAGTGAGGCAGGGAACAGGGTGTGGATTCTTTTTGGGGAAAAGGAGGCAGAAACAGTGCTTAATTTGGGTATCCTGTGGCCAGTGAAGGTGACAAATACAATGAATCATCAGACATCCACCCCTTATCAACTTTATACCTATGGACATCTCTATTTTTTTTAAAGATTTATTTACTTTAGGGAGAGGGCAGGGGAAGGGCAGAGGGAGAGAGACTCTTAAGTAGACTGTGCTGAGCATGAATGGAGCCTCACATGGGGCTCAATCTCACAACGCTAATGTCATGACCTGAGCTGAAACCAAGAGTCAGATGCTCAGCTGACTGCACCACCCAGGTGCCCCTATACCTATAGGCATATCTTTAAACTGTACTTGATCTCCACATAAGGATAACAAGATCATAATTTCTTCTAACGTGATACAACTATCTGTGTACAACTGAGAACATGCCAATCCCTTCCCAGGAGAGTGGATTAAGTCCTTCTGTGATGTTTACTCTTCTCCATGATATCCTATAACTTAAATACTAGGATATAAAATTGGTGATACTTTTAAGTACTGTGATAGAAAATCAGTACATCTTATGTCACATAATAAGGAAATAAGAGGAAAGAAAACAAATATATATCTGTATATATATACAGATATCTGTAAAACACAGATATACAAAAAAATAAGCAAAATAAGGAGGCGCTACTCAAGACTGTTGCAGTCCTTCTTTCTTTAACTGGTTATGTGCTCATAGCTGGGATTATAACTATCTATTATATGTGCCTTCAGCAAGTATTTCAGCTGGTTGTGGTTCTTTACCTGGTAAGGTGACCCAATATTCACTTCTAAAGGGTCTGTACCATATTAGTCCTGCTTGGATTTAGTTGTTGTAGTTTTCCGTTGACTTTAATCATAGGGCATGGTAATACTTGAGAGTTGCCTTCAGGGATCTCCTGTATTCCAGACATACCCACCCTTATTTCCATTGCGGAATATTTCACTTTCCCCTTGATAGTCAGGATCACTCACCCAATTGAGCACTGTAACACCCTTCTTTGTTAGTTCGGTGGCATAAGAAGCTCAAAGTAGCCAGATGGCAATCTTAACTTCCAGTCCAATAGAATCATTATTGGATCTCCTAATGAAGCAGTCCCCTGCTGGACCTTAGACCTCTAGGCCAGCAGAGCATAAAGTCACTGGAACAGGAAGTAAAAATTTGGCTAGTGGTTCACTAGGGATGTTAATGAGTGCTGACAGTCCCAATTTACCCCCTTGATTCCCAGGACCATGAAGCCTAGATATAAGAGAAACAGTCCTGGGCAGCAGGATGCTGATTCAGAGCACATACAGCCTTCTGGAGAACCTTGCCCCAGCCCTCAAGATATTGCCACCTACCGGGTACTACAAAAAGTCTTCAAAAGGCCATCCCACCATTCTGTCAAGCTCCTGCTTCAGGTTGGTGGGGCACATGATAGGACCAGTGAATTCCATAGGAATGGGGCCCACTTTAACACTTATTTTGCTGTGAAGTGAATTCCTCAATCAGAAGCAATGCTGGGTTGGAATACCATAATGGTGGATCAGGTGTTGGCATTCCATAAGCCCACAGATGATAGTTTTGGCAGAACCATGAAAACAGGGAAGGCAAGTCCATATCCAGACTATCTAAGTAGGAACAAAGTGTTGCTTCCCTCCATAAGGGAAGCTCTTTGAGGTAGTCAGCGTGTCACCAGGGAGCTGTCTGATCACCCGGGGAAATGGTGCCATATCAGGGGCTTGGCGTCGATATCTTGCTGGCAGATGGGGCACTTGGCGGTGGCCATAAGCACATCAGCCTTAGCGTGGGGAAGTGCATGTTGCAGAGCCCCTGCATGACATCTCTCCCTGCCACTACGGCCACTTTGCCGGGGCGGCTGTGCACCGACCAGGTCATTCTCTCCACTTGATGAAAATTCTCCTCTGCTGAGGTCACTCTTTGGTAAGCATTCACATAGAAAGCAAATGTCTTCAGGTTTTTTGCCCATTCAGACATGTATCCATATACTTCTCTTTGTCACCAGTTTTCCAGTTATGTTCCTTCCAGACCCCTGGCCATCCAGCCAAACCATTGGTTGCAGCACATGAATCAGTATATAATTGCTCGTCTGGCCATTTCTCTTTTCAAGCAAAATGGACATCCAGGTACACTGCTTGACGTTCTGCCCACTTGGGAGGATTTCCCTTTACCACTCTTCTTCGGAGGTCTCCCAGAAAGGGGCTGTGGGGCTGCAGCTCCCTACGTCAAGTGGTACTTATGTATCTTGTGGGACTACTTGTAATCCAGGCCCAAGTCTTTGCTTCCTCTCAACTGATTGTAAGGGTACAGGCTGGGAGAAAAAAGGCAGTGAAGCAGGAATGGGGACCATGGGCATTTGGACCATGTTTTTTTGTTTTTTTAATTTAATTTAATTTTTTTTAAAATTTTATTTATTTATTTGACAGAGAGAGAGAGATCACAAGTAGGCAGAGAGGCAGTCAGAGAGAGAGGGGGAAGCAACTCCCCACTAAGCAGAGAGCCCGATGCAGGGCTCGATCCCAGGACCCTGAGGTCATGACCTGAGCCGAAGGCAGAGGCCTTAACCCACTGAGCTACCCAGGCGCCCCTTAAGATTTTATTTTAAAGTAATCTCTGCACACAGCATGGGACTCGAGCCTACAACTCTGAGATCCAGAGTAGCATGCTCTCCAGACTGAGACAGCTAGGTGCCCCTGGGCCACATCTTAATGTAACTTGTGCCTTCAGGGCCTGCTTGGGCCTGTCATGTACAGGACTCCCATCTGATGATGGAGTATTGCTGTGCATGCCCATCTTTGTAGCTTGTTGGATCAGATGACACCCAATTGATGATGGCTATCTTGGGTCCCATGGTTAAACATTCAGTTTCTATCAAGGCCTAGAGTGGGTTTTTCAAAAAGAGAGTAGTTAAACATCATCCCTATCTGTTATTGACACTTTGAGGACCGATGGATCTTTGGACCTTATGGCCCCAGTGGCAGAAGAGCTGGCACAGCAGCCTGACCCATTATACAGCCTTTCCTGTCACCCAAAACTAACAGTTTTTTGGGTCACTCATTAAATAGACCAGAGTAACACACCTAAGTGGGGAATATGTTGCCTCCAAACCCCAAAAAGTCCCACTAGGGGCATCTCATGTGTCTTTCTTGGTTGTACAAAGACCAAAGACAACAACTTATCTATTCTCCTTTACTATAGTAAGGATATCAACATATCCTGTACCACTGGGCCCCTAGAATTTCACTAAGGTAGAATGCCCCTGAATTTTAGTCTGATTTATTTCCCACCCTGGGATATATAAATGTCCTACCTATAAGCCTAGGGTACTTGCTACTTCTTGCTCATTATGTCCAATCAGCATTAATATTTATCAGTGTAATAGGCCTGTGTTGTATCTTGTGGAAGAGAAAGGTGATCAAGATCTGTGTGAAGTAAATTATGCCTTAGGGGTAGAGAGTTGATATAACCCTGAGGTAAGACAATAAAGGTGTATTGGTGGCTTTGCTAGCTGAAAGCAAACTGCTTATGGGCAGGTATGGAGAAAAGGGAATTTGCCAGATCCATAGCCACATACCAGGTACTAGGGAATGTGTTATAATTTGTTCAAGCAATTAAACCATATCTGATTACAGAAGCTACAGTTGGATTCTCTACCTGGTTAAATATACAGTAATCTGCTGTCATCTTCCAAGACCCATCCATCTTCTGCATAGGCCAAATAGAGATGAATGGGGATATGGTGGAAATTACCACCCCTGCATCCTTCAAGTCCTTGATAGTGGCACCAATCTCTGCAGTCCCTCTAAGAATTTGGTATTGTTTGGGGTTTAGTATTTTTTGAGGTAGAGGGAGTTCTAATGGCGTCCACTTGGCCTTACCCTATTACTCTATAATAACCCTCACTCTATAGGTCAGGGAATCAGTACAGGGATTCTTTGAGCTGTTAAGTTTGTCATTCCGATTATGCATTCTCAAACTAGGGAAAGAACCATAGAATAGGTTCAAGGACCCACTAGACCCACTGTGAGATGGTCTTGAGCCTGACCTCAATAAGCCCCAACCCTTGACTAGTGGGCTACAGTGATATTTTGGGTCTCCTGAAATTAGTGTCAGGTTATAGCCCATATCCAGTAGTTCCTGAAAGGTCAGACATTATTTCCTTTTCTCTGATGTACAGTTACTCTGGTAAAAGGCCATACATAAGTCCCTTTGGGGAAGGCTGGGAGAAAGATTAACAGTGTACATTTTCAATAATGTGCCTTGGTCCTCCCTCAAAGGGACTTGGCCTCCTCTTTATTCAAAGGGTTCTGAGCCTGCATTCTGGCCAAAGTCAGGGAATTGACTTAAGAGCTGTTTTTATTATTTGAATTAGGCTTTTGTTCATTTCTCCCTTCCTAGAAATTTTATGCTTATACAGTTTAAGAATTTGGGGCGCCTGGGTGGCTCAGTGGGTTGGAGCCTCTGCCTTCGGCTTGGGTCATGGTCTCAGGGTCCTGGGATCGAGCCCTGTGTCAGGCTCTCTGCTCAGCAGATGAGCCTGCTTCCCCCCCTCTCTGCCTAGTTGTGATCTCTCTCTCTCTGTCAGGTGGATGGATAGGATCTTTAAAAAAAAAAAAAAGAAAAAGAATTTGGTAGGCTTCCTATCTATTTCACTTTTAGGGAACACCATGATCAACATTATAGGTCTGTGTGATTCAGACTGTTCTGATTTCTGCATTTCTCTGCTGTCCATTGTAGTAATCATGTCTACCTTGCCTTTGGTGGTTGAATGACCCACATTGGGAAGGGTCATCGCTTTTACTGAATCCATTGATTCAAATGCTAATCTCACTCAGCAAAAGTCATACAGATACACCCAGAAATAAGGTTTTATTTGGGCACCCTATGGCCAGTCCAGTTGACACATAAAATTAACCCTCACAGAGGGGATAGGAGATTGGTAGTGATATTGGTATAGAAAGGGTAAGATGGATATAAGGAACCTTAAAGATAAAATTGGCTAAGATTGTTGAAAGGGTATGTGTTAAAAGGTAAGAAAAAGAGAAATAGTGACCTTTTTCTGGTGACTAGAAAAAGACTGGTACAATAAAGAAAAGTAGAAATGTTAATTCATTTTGGTCAATAGATATGCCATGCACCTCTTCTAGGAACTGGAAATTCATTGGCAATTAAGACAAAAATCTAGGAGCACCTGGGCGGCTCAGCTGGTTAAGTGTCTGCCTTTGGCTCTGGTTATGGTCCCAGGGTCCTGGGATTGAGCTCTGCGTTGGGCTCCCTGCTCAGCAGAGAGACTGCTTCTTCCTTTCTTCCCCCCTTGTGCTCTCTCTTGCAATCTCTGTCATTATCTCTGTCTCTGTCTCTCTCAAATAAAATCTTTTTTAAAAAAAAAAGACAAAATCTGTTCTTATAGAGCTTACATTCTTGGGATGTGTTGGGAGATCAGGCAAACAAATAAGCAAGAAAATTTTCTGCTTGTGGAATTAGCATTTCCCTGAGATCTGAGGAAAGAGCGTGTACAAACGTCCTAAGGCAGTAACAGGTCTGATAATTCCCATCCCTGACATGATCTTACCCTTACCCTGGATCAGTGTTGTCCAATTTAAGAGTCCTTCAGATCACCCGTAGGGCTTGTTGAAACACAGGTTGCTGGGCCTAGACCCAGAATTTCTGAATCAGTATGTTTGAGATGAAGCCCAGTAATTTTCCTTTCTATGTGATGCTAATGCTGTTTGTCATATAATCGTCCTTGCCTTCTTGACATTCTTTTCTCTGCTTAAAGTATTTGTCCTCATCTGACAAGACCAGAAAGGTGAATATGCGAGTCTGAATAGGCATTTGTATAGAAGACAATAGTAGAATCTCAGAGATTAAGGTTTCTGAGGATGAAGAGTGGATAGCTGAGAACCGGAAGTTAGCTGTTGGTGATAACTAGCATTTAGTGAATACCTACCATATGCTGGCACTGTTCTGATAGTTGTATTACCTCGTTTAATTCTCAAGTCTACGAGATAGATACTAGTGTTAGCCCATTTTACAGAAACTAAAGCAAAGAGCTATTAACTTGTTTAAGATCACATAGCTAGTCAGTTGCAGAGGCGGGATTTAAAACGTGAAGTATGACTTCAGAGACTGTGCTGTTAATCACGAGGTATTCTGGCTCTCAGGGAAAACTTTTGAGAAGGATGGGAGTTTAAGATGTAGTACAGTTGGCAAATGAAAAGAAGTCAGAGCCATTAGTGATGGGAGACTTTTAAGAAAAATGTTGAGTCTCTTGGGAAGTAACATTTATGCTAGGTTATACTTTCTCAGTTACTTCAAAAATTAGAATTCCTTTCCTACAACATACTTTCATGAAATTTTTGAAGAAGTTTGGATATATGAGTTTATATCAGATTGAATGGTTGCCATAAGGTAGGGGAATTTCTAAGATGTTTACCAAGCGCCTCTCATATATTTAATACTTGGGAGTTTTGGATACATCAGTGAAAAAAACTGAGATCCCTGTTCTATAATTTCACTGGGGTATGTGGAATGAGACGGATGGGATGATAAGTAATAAACATAACTAAATTATCTAGCATATTTGGAGGTGACAGGAAAAGGAAAACAGGGTAAGGAGGAATGGAAGGTGAGTTGGAGGGCAGTGTAGATTAAATAGTTCGGACTGGGGAGGCCAATTGAACTAATGATATGTGAATAAGGACTTGAAAGTGGGAATCTGAAAAGAGAAGAAATATTTTACAGTGAGAAGCAGGGTACTTCAAAAGGATGTTTTTGTTTTGTTTTTCGGCCACCGATTGATATGAGACTAAGTTTTGTTTTAAAAAATTTGCCTACTGCTTTACTAAATTTGCTTACCAAAAAAATTTTAATTCTTTGTTACATATTTATCCTTTGTTGCTGCTACTGCTGTTTTCAATTTTAGCCATGTGCTAGGTGACTTCGTGTGACTGGGCTGCTGCGATTAGCTTCCTGACTTTCACTCAGGCCTGTGTAGGTCAACCTTTCCAGCGTAGGCCTTTGCATTGCAGTCGGTATTCTGTTCGTTTGGTTAGTAGTAAGCATTTGTTAGTGTGCTAGCTGTATGCTAATGTGTGTGGACTTAATGCATAATATGAAGAGGTAAATGGGAGGACATAGGCTTGTTTTCCTTTCATTTTTTGTAGAACATGACCACAGATTCTCCATTGCCCGAAGTTTTTTGTCTTTGAATGAAACACACATTTTTCATTGTTCCTTGGACAGCTACAGTAGGAACGCTCTTCTCTTGGGGTCTTTGGGCTGTTTCCTCAACTAGGAGCTGATAATCCCTCTGATAATCTGCATGGCTTACTGTCACTTCATTCTGTCACATTGTTAGAGAGGTCTGTCCTGAGTACCCTCATTCTATCACATTGTTAAGAGAGGTCTGTCCTGAGTACCCTCATTCTGTCACATTGTTAGAGAGGTCTGTCCTGAGTACCCTCATTCTGTCACATTGTTAGAGAGGTCTGTCCTGAGTACCCTCATTCTGTCACATTGTTAGAGAGGTCTGTCCTTAGTACCCTCAATGGAAAGGGTATATACTATGTAGCCTCATACCCTGCTTGTACTTTCTTCATAGCACTCATCAATCCTTGATAATAAATATTTCTCTGTGCTTGTTTATTGTTAGCCCATCTTCACTAACTTGAGTATTTCTTGACAGTCTACCTTGAGCAGTTGAGTTTTTTCTGCCATGTATCCATCATACAATAACTAATGTAAATAATGATTTATTAAAGAATATAATATATTCTTATAAAGAAGGCACCTGGGTGGTTCAGTTTGTTAAGCATCCAACTCTTGAAGTTGGTAATCTTTTGAAAAGAGAAGAAATATTTTACAGTGAGAAACAGAGTACTTCAATAAGGCTCGGCTCAGGTCTTGATCTCATGGGTGGTAAGATCTCACCCTGCTTTGGGCTCTGCACTCAGCAGGGAGTCTGCTTGAAGAGTCTCTCCCTCTGCCCCTCCCCCCACTTGTGGACACACACTTTCCCTCTCTCTAAAATAAGCTTTTTTAAAAAGAATATATTTAATGCTGGCATATATTCAGCTTTGACTTGTTATCTCATATTCAGAGTTTAAATTTGGCCTCCATTAGTTTAAGGTTCCTTAAGGGTTCTGACCAGGTAGCCTGTCCTATGTTTGTAGGCCTGTAGGCATTTATGGGGTATAACTAAGCATAAAATAATGAAATTTTCATATGACTTCACCATTCTTATTACTGTGTGATCACTGATCCTATTTAAATAACTTGAGACCAGATTTGTCTGACCCAGTGAAGCATGACAAACACAAAAATGTGGATAAGCTAAAATACTTTTGCTTGGATCTGCTTAAATTAGATGGCTTAACATTTTAAAACATTGCTCATATTGAGCAAACTGGAAAATGACTGTTTTCCTGGTAAGCAACCAGTAGTATTCTCACTTAAATAGACATTAGACTAAGTCAAAGATTGATTTTCCCAGAGCCACAAAGGGTCTAGTAGAATAAGGCCAAAAATAAAAGTGTGAACTATTTGGAAGGATAGAATATAAGTAGAACTGTGGGTATACAAAAAACAAAACCAGAGATGGTGTTTTGTCATTGGTTAATATCTCTGTATTACTTTTTTTTTTTTTTTTTTTTTAACAAGAGCAAGTTTGGGCTCAGTCTGATCCTTTATAACATGCTAATGATGAATTGCTTCTAAGACTTATAAGTTGTGTTTTAATATAGCACAGGAGATGTTGGTTTCATATGTGCCATTAAAAGCTGATCTGATATATCAGCTAATTAACCTTGATCTTGTTGTGTGCCTTATGGTTATTGTAGCATCATCCTCATAAAGTGTGCTTTAGAGTGAGTATGAATGTTATTCACGCTTAACAGACATGTTTATAAAACTTTTTAAGATAGTAAGTTTGGGGGTACTTGGGTGGCTCCATCCATTGGGCGTCTGCCTTTAGCTCAGGTCATGGTCCCAGGGTCCTGGGATAGAGCCCTGCATTGGGCTCCCTGCTCAGCAGGAAGCCCACTTCTTTCCCACTCCTCCTGCTAGTGTTCCCTCTCTCACTGTCTCCGTCTCTCTCTCTCCCCCTGTAAAACAAACAAATAAATAAATAAAGTCTTTTAAAAAATAAGATAGCATGTAAATTAT
>CM053613.1:20882468-20913096 GCA_028646535.1 Procyon lotor | reverse complement strand
GCCTTTAGCTCAGGTCATGGTCCCAGGGTCCTGGGATAGAGCCCTGCATTGGGCTCCCTGCTCAGCAGGAAGCCCACTTCTTTCCCACTCCTCCTGCTAGTGTTCCCTCTCTCACTGTCTCCGTCTCTCTCTCTCCCCCTGTAAAACAAACAAATAAATAAATAAAGTCTTTTAAAAAATAAGATAGCATGTAAATTATAAAATTATTTTTACCTGTTGTTTCAAAATATGGTATTTGCCTTTCCTTTAATGTTTATTATCATTTCCTCCTTTGTATTAATTGTTTTTATGAACCAGAAATCCAGAATGTGATTTAGCCACTTGGAAGTTTATTTTCTCTACTACAGACAATAATATTTTTATTAAGGAAAATTAACAACCAAACACATTTAGAGAGAATGACCCCTACTTATTCATTAGCTAGCTCTAAAAACTTCAACACGTGTATGGAGGTTCCTCAAGAAATTAAAAACATCACGGGTGCCTGAGTGGCTCAGTGGGTTAAAGCCTCTGCCTTCGGCTTAGGTCATGGTCTCGGGGCTCTGGGGTCAAGCCCCAAATCGGGCTCCCTGCTCAGTGGGCAGCCTGCTTCCCCCTCTTTCTTTGCCTGCCTCTCTGCCTACTTGTGATCTCTCTCTGTCAAATAAATAAATAAAATCTTTTAAAAAAAAAAAAAGTTAAAAACATCATACAATCATACACATGGTCAATCCTGTTTCATATATATACACCCCTACCTACTTTCTCTCCCTACTTTGTATTTATTTATTTTGTGTTATTTCAAAGCAAATTTCAGATTATGTGTCTCTTTCAACCATAGTATGTCTCTGAAAGATATACTTAAAAATTTTTTGAACATAACTATAATATGTAGGATATTTTAAGGCAGCCTAAGCATCCTACCTGCTTTGGTATCCTAAGTCAGTCTTATGATATTATAAATAATATAATACAATTACAATTATATAAAATAGTAGTTGTTTTATAAGTCTTTGGTTAATGGGCTTACAAATTTCTGGAAGTATCCTTAAGAAAACAGAAGTAGCAAACCTTTTAAACTTGTAGAAAATATCCAGTTAATTTTTATTAAAATTTGTAGAGAAAGAAAAAACAGTATATTGAGTATCAAAATGAATATTACAACTTTGGATTTGGATTCACCTAATAATCTTTTTCTCTACTCTATAAAATGTTCTTAGGTTCTTATATTAAATCAAAGGTATATAAATGTTTGTCTAGAAATCTAGTGCATAAATGTGAATTGTTATGATAATTGTGTATCTTTAGACAGACTTAACTTACCTAATGCCAGAAATCCTAGACCATGTTAATAGTGAACAAAATTGGGGCGCCTGGGTGGCTCAGTCGTTAAGCGTCTGCCTTCGGCTCGGGTCATGATGCTAGAGTCCTGGGATCGAGCCCCGCATTGGGCTCCCTGCTCTGCAGGAAGCCTGCTTCTCCTGCTACCATTCCCTCTGCTTGTGTTCCCTCTCTCGCTGTGTTCCTCTCTGTCAAATAAATAAAATCTTAAAAAAAAAAAAATAGTGAACAAAATTGTGATATAGTAAAAATTCAGCTGTACTAGTTTCTCATAAAAGAAATTTAATTTGGTAAGGGAACTAGGCCACAAACAATAAGATACAATGAAGAAGCTAATATAAAAAACGTTTCATGACACCTATACATTCGAATCCTGGAAATTTGAACTACATTATGTGTTGTGAGAAATAACCAGCCGTATACTTGTTCATTTCTAATAATTTCTTCAGAGCCTGAAATGATATATAATTATCCAGGGCCCACATTTATCTACCTCTTAAATGAATATGTTAATGTCTAGACATTAGAGATAGTTAATACATTGCAACAATTTGAATCACAAAATAATTTGTTTTGACAGATGTATTGGGGTTTTTTTCCCCCCTGGTTTTAATTAAACATTTTTTTTTAATTCAAGTATAGTTGACATAAAGTATTTTATGAGATTCAGTTGCACAGCGTATAGTGATTAGACATTTATGTACATTATGAAATGTTTACCATGATAAGTGTAGTTACCATCTGTCCCTATACAAAGTTATTGCGGTATTACTGACTATATTCCCTATGCTGTTCTAGTCATCCCTGTGACATTTGTGTGTGTGTGTGTGTGTGTGTGTGTGTGTATAATTTTTTTTTGAGAGAGAGAGAAAGAGCATGTGTTGGGGGGGATGGGGCAGAGGGAGTGGGAGAGAGACTCCCAAGCAGGCTCCACACCCAGCATAAGCCCATCTCGTGGCTCAATCCTAGGACCCTGAGACCATGACCTTAGCCGAAATCAAGAGTCAGGTATCTAACCAACTGAGCTACTCAGTTGCCAATAGAAGTCTGTGCTTCTTAATCCCCTTCACCTATTTTGCCCCTTCCCCAATCACCCCTCCCCTACAGCAACTACTCTTCTCTATATTTATGGCCTATTTCTGGTTTTTTGTTTTGTTTTTAGATGTCACATATAAGTAAAATATGGTAATTGTCTTTCTCTAACTTATTTCACTTACCATAATATCCTTTTGGCCCATCCATGTTGTTGCAAATGGGAAGATTTCATTTTTATGGCTAAATATTTTATTGTGTAAATATATATATCACATCTTTTTCCATTCATCTATGGATGGACATTTAGGTTACTTCTGTATCTTGACTTTTGTAAATAATGCTTCAATAAATAGAGGGGTGCATATATCTTTTTAAATTAGTGTTTTAGTTTCTTTGGGTAAATACCCAGAAGTAGAATTATTATATTGTATGGTATTTTTTTTTTTTTAAAGATTTTATTTTTTTATTTATTTGCAGAGAGAGAGATCACAAGTAGGCAGAGGCAGGCAGAGAGAGGGGGGGAAGCAGCTTCCCGCTAAGCAGAGAGCCTGATGCGGGGCTTGATCCCAGGACCCTGAGATCATGACCTGAGCTGAAGGCAGGGGCTTTAACCCACTGAGCCACTCAGGCTCCCCTATTGTATGATATTTCTTGTCAGAGATTGTCATTATGAGACTAGACTAGTAACTGTCATTACTAGATTGTATGATGTTTTTAATTTCTTGAGGAACCTCCACACTGTTTTCCACCGTGGCTGTACCAATTTATATTCCTACCAACAGTGCATGAGGGTTCTCTTATCTCCACGTCCTTGCCAACATTGGTTATTTCTTGTCTTTTTAATTCTAGCCATCCTGACTGGTGTGAGGTAATAATCTCATTGTGATTTTGGTATGCATTTCCCTGATGATTAGTAATGTGGAGCATCTTTTCATGTGTCTGTTGGCCATTTATATATGTCTTCTTTGGGAAAATGTCTATTCGGGTCCTCTGTTCATTGATTTTTTTGGTGTTGAGTTATATGAGTTCTTTATATACTTTGGGTATTAACCTCTTATTGGATATTTCATTTGCAGATATCGTCTCCTAAGTCAGTAGGTTGCTTTTTTGTTTTGTTGATCATTTCCTTTGCTGTGCAAAAGCTTACTAGTTTGATATAGTCCCAGTTGTTTATTTTTGCTTTGTTTCCCTTGCCTAAGGAGACAGATCCAGAAAAATATTGCTAAAGCTGATGTCCAGAAGTTTACCGCCTTTGTTTTCTTTCAGGAGTTTTATGGTTTTGTGTCTTAATATTTAGGTCTTTAGTATATTTGAGTTTATTTTTATGTATGGCCTAAGGAAGTGGTCCAGTTTCATTCTTTTGCATGTAGCTATACAGATGTATTTCTTTTCTAAAAGAAAAGTGTTCCAGGAAAGTAACTGGAGATGGGAAAAGTTATCTGAAAATTTCGTCTTTGTTCAAGGGAAAGGTCAGTAATGCAGGTGATGACAGAAATAAAAAAGGAAAATGATGAAATGGAATTTTGGAATCGTGTCCAACCCAGACCTTGGTGTCTCTTGTTATGAACATAGCCAAGCATATGCCACATCACCATCACATTTCATTTATTTCCTGACAGAACAACAGACGGAAACTCTTCATAGCCTTGATTTTGGCATCGTTTTTCTTGGGCATCTGTTACAAATGCCAAAATCTGTCTCTATTTGTGTGAATAATGTTTGGAACTGATAGACTGATTTTTGAATATGCTCTACTACACCACTAGGCAGGAAATCCCATACCAATCTTCATTTCACCTTCTTGGCAAAAAGAAAAACACCTGTTTAACCAACTTTAGTGTATCATTTGTATAAAATAGGATTGTTTGGGTAAAGATCATTAAAGATGTATGGAACAGTTAAAACAAATTTACTTATCTCAAGAAATCATACTTTTTAAACAATAACTTGTTGGTACACAGTACCAATTGTACGTCTTTACACTAATCTATAAGTTAAGGGCTCTGCCTGAAACATAATTTTGTTCCTTTGGTTCATTTGATTCATGAGGGGCTGAATTCATTAATGAGGGGCTCAGTTTTATAGCTGAGGGCAGGGTTAAGGAAACCAAAAAAAGGATAATGAGACTTTCAATGCATAGTAGCTGTGTGAATCCATGTCCAGGCCCATGAAGGAGTAGGGCTACAAGTTATTGGAGCCCAGAAGAAGCTATAGTTGTTAGAGGGATGCGGCTTGGCTGGAATCATGGTTGTGATGGAGAGATTGGACAAATAATACTCGGACTCTTTTCTCTTCTGCCTTCTGGCGTTCTGCAGAACCCACTTCTAATGGCCCTAAAGACCCTACGTGATACAGTGAATAGAAGTTACCCATGCTCATTTACAAATGAGCAAATGAAGTCTCAAAGAAGCTATACATTGCCTAAGGTTTCCTTAGAGTTAGTGAATCTAAGCCCTTTGATTCTTCTAGCTCTTTTTAAAAAATTAACAGCTTTATTGAGATTTAATTTACATACCATAAAATTCTCCTATATTGTGTACAGTGATTTTTAGTATATTTACATCACCACGGTATCATCATAGTCTGATCTTCAAACCTCTTTGTTACCTCAGAAAGAAACCTTGTGCCCATTTATACTCTTCATTCTCACCCCTAGCCTTAGGCATTAATCTATTTTCTGTCTCTTTAGAGTTGTCTTTTCTGGGCATGTCATATGAGTGGTATAACAAAATTCCTGTTCTTTTGTGTTTGGATTTTGTGACTAAGCATAATGTTTTAGAAAAGATTCATCCATGATGTAGCATGTATCAGTACTGTAAGTACTTATAGCAGAATAATATTCCATTGCATAGATGTAGCTCATTTTGTTTATCCATTCACTAGTTGATGTATATTTGGTTGTTTTCACTTTTTGGCTTTTGCAAATAATGCTGCTGTGAACATTTTCATATAAGTATTTGAACATATGTTTCATTTTCCTTGGGTAGATGCCTATTAGTGGTATTGTTGAGTCTTTATGGTAATTCTGTGTTTAACACTTTGAAGAACTGCTAAATTGTTTTCCAAAGTGGCTGTACCGTTTTACATTCCCACCAGCAACATATGAGGGTTCCGTTTTCTCCGCATCTTTGTCCACCTCCTCTGCACATGTGCACGCGCTCCCTCTTTAAAAGAAAAGACCTAAGCTGAGATCAAAAGTCAGATGCCTAACTGACTGAGCCACCCAAGGACTGATTATTCTTATACTTCAGGTTTTTGTTTTTAATTCTCAGCTGTGATTAGCTAAAATAAAATAAAGTATTTATAAAATACTTGACATTAGGTATGAGTGGGACAGACATGCTGGAGTTCTGCACACAAAGTTAATTACATGAACTCCATGTGATTTATCTCTGTACTCAATTTTGAAGACAAATTTTGTACTAAAGAATACTGTATGATAGATGAAGTAAAAGTATAGCTTGACTCAATATAAGTTAATACAAAGAGCATTAGGCTTAATAATTAGGAAAACGCAGACTATAAGATTACATGTTTTGCTGGAAGTCTTCTAGTGTTGTTTGCAGAACCAGGACTGAATCGGGACCTCCTAACTTCCTATCCAAGGTTTTTATGTTTCTCAGCTGTGAAAAGTTTAAAATCGTATTTTCAAAGCTTAAAGAGAATTTTGTTTTTATTATACCAGAATATCTATATCTTCAGTGGCCAAATTCTTTTAACACAGAGGAGAGAGTAATAAAACCACTTTCGGTGGGGCGCCTGGGTGGTACAGTCCACTGAGCGTCCGGCTCTTGGTTTGGCTCAGCTTCTGATCTCAGGGTCACGGGATCCAGCCCTGTGTTGGGCTCCCTGCTCAGTGCAGAGACTCTCCACCTCTTCCTCTGCCCCTCCCCACCATGTCTCTCTCTCTAAGATAAATAAAAAAAATCTTTAAAAAATAAGTAGGACTACATAAGACAAAACCATTCATTCAGTACTTAAGTAACTTATTACTTGTATGCAAGTACTGGCTTGCTTCCCTGGGATTTAAGATACTTCGTAGAACTTTTGCTAATTGATTTTAAAACTTGGAATGTGTTTAACTACTATGGACTACATTTGTATGTTATGACTATTAGGATATAAACCATAAGATAGCTTATTATCAGTAATCTATTCAAAAGCATTTTTTTCTTAAGATCATATACCATCACTGCACAAACTCATTTAGATGAGATGTTTTTTGTCTCCAGTTTCTCATCTGCCTTAAAACTTAATTTTCTTTGCTAAACGTAGTAGATTAAAATTAAGAAATGTAGGGCACATGGGTAGCTTAGTCAGTTAAGCGTCTGACTCTTGATTTTGGCTCAGGTCATGATCTCAGGGTCGTGAGATAGAGGCATGCATGGGGCTCAGTGCTGGGAGTGGAGCCTACTTGGAATTCTCTCTCCCTCTACCTCTTCCCCCCTCCCTTCTCTCTGTCTCTCTCCCCATGTCAAAAAAAATAAATAAAAATTAAAAATTAAATTAAGAAGCTTAGGGAGAACATGTTCAGATTTAAGATAGAGAGTAGTAACTGAGGAATCATTTGGTTCGTTTTAATTTTTAGGAAAATATCAGGTTTTTTTCTTTTGATTTTTTTTTTTTTTTTAAAGAGTTTATTTATTTGACAGATCACAAGTAGGCAGAGAGGCAGGCAGGGGGGCGGGAAGCAGGCTCCCCGCTGAGCAGAGAGCCCAGGGCTCCATCCCAGGACCCTGAGACCATGACCTGAGCCGAAGGCAGAGGCTTTAACCCACTGAGCCACCCAGGTGCCCCAAAAATATCAGTTTTTTAATTTGGCATTTAAGTGACAGCAACTGAAGGAAGATGATACTACCTCCTGCAAAATTCTGATCCCTCTTATCTTCAGTATTGAATGTACCCTACTTTGAGTGTGTGGAGAGGGGATAGAAGATTGAGGTTTTATACTAGGCTAGGAATATGAAGATTAAAACAATTGTAACTCTTATCTCTTGGCTCTTTTCTTCTTTTCTAGGACTTAGCTCCTGTAATTTTTGGAGTATGTTATGGGGATAGTATAAGTTCTCTTTCTCCCTACCACCCATCTGGGCCTTGGGGGCAAGGAAGGACTATTACCAGGATAGGTCCTATATTAAATAAATGAACATTTATTCAAAGGAGATCTTATATTGACTCAAATATAGGAATTTCTTGGCCATGTTTTTGAAATTTTTTTTTTCCCCTAGGATATCTTTTTTTTTGTAAATTCGGCTTTTGTGGGGCTCTAGCTGGTTGAGTCAGTAGAGCATGTGACTTGAGTCCTTAATTCAAGCCCCACATTAGGCATAGATACTACTTAAAAATCTCAAAAAAAATTTTTTTAGACTTAAAAAATCTGGCTTTTGTTTAAAAAAATAAAGTGTCATGGCGCCTGGTTGGCTCAGTTGGAAGAGTCTGTGACTTTTTTAAAAGATTATTTATTCATTTTTTAGAGAGCCATAGTATGAACATGAGTGTGGGAGAGGCAAAGGGAGAGACTCCACAAACAGACTCCCTGCTGAGACACAGACCCCACCACTGGGCTCAGTCCTGGGACACAGAGACCATGACCTGAGCTAAAATCAAGACTTAAACACTCAACCAGCTGAGCCACTCAGGCACCCCAGGCATGCGACTTTTAATCTTGGGGTCATGAATTCTAACCCTATGTGGGGTGTGGAGATTAGTATTAAAAACAAAAACAAACCCAAAAACCATAAAGAAAACTTTTTAAAAAAATTTTAAAAATAATCAATGTCAACAAGCCAGTGACTATCAGATTTTTATAAGGGATAAAATCTTCCAGCTTTGATAATTAGGACCTCTTCCAGTTGGCTTCTCTGTCCCCTTAACATTCCATTGTTGTTTTTATTTATTTGTATTTATTTTTTTTACTCCTTAACATGGCCTTGTAAATGTAGGGGTTTTCCCCCATCTGTCTTTCTTCTTTATTTTTCCTGAGCACTTTCTTACCTTCTGGTACTATAAGATGCTCCAGATTCATATCTTCTGTATTTCCTGCCCCAGTACTAGAATGACCCATTTCTTCAAGGAGCACTGGTTCCTTTTTCTTGAAGTATGGTATTAGGAGACATTATCTGGATAAGAAATATGCTCTTTGCAACTGGGGAGTCTTCATTTCTAGGCTCCATCAGCTGACAACAAGGAAATAGGTGTATGTAGATTGTTTTATTTTTTAATTTTTTAAGAAGATTTTATTTGAGAGAAAGAGCACATAAATGGGGAGGGGTGGAGGGACACAGGACTCAATCCCAGGACCCCAGGATCACAACCTGAGTCAAAGGCAGATGCTTAACCCACCTGAGCCACACAGGCACCCCTAAATTGTTTTAATATAAAGTAAAGCATGATTGCTATGATAATTTGAAAAGCAGATAAAATGGTAGGAATGTTTTGAAAATAACAGCTGTGTATTTGTTTTTTTATTAAAGAATTTCAAATTACATTCAAAATGAGTAGCAAAAGAATAAAGTTAGACTCCTGCCTTACACTATGTACAAAAATTAATTCAAGATGAGGGTGTCTGGGTGGCTCAGTCAGTTAAGCATCCGACTGTTGATTTTGTTTGTGTCATGATCTCAGGGTCATGGTATTGAGCCCTGCATTGGGCTCCCCAATCGGCAGGGGTCTGTTTGAGGATCCTTTCCTGCTGTCCTTTGCATGTTCTCTCTCTCTCAAATAAACTTTTTTTTCTTTTGAAGATTTTATTTATTTGACAGAGAGCACAAGCAGGGAGTGGCAGGGAGAGGGAGAAAGCAGGCTCCCTGCTGAGCAGAAAGGCTGCTGTGGGTAGGAAGGCTGACTCAGGACTCAGTGCCAGGACCTTGGGATCATGATCTGAGCCAAAGAGATTCTTAACCAACTGAGCCACTCCGGCACCCCTACAAATAAATAAATCTTAAAAAAACCAAAAAACAAAAAATGATGTTCAACATCATTAGGTAAGTGCAGATCAAAGCCACAGTGAGGTACCATTTCACACCTACTAGGATGGCTGTTAAAATAAAAACACAGGCTGTAAGAAATATGAGTGAAGATGTTGAGAAATTGTGACCCTTAACCATTGCTTGTGGGAATGTAAAATGGTACAGCCGTTGTGGTTGGTTATTCTTCAAAATGTTAAACAAGTTTGAGTTGTTATATGATTAAAAAATTCCACTCCTACAGAAAACAAAAACTTGTTCACGAATGTTCTAGCGGCATAATTCAAAATAACCAAAGAGCGGAAACAACCCAAATGTTCATCAACTTATAAATGGCTAAACAAAATGTATGTATATCTATACAATGGGATATTGTTCAGCCATAAGATGGAATGAGGTACTGTTATATCCATTTTGTAACATGGATGGACGTTGAAAACATTGTAGTAAGTGAACGAAGTCACAAAAGACCTGCATAATATGATTCTATTTTTGTGAAATATTTTGAGAAGGCAAATACATAGGGACAGAAAGTAGATTAGTGATTGCCAGGGGCTGGTTGGAGAGGGCTATGCAGAGTGATTCTAATGGGTACAGGTTTATTTTTGAGGCAATAAAAATGTTTTAAAATTAGATTGTGATTCTGATTGCATAACTCTGAATATTCTAAAAGTACACTGATTTGTACACTTTAAAAGGATGACCTTTAAGGTATGTGAATTACATATCAAAAAAGCTGTACTTTAAAAAACATTTAGGGGCACCTGGATGGCTCAGTGGGTTAAAGCCTCTGCCTTCAGCTCAGGTCATGATCTCAGGGTCCTGGGATCAAGCCCCACATCAGGCTCTCTGCTCAGCAGGGAGCCTACTTTTTCCTCTCTCTCTGCCTGCTGCTCTGCCTACTTGTGATCTCTCTCTGTGTCAAATAAATAAATAAATCTTTTAAAAAATTAATAAATAAAAAATTAAAAAACATTTAGAACAAAATAAGAAAAATGAGAAACTTAGGGATAAATTTAACAAAATACTTGTCAGAATTATGCAGTAAACACTACAAAAGACTTCTGAGAGAAATTAAAGACCTAAATAAATAGATATATTCATGGATTAGAACACTCAGTACTTTTAAAATGGTAGTTTTCCCTAAACTGATGTATAGATTCAGTGCAATGTTTTATGTAGAAATTGACAAGCTGTCTGTAAAATTTGTATGAGAATACTTGGCATAGCCAAAATAATTTTGAACAAAATTTGAAGTTTTATACAACCTGAATGAGTCATTTATCAGGCTATATGTTATTGGCATAAGAACAGACATACTAATGTAGCAAAATAGTTAAGAGAGGGGCGCCTGGGTGGCTCAGTGGGTTAAGCCTCTGCCTTCAGCTCAGGTCATGATCTCAGGGTCCTGGGATTGAGCCCCACATTGGGCTCTCTATTCTGCGGGGAGCCTGCTTCCCCCTCTCTCTCTGCTTACTTGTAATCTCTCTCTGTCAAATAAATAAATAAAATCTTTAAAAAAAAAAAAACAGAAAAAAATAGGAGAATCACAAATATATGGCTAGTTGATTTTTTTAAAGAGGTGCCATGGCTATTTAATAGGTAAGAAAAAGTTTTTTTCAACATATTGTACTAGGACAATTGCATCCCCAAAATTTTTTTTATAAGTTCTATTTTTTTTTAAGATTTTATTTATTTATTTGACAGAAGGAGAGAGATCACAAGTAGGCAGAGAGGAAGGTGGGGTGGGGGGGGGAAGCAGGCTCCCTGCTGAGCAGAGAGCCCGAAGTGGGGCTTGATCCCAGGACCCTGAGATCATGACCTGAGCCGAAGGCTTTAACCCACTGAGCCACCCAGGTGCCCCCGCATACCCAAATTTTTTAAAAAATGAATTCCAAGCCTTACCTCACACCATGTACAAAAAATTAATTCCAAATGAATCATAGACCTAAATGGAAAAAGTAATACTATAAAACTTATAGAATGAATCAGAAGAGAAAATTTTTGAGCTATTGGAGTAGGCAAAAATCTCTCAGCAACAACAGCAAAAATAAAATTCATAGGGCACTTTTGATCTTGGGGTTGTAAGTTTGAGCCCCAGGTTGGGTGTAGAGATTACTTAAAATCTTTTTAAAAAATGGTTCTGTTCTTCTAACTACATTGTTATAAGGATGAAAGCCACAGAGTGGGAGAAAATATTTGCAAAACATAATATTTCACAAGGATTTGATTCTAGACTATATAGGCAAAGCCTAAAACTCAGTAATAAGAAAACAAATAACCCAGTAAAAAATCAGCAAAAGATTTGAGTATTTTACCAAAGAAGATTTCTGCGTGGTAGACAAGCAAATGATGCTCATCATTGTTAGTTATTAAGGAAATGCAGATTAAAACCACAGTGCAGGGGGGCACAGTCAGTTGAGCAGCTGACTCTTGGTTTCGGCTCAGGTCATGATCTCAGGGTTGTGAGATTGAGCTGTGTATGATGCCCCTCATTCAGCATGGAGTCTGCCTAGGATTCTTTTTCCCTCTCTCTCTGCCCCTCCCCCTTCAAATAAATTGTTAAAAAAAAAAAACACCAAAAACACAATGAGGTACCATTGCACACCAGTTAGAATGGTTAAAATTTTTAAAAAGAAAAGAAACAACTTAAAAATTGATAATATTTAGTGCCATTGAGGATGCAGAGTCACTAGACCACACATACATTACTGGAGGAATGCAAAAGGGATAGTCACTTTGGAAAATACGCTGTTTCTCTAAACTTCAGCATTACCAAGTAACTCAGCCATCCCCCCCACTTATTTAATCAAGTGAAATGAAACCTTATGTTCATACAGAAACTTGCGCACAGGTTTATGGCACCTTTATTCATAGTTGCTAAAAACAGGAAATAACCCAAAGATCCTTAAACTGTTAGTGGATTTAAAACAAGCACTAACCTCTAATGCGTACATATAACAGAATGATGCTCAGCTGTAAAATGTAATAAGTTACTAAAAAAAAAAATGTAATAAGTTACTGATATAAATATAAACATGGGTGAATCTCAAAGACATTAAGCTAATTGAAAGTTGCCAGACACAAAAGGCTACAATATTAAATGATTCTATTCATCTGACATTTTGGAAAAGGCAAAACTATAAGGACAGAGAATAGATTCTTGGGAGATGGTAGAAGTTCACTACCGAGGGGCAAGGGGGTATCTTTTATAATGATGGGACTGTTCTCTCTCCCTTAGTTTTTGCAGTGTTTATGTACTTGTCCAAACTCGCTGGCTTGTATACTAGAAAGGGTGAATTTTATTGTATGAAAATAAAATTTGAAGTTTAAAAAATGAATCTTTACCCTTATCTCACAAAATTTATAGATCTAAACATAAAAGTTAAAACGTTAAAACTTGAAGAAAATGTAGGTGAATATATTAGTGACACTAAAAGTACTGACTTTATAGGAAAAAATATAATCAGGTTGATCAAATTTTAAAACCTTGTTAGTCGAACTCAGAAGCAGAGAGTGGGATGGTGGTTGCCAGAGGCTAGGGGAAGGGGGAGACGGGGAATTGTTCAAAGGATACAAAGTTTCAGTTATTCAACATGAATAAGCTCTAGAGATCTGCAGTAGGACATTGTGCAGGCAGTTAACACTAATGTATCATGTGCTTCCTTAAGTGGGGACATCTCATCTTAAATGCTCTTACCACAATAAAACTGATGAAAGCTTTTTATTTAGAAACACTAAAAAATAAAAAAGCCACCCATTAGACTGGAAGAAAACATTCACAGTACATATATCTGACCAAAAATGTGGATCCAGATTATAAGAAAAACTCTTAAAATCCAATAGGAGAGCTAACTAAACCTGCTTTTTTTTTTTTTTTTTGAGGCAAACAATTGGAACAGACTTCACCAGAGGAGCTGAAAGAATAGTCTGTTGGCATATAAAAACATGTGAATTAAACCATAATGGGATACCACTATACCTACCTAGAATCACTAGAATTATACAGATTGATGGGGCGCCTGGGTGGCGCAGTCGGTTAAGTGGCTGACTCTTGGCCTTGGCTCAGATCATGATCTCAGGGCTGTAGGATTGAACCCTATGTCAGGCTCCACAGTGAGCGCAGAGTCAGCTTGAGATTCTCTCTGTCTCTCTGCCCCTCCCACTCATTTCTCTCTTTCTCAAATAAATAAATCTTTTTTTAAAAGGAAGACTGAAAATATCATGTCACAGCAAGGATGTAAAGCGAAAATGAGATGTTGATTCATTATTGATAGTAATGTAAAATGGTACATGCACCTATTTTATGACCCTGTAATTCCAGTCCTAGATATTTAACTTAAGAGAAATGAAAGCATATGTCTATGAAAGACTTGTATACAAATGTTCCTAGCAGGGAATATAGTCAATAATATTGTAATAACGTATGGTGACAGACGGTAACTACATGTGTCATGGTAAGCATTTCATAATGTGTGTAATTGTTGACACCGTGTTGTACACCTGAAACTAATATTATTATATGTCAGCTATACTTCAATTTTTAAATCTAGAGTGATAAATTTTTGAAGTGTAAGATCTATGCATTTTTGGAAAGTAGGAAAATATAAGTGTATGTTTCATGTACATGAGAGGGAGAAAAGGGGGAAAGCTCATTTTTATTTTATAGACTATCTTAAATATTAAAAGAATTATGTAATTATTAGAAAGCTACCATTTCCAGTCTCCAGCATGATAATTAGTAGATGATGTCTGAAACCTTTGGCTGTTGGGCATAAGATATTTACAGTCTTAAAGTAACACCTCACAATTGCATTTCAAAGGAGAAAAATAACAACATGGAGAGATCCGACAGATGTGCCTTAACCACTTCAAGTTTAGCATCGCCAATCATGAGACAGACAGACAGATGTGTGCATCCTCACGGTGCAGGAAGAAGTACAAAATCTCACTCATGTACTTCTCATGAGGAATCCGTCAGACCTAGAATTTGGGATAGTCTACATCCAACTGATTTGGATTCCTCAACAGCAACAAGAAGTCTGTGTCACGAAATCAAGACAGAAGGGACCTGGGAATAGAGGCACTGTTCTCAATTTAAAGAAACATAACCAAGTGCAATTCTTGAATTTTGATTGGATTCTACATAGAAGGAGCTTTAAAATCCCACACATTTTGGCAACAATTGGGAATATGGAATATGACCTCAAGTCTAATAATGATAATTGGCTATATAGAAGAATGCCTAATTCCTAGGAGATAGAGCTGAAGTATTTAAAGATGCAATGTCATGTCTGCAAGTTATTTTCAAGTGATTTTATTAAAAAAAGTGTTTATATCTGCATAAAGAAAAATAAAACGCAGGTAACAAAATGTTAATGATTATTGAGTCTTAAGTCACAGGTTTAAATTTTTCATTGGACTATCAATTTTTCTGTGGGTTTAAAATATTCAAAGTAAATATCAAGGGGAGGGGCGGCTGCGTGGCTCAGTCGTTAAGCGTCTGCCTCCTCCGGCTCGGGTCATGATCCCAGGGTCTGGGATCGAGCCCCGCATCGGGCTCTCTGCTCGGCAGGAAGCCTGCTTCTCCCGCTACCATTCCCTCGGCTTGTATTCCCTCTCTCGATGTGTTTCTCTCTGCCAAATAAATAAAAAAATCTTTAAAACAAACAAACAAATAAATAAAATATATTTCATTTAAAAAAAAAAGTAAATACCAAGGGGAGAAAAAAAATCTTGTTCTGAATTACTCTCAAAATGTCCAAGCTTAAAATTTTCTAGGTGAGTTAATTATCAATTAATTCGAGTTATCTTAAATTCCATAGAATGTTAGAATTAGAGGGACTTAAGAGATTTTCTTGTCTAGTCCTTCATTCGCACAGATGAGAAATTTAGTCTGACATTAATTAAGTCTCTTACTGAAATCACACCGTAATCCTGTGGTAGAGTTCCAACAATGAACTCAGCTCTCCTGTTTTCCAGGATATTGCTCTTCACACTATACCCTGTCACTTCTCTCCCAGGAAGAGGAAGTGAAGTTGAATTAAGGAAAATATTATGCATTGTTTTTCTTCCTGGTATATTGTCAATATATTTTCCTCATTTTGACAGTGTTGTCAGACCCTGATCTACTGATGTGTAGGTCAAGAATTTAGTCAAAGACTTCCGCTACTTTTGATAATTGCTCTCCTGGAGATGTTTTGATCCTGTTGTTTGAGCTATGTGTTTTCAGTCACTTATTTTTTATTGTCCTTTAGTTTAAGCTATGAAGAAGGACATCCCTCACACTCTGAAACAGATCTCCTTCAGAGGCAGACTTTTGCAGCTTCTCATCAGCTTCCTGGATACGCTACCACACCTCAGCCAACTGGTAAAAATGCTCTTATAAAATGAATCTGGCTATATTTAGTGATTAAGAAGAAAAATCAGTTTTCACAAATTGGGTTAGGAATGTGGGCAGGACATAATGGAGCCATGGGAAAAGTGAAAATGAAAATGAAATCAAAAGCTTTGTCTTTTACTGATAGAGAATATCTATATAATTGGTGGGCAGATCTTTTTTCATAGATCTTTGTGGACTTTAAATTATAACCATAGTTGGTCAAACTAGTATTTGTTTGCTATTTCAAAACAGTTTAGGGTTGTAGAGCTTTTGGCCTCAAGTTTCTGCGATTCTTTTTAAAAATAACAAATAATAATTTAATATTAATGCGTATTTTTACTTGATATATTTTATCTTCAAATGTAGGTCTTTCTGGAATATTTGATAATAGTGTGAACAGTGCCAGCACTAACACTAAAGAATCTTCAGTGATGAATTTTCTCTCTGCTGTTGAATCCCGAACCGCTCAGGCTGCTTCTTCAGGAACTACTCTTTTACCACAATTCAGGGCTCCATCCTGGCAGACAGGTGATTCTTTGTGTTCAGAATTTTTAAATCCAGAAGAAATACTGATAAAAATACAATTCTTATGGCCTTGTACTGTGTAGTGTGGCTGAGAAGTGAACTTTTAAACCTAGAATTTTTCTCAAGTTTTACATTGGACAGAATTGCAGTTTATCACTCCGATGAAAACTAACAAATTGAAGAAGGTAATTATTAAATATAAACCCTAGACAGTAAGTTCTTATCTGGTAATTTAAGTGGTTACTGGCTACTTAATAGAAGCAAACATTCAGTTTCTTTTATTTTTCCATTTCAGCTTTATTGAGGTCTAATCGACATATAAAATTGCAAGGTGTTTAAAGTGTGCATTGTGGTGATTTGCTATGCATTACATTGTGAAAGAATCTGCCTCTGGTTAATTAACATACCGATCACCTCACATACTTAACTTTTTTGGTTTTTTGGTGAACAATTAAATTCAAATTCATTTATCTTTATGACTTCAGGCTGAGTTGGTAGTATATTAAAAAAACAATCTTGGGACTGATTTCATCATTAGTTATGTAAAGTTATCCAGAATTGAACAGATTATGTCACTATTTAGTAAAGGCCATTACAGGCTGATATTATTATATTTTCCCTATTTATGGATACATTCCATTTTTCAAGTATTTCTCCCCCAAAATTATTTGTATATGTTTTTACTTTTTTCAGGATGACAGGGAAGTTAGGTGGTTTTATTTTAAGGTTTTGTTTTATTTTTAATTTTGATTTTTAAAAATTTTTTAAGATTTTATTTATTTATTAGAGAGAGAGAGAGAGAGAAAGTGAGACAGAGCATGAGAGGAGAGAGGGTCAGAGGAAGAAGCAGACTTCCAATGGAGCTGGGAGCCCAATGCAGGACTTGATCCCGGAACTCCAGGATCATGACCTGAGCTGAAGGCAGCCGCCCAACCAACTGAGCCACCCAGGCACCCTTAAGGTTTTATTTTAAAGAATGAGAAATATCATAGCATATTTGAGGAGATATTTAAAATTTTAGTGATAGGAAATAATACTTTATTGTTCTACTGTAAATTCCATAAATAGAGCTTTTCAGTATGTTTTAGCAATGTTTTTTTCTGCTTCCAAGGAGATAATTAACGTTTTAGTGTGACATAAAAGAATATTATAAAATAAAGTAGTTTCATTTTTTGCTTCCTGGAATAATTTTGCACATTATACATATTTAGTTAGACTTTCTATTCCAATTTCTATCATTATATTATTTTAAACATATATTTTAAATGTTATTCACTCTTTCCAGTGTAACTATATTATTTTGTCTTCATAGCACTAATACTTTTTTGACGTTTAATGGGAAGAAGTGAGAGAAGAAGGTTTTTGAAAGGGCTAGAGAATCTTTTTTCCCCCTATTTTTCTAAATAAAAAGATTTTAATGACAGGTCACTAAAAAAACATGTAAACAATAAAAAGGCCTACAGAAGGAAAAGTGATAGTTCCTTATTATAGTCCCACTTTAATAGAGAAGAATTAACAGTTTGATATTTACTCTGATATCTTTGTATATCAAAATATACATATCCACTTAATTAGTATTTATAGCAATAGTATTAATCAGTTATCCCATAATTATTTGGTCAATATTGTGCTGATGGACATATGAGTTGTTTCTACATATTAGCACACACAATAACTATAAACAGTATTTGTGTGTACAAATATCTTTGTGTCTACTTAGAATTTCCATAGAATAAATTTCCAAAGAAATAAATTTCTTATTTCCATAGAATAAATTTCTAGAAGTAGAATTTTAGATCATAAGGGTAAATGTTAACTTTTGCTACATGTGGCTAAAATGCTTTCCTGAAATGTTAATAAATCTCTTCTTGACAATACTAATTTCTGATCAGCTTCTTATGATAAGCGTGCATCTATTATCATTGGAATTTATTCCTAGGAAGCCAAAACTTGAAATCCAAGATTTTTTTACAATTTAATTTAATTTTTTCAGTGTTCCAAGACTCATTGCTTATGTACCACACCCAGCGCTCCATGCAATATGTGCCCTCCTCAATACCCACCACCAGGCTCACCCAATCCCCCACTGCCCGCCCCTCCAAAACCCTCAGTTTGTTTCTCGGAGTCCACAGTCTCTCATGGTTTTGTGTGTGTGCACGCGCGCGCGTGTGTGTGTGTGTGTGTATTTGAGAGGTTTATGTATTTATTAGAGAGAGAAAGTGCATGGGGTGAGAGAGGGAGAGAGAGAATATCCAGCAGACATACCACTGATCAAAGGAGCCCATCACAGGGCTCAGTTCCACAACCCTCAGATCATGACCTGAGTCAAAATCCTGTTGGACACCTAACCAACTGAGCCACCCAGGACCCCCAAAATGTATATATTTTGATAAAAGAAACTTTGCAGTGTTATTTTTAGATTTATTTATCATGTTAAATGTAAACAGTTTGAGTTTTATAACAACTATAGATAGGAATTGCTTATACCTTTGTAATTTTGTTTTTGCTTTAAGAAAGCCAGCTGTTTTGAGCACCTGGGTGGCTCATTCAGTTAAGAAGCCAACTCTGGTTTCGGCTCAGGTCATGATTTCAGGGTCGTGAGATTGAATCCCACGTTGTATTTCATGCTTAAGGCAGAGCTGCTTGGGACTCCCTTTTTCTCTCCCTCTGCCCCTCCCCCTCCACTGCACTTTTGCTCTGTCTCAAATAAATCTTTTTTTCTTTAAGATTTTATTTATTTATTTGACAGAGAGAGACACAGCAAGAGAGGGAACACAAGCAGGAGGAGTGGGAGAGGGAGAATGAGACTCCTCGCCGAGCAGGGAGCCCAGTGCGGGGCTCGACCCCAGGACCCAAGGACCATGACCTGAGCTGAAGGCAGATGCCTAATGACTAAGCCACTAAGGCGCCCCTAAAATAAATAAATCTTTAAAAAAAAGATTCTCTCCCTCTACACCCCCCCTCACCCCCACACACACACACGCTCTCAAAAATAAAAATAAAAAGCTAGCTGGTTTTGAAATGTAATTTTTGAGATTTACATGCAGAACTAATTTGTCAGGCTTTTCGGTCTTAGGAATTTTAATGGGTTAAAGGTTACGTAAGTCTCTACTATGAAGACGTGTGTGTGTGTATTTGTGCTGTAATTGCATAAAGTTTTTTATGTTTTCTCTTCCTAGGTATGCATTCCTCAGCAGCAACTGAGCTGTTTGTTACTGGACCTTTGCCAACCACTGGAACACTTCCACCCTCTGCCCTCTCTGCTTATCAGCATCCCACCACCTTCAGCAATAGAAACTTTGCTACCACCTCACCTTTGGTGCTTCAGGATTCATCTTTTAACACTACATCAAATGGAATTTTAAATCCTCATGACCCTTTGCTGCAAATCAAGACTTCCCAGGGAACTGTTCCAACCGCTTTGGCGTTTGAGCGCCTAGGCAGTGCTGCGTTAAGTAACAGCATACCACCTCAGTCTTCAACATATCGCTCAGCTCAAGAGTCTGCACCCCATCTTTTACAACCTCAATTTAGTTTGTTGCCTTCAGCACTTGGGGGAGCCCAGCAAACTCCTCAAGCCTACAGTTCAACTCTCTTTCCTAGTTCTACTGCTTCCATTGAAAGAGCTCTTCTTCGAGAATGTAGTGTTATTAAACACCATCAGCGGCCTTCAGGTACCCAGTCTATTCAGGCACAACTGACTGGTTCACAGCATTCCTTACATAGCTATCTATCAAATGCAAGTGTAGTTAATTTTCAGGAAACAACCAGGCAGTCATCTTTATCCTGTAGCCCAGTTGGAGATTCTACTCAGGTGAGCAATGGAGGATTACAACAGAAGACCTCCCAGGTGTCAGGGGAACTTGCTCAGTCTTACTCATCTGCAATTCCGTCATCAGGGTTTCCTCCTTCCACGAAAGTAAAAAGCTGTTCTACAAAACAACCACTAACATCAGCTAAGACCCCCAAACCTCAAAGTATAATTCCTCCTGTGCAAACATTAAGCTATTCCAAACCTTTACATAATCAGAGTTCGGTAATATCGGGCCAAGCACAGATTTATTCCACAGCGCAGCTACCAAGCCTTTTATCAGTCAGTCAGTCCCAGAATTATGGTTTAGGACAGCCACACAACGTGCCGTCTATCGTTCATTCACAGGTGTATAGGTCCAACAAAGTTGAGAAGTTGCCATCCTTATATAAAACATTGACTTTTTCTGGATCATCTCAGACTATAACTTCTGAAAATCAGACCCTTAATTATTCTTCTAATCAACAGGAAGTGTTATCATCAGTTTCAAATGAGAACTACCCTGCTCAAACGAGAGATCTATCTTCAGTTAGTCAGTCTCAAAGTTATTCATCTAGTCATTCTCAGGGTTTGTCACCAGTCAGCCAGACACCGGTTAGTTATTCATCTCCGTCACAAGTGTTGTCAGTTGTTAGTCCCTCCGAAAGCTATGCTTCAGGGCAGTCTCTAACATTAACAGCCCCTTCTCTCTCTTATTCTTCCGCCTCTCGGGCTCAGAATTTGTCAGATTCTAGCCCAACTCAGAATTATATTTCTATGCATTCTTCCCAAAATGCTCCGACTCAAGGGTCATCATCTCCCCAGTCCCAAAAGTTTTTGCCTGCTGTCCAGTCATCATCTTTTGCATCCTCTACTCACTGTCAGACATTACAGAACAACATACCTTCCCCTGATCCAAAGTCTTATGCTGAAAGAAAACTTGACTCAAGTGTGTATGCATCTTCCAAGCAAGAAGAGGATTTTCCAATGCAGGAGTTACAGGTATTACAGCCGCAAGTATCTCTTGAGTCATCGACCCAAAGGCTATCTGATGGAGAAATTAATGTTCAAGAATCAGCTTATAAGGTGTCAAAGGCAGAGGACAGATATTCTCAGAGTGTGATCAGAAGTAACTCTCGTCTTGAGGATCAGGTTGTTGGGATTGCCCTACAGGGGTCAAAAAAAGAAGAAAGCATGGTTGGTTCAGTGACACAACTTACCCAACAGATTGGCCAAGTCAGTGCAGCAACCCTTGATATTAAGAAGGCAACTAATTTAATGCAAACTCCACAGATAAGGTTGAATGCTAAAGACCTCAACCAGCAGCATGCTCTTATACACAAGGTACATGAAGCCAAGGTGCAGGAGCAACATGATCAAATAATTAATACTTCATCTCAGATTCAAATTCCAAATCATTCTTTAGGGCATGGCCATCAGGCATCTCTTCCTAATACACAGGTCCTTTTAGATTCTGCCTGTGATCTACAGATTCTTCAGCAGTCAATACTGCAGGCAGGTTTAGGGCAAGTAAAGGCATCTCTACAAGTACAGCGTGTTCAGAGTCCTCAACAGATAGTACATCCTTTCCTTCAAATGGACGGTCATATTATTCAGAGCAATGGTGATCATTCTCAGCAGCAACTCCATCCCCAAACTTCTGAAATCATGAAAATGGACCTCTCTGAGTCTTCAAAACCATTACAACAGCATTTAACAACAAAGGGCCATTTTAGTGAAACAAATCAACATGATTCAAAGAATCATTTTGTTTCTCTTGGATCAATATGTTTCCCAGAGGCAATGCTTCTCAGTGATGAGAGAAATATTTTGTCAAATGTAGATGATATCTTGGCAGCTACAGCAGCAGCTTGTGGGGTTACTCCTTCTGATTTTTCCAAGTCAACTTCAAATGAAACCATTCCACCAGTTGAAGATGGTGATTCTAAATCTCATTTTCAGCAGTCATTAGATGTTGGGCATGTGACTTCGGATTTTAACTCCGTAACAGCTGCAGTAGGAAAGCCACAGAATATAAATGATATTTCTTTAAATGGAAATCAAGTCGCTGTAAACCTTTCACCAGTACCTACCCTCCAGTCAAAAATGACTCTTGATCAACAGCATATTGAGACTGGTCAAAATAAAGCATCTAAAGTAATTTCACCAGTGGTTGGACCAAGTCATGAAGCCCAGGAGCAAAGTTCTGGCTCGTTCAAGAAACAATCTGCTACCAATCATGAATCCGAAGAGGATAGCGAAGTTCCTATTGATAATACGTTAAATAATAACAGAAGCCAAGAGTTTGTTTCTGGTAGAAGTATAAGTGGAGAGACTGCTGCATCGGAGAGTGAGCTCACCTTAGCGAGTGATGACAGCGGTGTGTCGGTGAACCCAGCTAGAAGTGCGCTTGCGCTGTTGGCCATGGCCCAACCTGGGGAGGCCATTGGTGTCAAGATTGAAGAAGAAAACCAAGATTTAATGCATTTTCACCTTCAGAAGAAAAAACCCGGGAAAGGGCAAATGAAAGAAGAAGACAACAGTAATCAGAAACAACCGAAAAGAACCACCCAGGGCAAACGCCAGAATCCCAGGGGAACAGATGTGTATTTGCCCTACACCCCTCCTTCCTCGGAAAGCTGCCATGATGGTTATCAGCACCAAGAAAAAATGAGACAGAAGATCAAAGAAGTAGAGGAAAGACAGCCAGAAGTCAAAACAGGATTCATTGCCTCTTTCTTAGATTTTCTGAAATCCGGGCCCAAGCAGCAGTTTTCCACTCTTGCCGTCCGAATGCCCAACAGGACTAGACGACCAGGGACCCAGACTGTTCGTACATTGTGTCCCCCGCCGCTTCCGAAGACTTCTTCTGTGACACCCACGCCTTTGGTGTCAGAAACTGGGGGTAACAGTCCATCAGAAAAAGTTGATAACGAACTTAAAAACTTGGATCATTTGTCTTCATTTTCTTCTGATGAAGAAGATCCCGGAGCATGCAGTCATGATGTTTGTAAAAGCACCTCTACTACCTTAACTACGGATGCTATTTCCGACAAAAAGAAGAAAACAGGTAAAGTTTTAAATTTTAGATTCGTAATTAGGGATTTCCACTATTTTTATGCTAATTGACTGGGTTTGAAGCTTTCTTAGCTTGAAGCAGGTCTGTAAGTAAATTTTCAGGACAAAATGCATAGGTGGGTGTTTCAGGTACTTTTTTTTTTTTTTAATGATCCTTCCATGTAGGAAAGCTTTGGGTTTTAGGTTGAAAACTTCTGGGTTTTTTTTACCTTCTACCTCATGACACAGAAGTTACAGAGTTTGTATCCAGACTTCTGTAATCTGAGACTTCTCAAGGTGGCTTATGGATGTGAGGCATTGTATTGGGGACCCTGGCGTATTTTCTTGGCATGTCAGTTTTACCTGAAGATTAACATTTTACTATTAAACATGGTTATATTACATGTAGCATGCACATGAATATAATTAAGATAAAATTTTATAAAATTTTGTGTAGGCTCCCCACTATGTCTCCAAATCTTCGGGTGTGTGTTTCACTTTACTCTGTAGGTAAGGGAACATTTGGAGGAACTGTTGTAAGCAGCACTACCTCATGTAAGCTATTTTACGGAACATACTAAAGGAGAACATTCATGACGATAAAATAGCCACCACCTCTGTGCTAGTTCCTAGTAGCAATATCGTGAGCTGTGCACTGTTATCTCCAATATATAGGTGGTCAAGCCGAGAGTAAATGAATTGTGCAGGTCCATACAACTAGTGAGTGACGGAGCTGGAGTCTGCACTCAGGTTTGTGGGGTTGTAGAGCCTGCATTCCTACCTCGCTCTTGTAGAAGTCAAGTGGTGCTTTAAAAGTTCAACCTTGTTTTGTGATGGACTTCTAGCTTCTCTCTGGACTCAAGACTACCTTTAACTACTGACGTGATCTGAAACAACTGGTATTCCAAATAATCTATTAGCATAAACATCTGTAATACATTTCTAAAGAATTCTCATTTTGTTATACAGGGAAATTAGTAAAATGGAAAGTCAGTGTTAGAGTCAAAGATATTATGGATGTGGCTAATCCTGGTAAGGTTTTATACTCTTTTTCCCCCAATTCAGGGCACTTTGCAATCACTATTCCCTCTTCCATTCATACAACAAAGCTTTTGTAATTTCTGTTTTAAAATATGAATCTAAGACTAGTTTCTTCCCCAGCAAGTGTTACTGCTTCATCTGTAGTTAAAATCATCACCGGCAACCCAGTTCATACTGTTAGGTCTTTGAAGTTCTCTTGATACCATCCCCGCCGCCACCTTCTGGGGAAGAACTCATCTCTTGCTTCTCATTAGACTCCTTCACACCAGTAAAGTACTTCTCAGTACTTCTGGGGGGAAAACATTAAAATAATATGTAAAACTTCTCCCTTTCCATATTTTACTTTCTGGTTCCACTCTTTCCGCTTTTCCTCTTCTGTAACAACTGAATTTCTCATTGTTCCTTGACCTGTAAGCCTGATTTCACAATTGTCTTTGGGCAGGTTTTTCTCTCGCTAGAATGCCCTCTCAGTTTTTTTCAGCCCAACAGACACTGTTATCTATGAAGACCCATCTTCAAAGTCACTTTGTGGAAGTTACCCCAGGCAGAATTAGTGCTCATATCATCTAAACACAGCCCTCAAATATCTCTGAAAGACAAATTTAAATTTAAATTGCAACAAGGTCTAATTTATCCATATTTCCTTTTTTTTTTTTTTTTAAAGATTTTATTTATTTGGCAGAGAGAAACACAGTGAGAGAGGGAACACAAGCAGAGGGAATGGTAGCAGGAGAAGCAGGCTTCCTGCTGAGCAAGGAGCCTGATGTGGGGCTCGATGACCTGGGATCATGGCCTGAGCTGAAGGCATACGCTTAATGCCTGAGCTACCCAGGCGCCCCCATTTTTCCTTTTTTGATTTGCGCTTGTGTCCTGAGAAATCTTTGCCTGACCCATGGTCATAAAAATGTTGTGTTGTCCTCTAGAAATTTTTAACTTTTGCATTTTACATTTAGGTCTATGATCTCCATCACCACCCTTTTTTAAAGTAAGCTCTGCCCCCAACATGGGGCTCAAACTCACAACCCCGAGATCGAGAGTCCCATGCTCTACTGACTGAGCCAGCCTGGCACCCCAAGTCTAATCCCTTTTGATTTTCTTTTTCTGTAAGGTGAGGTATGGGTTGAAGTTAATTTTTTGGCATATAGATGTCCAGCTTTTCCAGCACCATTTGTTGAAAAGAGCCCTTTCTCCTTTTATTGCCTTTACATCTTTGTCAAAAATCAATTGACCATATTTGTATGAATTTGTTTCTGGACTCTCCATTCTGTTACATGGATCTATATGTTTATGCTTTCAAGAATACCACACTGTTTTAATTGCGGTAGCTTTATAGTATGTCTTGCAACAGAATAGTTGTGAGTCCTCCAAATTTGTTCTTTTTCAAAATTGTTTTGCCTATTCTAATTTCCTTTTCCATTTAAATTTTCAAATCAGCTGTCAGTATTTACCAAAAAAGAAAAGAATCCTGCTGGAATTATGACTTTGATTTCCTTGAATCTATAGCAATTTGAGGAAAACTGAACTGTTAACAATGTACTGAGTTTTAATAATTCATGAACGTATTTGATTTCTTTCACTAGTCTTTTACAGTTTGGGACAAATAGATCTTACATATGATCTATAGTTACGGATATAGATCCTAAATTTTTTTTATAAGGAAGTTTAATTTTTTTTTTTTTTTAAGATTTTATTTATTTATTTGACAGAGAGAGGGGCGGGAAGCAGGCTCTCTGCTGAGTATAGAGCCTGACGTGGGGCTCAATCCCAGGACCCTGAGATCATGAACTGAGCCAAAGCAGAGGCTTAACCCACTGAGCCACTCAGGCACCTTGATCCTAAATATTTTTGGTGCTATTTATTGTAAATGATACTTTTTAAAGTTTTCAAATTCCAGTTATTTATTGGTAAATTATAAAAATACAGTTAATTTTTTTTATGTTGATCTTGCAAATCTGTACAATTCACTTATTCCACGGGGCTTTTCTTTTAGATTCCTTAGGATTTTTTAATGTAGGAAATTATATCATCTGCAAATAAGGATAGTTTTATTTCTTCTTTTCCAATCTTACATCTTTTTCATTCCTGTCGTACACAAGGAATAACATTACTATATAGTTGTTAATGAAAGTGTTGAGTGCCGACATCCTGAACATGTTCTTGATCTTTGGAGGAAAGAAATCACCCTTTTGCCATTGAGTATGATGTTAACTGTAGGTTTTTTGCAGATTTCTTATCACATTAAAGAAATTCTTTACATTTTCTAGTTTGCTAACAGTTTATATAATGAACACAGGTTGAATTTTGCCAAATGCTTTTCCTTCATCTGTTGAAATGATTGTGTAGTTTTCTTATTTAGTCTTTCAATATGGTGAATTACATTGACTGATTTTCAAATATATTCATGGCCTTGCATTCCCAGGATCAACCCCAACAACTGTGATTTATTGTCCTTTTTTTTTTAAGACATCGATGAATTCAGTTTTCTAATTTTTTTGCATCCATCTGTGCAGTGGATATAGGTCTGTAGCTTGCCCTACTTAATGCCTTTGTCAGATTTTGCTGTCTGGTTATTGCTGACCTCATAAATGAATTGGGGACTGTCCCCTTCTTTTCTCTTTTCTGCAAGAGATTAGGTAGTATTATTTCTTCCGCAAATGTTTGATTGAATTTATCAGTGAAACCATCCAAACCTGGAGTTTTCTTTGTCAGAAAGTTTTTTGCTATGAGTTCAGTTTCTTTGATACGGAACTATTCACCTTTTCTGTTACTTCTTGACTGTGTTTTGGTAGTTTGTATCTTTGAAGGAATTGGTCTATTTTATCTGAGTTGTTTAATTTGTGGGTATAGAATTGTTGGTAGCATTTCCTCATGTTGGTAATTTGTGTCTTCTCTCTTTGTTGTGGTCAGTCTGGATAGAAGTTAATTGATTTTATTGATTCTTTTTCTCCTTTGTTGACAATTTCATTGATCTTTGCTGTTCTCATTATTTCTTTTTTCCTGCTAAATGATTTAGGTTTATTATGCTCTATTTTTCTAGTTTCTTGTGGTAGAAGCCTAACTTGTTAATTTGAGACCCCTCTTCTTTTCTGCTATAAGCATTTAATGTTAAACCTCTCTCTAAACCCTGCTTTAGCTGTGTCCCACAAATTTTATTTTATTTTATTTTTATTTTATTTTATTTTATTTTATTTTATTTTTTTAAGATTTTATTTATTTGACAGAGAGAAACACAGCGAGAGAGGGAACACAAGCAGAGGGAATGGTAGTGGGAGAAGCAGGCTTCCTGCAGAGCAGAGAGCCCGATGCAGGGCTTGATCCCAGGCCCCTGGGATCTGACCTGGGCCGAAGGCAGACGCCTAACGACTGAGCCACCCAGGCGCCCCACAAATTTTATTTTTATTATTTATTATTTTTCTTTTCTTTTTAAGATTTTATTTATTTATTTGACAGAGAGAGACACAGAGAGGAAACACAAGCAGAGGGAGTAGAACAGGGAGAAGCAGGCTTTCTGCCGAGCAGGGAGCCCAATGCATGCCTGCATACAGGGCTCGATCCCAGGACCCTGGGATCATGACCTGAGCCGAAGGCAGACGCTTAATGACTGAACCACCCAGGCGCCTCTATTTTTATTTTCTTTCAGTACTCTGAAGCTTCCTCTTTGATCCATGAGTTATTTAATTTTTGAATATTTGGGTATTTTCCAGATACCTTTCCTTTATTGATTTCTACTTTATGTAATTTCAGTTTTCTTAAATTTGTTAAGGTTAGCTTTATGACCCAGAATATGCTTAGTCTTGATTAATGTTTCATGTGTAAATTTAAAAGGACATATATTCTGCTGGTTTTAATTACATTTAATGTAATTATTGATATAGCTAGATCTTCCATTTTATTGTTTTCTGGTTTTCCCTTTTTTGTTTCCTCTTTCCTATCTTTCTAAAACACATTATTTGAACTTCTGGTATTTCATTTTTAAATTTATCTTTGCTTTTTCTGACTGTATCTTTTTGTATTACGCTTCTAGCGATTGACCTAATGATTACCATCCACTTAAAATCAATTATTTTTATGATTTCAAGTAAAATGCCAAAGCCATGCAGGTCTCTTTACCCTTATGTTACACATATTTGTCCTATATATTACATCTCTCTACATATATTGAAAGCCCTAATAAAGGAGTAATTTTTTCTTTCAACAATCAAATATACTTTAAATAACCTAAGAGGAGGAAAAAAGCCCATTATAGTTACCTAGGTATCTATAATTTCTGTTACAGTTCCTTTATTCCTGATGTTCAGGTTTCCCTCTGGTATCATTTCCCATCAGCCCGAAAAACTTTTCCTTTTCCAAGGCTTTTCTTTTTCAGAAGAAAACATTGGTTTTCAGCAATGTAATTATTTATCTGGGTAGAGTTTATCCTGTTTGGAGTTCACTGAGCTTCTTGGATCTGTAAAATGGATGTCTTTTACTAAATTTGAAAAGTTTGGGGACATTATTTTTTTCTGTACCAACCTTTCTTTCCTTATGGGCTCCAGTGACACAAATGTAAAACTTTTTGATGGTGTTCCTGAGGTTCTATTCATTTTTTTCCAATCTTTTCCCCTCTGTTCTTCAGGTTATATAACTTTTTTTTTTTAAAGATTTTATTTATTTATTTGACACAGAGAGAGAGAGAGAGATCACGAGTAGGCAGAGAGGCAGGCAGAGAGAGAGGGGGAAAGCAGGCTCCCTCCTGAGCAGAGAGCCTGATATGGGGCTCGATCCCAGGACGCTGGGATCATGACCTGAGCCGAAGGCAGAGGCTTAACCCTCTGAGGTGTGCCCAGGTTATATAACTTTTATTGGCTTATCTTAAAGTTCATTGACTTTTCAACCTTCTCAGTTCTGTTATTGGTCTCATCCACTGAATTTTTTATTTCAGGTATTTTTTTCAATTATAAAATTTGTCTTTGGCTCTTTTTTCTAGTTTTTCTTTCTCTACTGAGAATTTACGTACTTCCATTCATTTTAGAAGTATGTTTACCTTACTTCATGGAGCATGATTATAACAGCTGCTTTCAAGACTGATAATTCCAACTTCGGAGTCATGTTAAGAGTGGCTCTAGTTTCCCTTTGAGAATTGGTCACACTTTTTCTGGTTCTTTATATATTGAACAATTTTGGATTGTATCCTGGACATTTTGAGTACTATACTGTGAGACTCTGGGTTCTGTTAAAATCCTCTGGAGAATGTTGATTTGTGTTGTTTTAGCAGGCAGCCAGACTACAAATTCTTTCTCATCTTTGCATGGTGGTTCCGTTCATTGTTGGTTCCGTTTTCAAAGCCTTTGCTGTGCTGCTTTGGATCTGTCTCAGCAATTAGTCCAGAACTTGGGTGATGGGTAGACTTTGTTAGAGTTTAGATCTCAAAGCCTTCGTTATGCCAGTTTGGATCTATTCTACATAAGTGCAGTTTAAGCATGAAACTGAGGTTTGTATATGTTCATATACAGAATTAGCGAATACCACTCTCCAGCTGTTTCCTCTCTGGGAATTTCCAGTACTACTCAGCTCCCTGGTTCCCTTTCCTTAGGCATTTGGCTATAAAGTTGGCATTTTTCTTGGAGTGTTAGCTGCTGGTGCTTTGACACAATTGTCTACAGGTGGGGCTTAAGGCGATACAGCAGTAAAAGACAAAAAAGTAAATAACTTCTACTTTTACAGCAGTAAAAGACAAAAAATAGGACCTAGAATAGGTCCTCCCCCAGCTTTATTGAGATATAATTGACTATATAACTATACATAAATTATATTGTCCTGTAACATTACCTACACTCTTCATGCCATAGTGGCCCTGTTTCCAGGTTCCTCTGGAAATTTTTATCTCTCGCTCTCCCTCTCGCTCTCTCTTTTTTTTTTTTTGTAATTTAACATATTGGCTCAACCTCTGTTTATCTTTTATTTATTTTTTTTTTTAAAAATTTTTATTTATTTGACAGAGAGATCACAAGCAGGCAGAGAGAGAGGAGGAAGCAGGCTCCCCGCTGAGCAGAGAGCCCTGAGCAGAGAGCCTGATGCAGGGCTCAATTCCAGGACCCTGGGATCATGACCGGAGCCAAAGCGAGGCTCAACCCACTGAGCTACCCAGGAGCCCCTTTTTTTCTTTAGTTAATGTTCTCTTTCTTGCTCCAAATGTGTTTGAATCTTTGTCCTTACCATTCTGTGAAAAGTTTGCCTATTTAATGGTTCTTTTCAAAGAATCAGTATACCTTTCTTTTTTAACTCCTATTTTCTTTTTTTTACTCACTTTTTCTTAATTTCTTTAATCAGTTCTTTTTCCCTATCTTCGCTAGGTTCAATTTAATGTTCTCTCTCTGGCTTCTTGAGTTTACTACTTAAGTTTATTTTTATATATCCTTGCTTTTTGATGAATGGCTTTAAAGTATAAGTTTTCTACATTGTACCTGGCTTTATCTATGCCCCTTGGTTCAATTTGTAATGCTCTCACTACCCTTTCTAAATGGTTTGTCATTT
>CM053613.1:20856772-20881968 GCA_028646535.1 Procyon lotor | reverse complement strand
CTCAGGAGGTGTATGCTCCACCAAATGAGCCAGCCAGGTACGCCAAGGACTGTTCTTAAGTGAAACTGGCTCCCTGCCCCCCCTTAAATGTATGGCTGTGAGATGGCAGAGTATATGGCTACTACTACAATTTGGTGTCACTGCTTTGATTCATGCTAACTAAGGCACCAGCAGTTTTACTCATTATTTTTATAAATGTGAACAGAGTGAAAAAGATATATAACATTTAATACTTTTATGAAAACAGTTTTGAAATCAGAAAAAGGATCTTGGGGGAGACCCCAAAAGGTCCTTGGACCATACTTTAAGAACTGCTATTAAAGGTTATGGTAATAGTTTGTTAATAACAAAAAATGCAACCGAGTGAATTTTAAAGATTAATTGGCTTTATTATTCGATTCATGGATCAGGCAGCATCCCATCTAGCAAGTAGAGGGGAGCTCAAAAGGCTACAGAAAAGGAAGGGTTGTTTTTTTTTTTTTTTTTTTTTTTTTTTAAAGATTTTTTTTTATTTATTTGACAGAGAGAAACACAGCGAGAGAGGGAACACAAGCAGGGGGAATGATAGCGGGAGAAGCAGGCTCCCCGCCTAGCAGAGAGCCCGACGCGGGGCTCGATCCCAGGACCCCGGGATCATGACCTGAGCCGAAGGCAGACACTTAACGACTGAGCCACCCAGGCGCCCCAAAGGAAGGGTTTTTAAAAGTAGAGAGTAGAGGAGCACTTGGGTGGCTCAGTGGGTTAAAGCCTCTGCCTTCAGCTCAGGTCATTATCTCAGGGTTTTGGGATCGAGCCCCACATCACGCTTTCTGCTCAGCAGGGAGCCTGCTTCCTCCTCTCTCTCTGCCTGCCTCTCTGCCTGCTTGTGATCTCTCTGTCAAATAAGTAAATAAAATCTTAAAAAAAAAAAGAGAGAGTAGAAAATAATTATTAACAAAGATTCCATTGTTTTAGGTAAGGTCACCCTCCTAAGGTGGAATGAAGAGGTCTATCAGTAAATTTCCTAGTGCTGACCAGGAAATTCCTATGTTGACTGGTTAAAGGTTACATTTCTGGAGCCTTGAAACTACAGTCAGGTTAGGTGTTATTAAGTCTTAGTAGTTTACTGATTTGGGGCCTTAACCTAAGTGACACTATTTCAGACTTTTTTTTCTTTTTTCTTTTTTTTTTTTTTTTTTACAAGTTATGCGTTTAAATGAAAAAAAGTAAAAATTGAGACATTTCTAATCTTGTAGTTTTTGCCATTGAATTTCAGTGAAATTTTCTCTCTGCATGGGCTTTTTTTTTTTTTAAGATTTTGTTTATTTATTTGACAGAGAGAGTGAGAGATCACAAGAAGGCAGAGGCAGACAGAGAGAGGGGGGGAAGCAGGCTCCCCGCTGAGCAGAGAGCCAGATGTGGGGCCCGGGCTTTTTTTTTTTTTTTTTTTTAATTTTGGGGGCGCCTGGGTGGCTTATTGGGTTAACGCCTCTGCCTTCGGCTCAGGTCATGATCTCAGGGTCCTGGGATCGAGCCCCACATCAGGCTCGCTACTCAGCAGGGAGTCTGCTTCCCCCTCTCTCTGACTGATTGTGATCTCTCTCTCTCTCTGTATCAAATAAATAAATAAAATCTTAAAAAAAAAAGTTTCAAGTAAGTGTTGGCTCTATACCAGAATTCTACACAATATAAGTGTAGGAGTAAAAAAGAAGGGGCACCTGGGTGGCTCAGTGGGTTAAAGCCTCTGCCCTCAGCTCAGATCATGATCTCAGGTTCCTGGGATCGAGCCCCGCATCAGGCTCTCTGCTCCATGGAGAGCCTGCTTCCCCCTCTCTCTTGGCCTGCCTCTCTGCCTACTTGTGATCTCTCTCACTCTCTCTCTCTCTGTCAAATAAATAAATAAAATCTTTAAAAAAAAAAAGGAAGAAGAAGAAGAAATGGCTGTATATTAACTTACATGTTAGATGTCTTAGGGTCTCTTTAATCTAGGGGACCCATGAGTTCTAAGTAGCACAGGCTGACTGCAGATGTTTGTGGTGGGGCCAGGGGAGAAGAAACAGGTTCCTACAGGGCTGATGTTTACAAATGCTGGGCCGGTCTGGGGCTTCAGAGTCCCCTGGGAACCTTGAGATGTATAATATTTAAGCTTCATTACTACTGCTACCACCCTCTACCAACCTACCCCCACCAAAAGATTCTATTTTAGTAAGTCCAGCAATCTGGGTTTTTGGTTTGGTTTGGTTTGGTTTGGTTTTAAAAGCTCTCTAGTGATTGTGATGTACAAACCAGCTTTGAGAATCTCTAACCAGGGGTGTTTTTAAAAGCCAAATGGGCAGAACTTGAATTTGAAGAAATTTTATCTACAACCTTTTTTCTGTTTATAGGCTCTTGTTATAGATAAAAGTGTTTAAGTTATCAGGAAGGATATTTTAATATTTTGTCTTTTTATTTTCCCAGGATTTGATCCTCCAGCTCCCTTTGTCACTCGTTTTTTGAACACAAGAGCAATGAAGGAAACCTTTAAGAGCTACATGGAATTGCTTGTTAGCATTGCTTTGGACCCGGACACAATGCAAGCCTTAGAGAAGAGCAATGGTACAGTCTGCTAAGTAGTACTTTCTTAGTGCTTCATGGATCTTCTTGATTGTCTTTTAGCTACACGTTTAATATGTGGATTTTGTAATAGATATCTGTGTATTGTCAGTTCACAAATCCATGATATTGATTCTATAAAGTAGTTCTATAATTCATGAATTGTCAATACTTGAACAGCTTTATATTGAATGTATTTTTATTGATTTCTCCTCATGGACATATTATATAACTACTCTCAAGTCTTCACTATATAACTACTCTCAGTGACTTCACAGACACTAAGTGTCTGTCTTATATGCAAGGTCCAGAAGTCAAAATATTCTGCTTTGTAACAATTGCGCTGGATAATAGTGGTAGAAAGATTGAAATTATATATTTGTGTCTAGTAAAAGATACATCACAGAATAATTATTTTCTAATCAATTAATAGTAAAACAATCCATGCATTGTGTTATATTCATTAATATTCCTTTATACTCTTCCTTTAGTAACTTTTTCTTATAGTAAAATAGAGATGAAATTAATATCTGAAATGAACTGGTGATCCATGTATTTAATCTTGCTCACTAATATTTACCCCTCAGCTACTCTGGCATTCTCCAAGGGCAACTGAAAAAAAGGAATGAAATGATTCATGAGCCAGTTTCCATTATCCTTCTATCAAAATGAATTGTATGCATGTGTGATCAAAAGATAGTAACAGAAAAATCACTTACAATATACTTCAACATCAGTGCCTAATACTACATATTATTTTCACATACTTTGATATACATTGTTCTGTTGAATCCCAAAACAATTTGGACAGCCATTTTGCAGATGATGACAGTGAGGCTCATAGAAGTTAAGTGACTTGTGAGCCCACAATTTCCTAGTAGCCAAGAAAGGATTAAAATCCAAGGTCTAATTTCTGGTTCATCATTTTTTTGACCATCTAATCAGAGACAGTAACCTGTATGTCAGTTATTTTAGAATCATGTAGAGCGGGAAGAGATGTTAGAGATTACCTAGTCTAAAACATTTATTTTGTAGACTAAGGATCAAAGGGATTAAACATATTTCATAGAGTTATAGAACAAGTTAATGGTAGAATAACTACAATTAAAACCTGATAGTTAATTCCCCATGTCAGCATTTTTGCCATTAAATGTTTTTTTCACTCAGTCAAAACTCCTTGCATCATAGAATATACATCTCTTAGCACTGTTCATTCTGGGGTAGTTGTATTTTAAGTGATTGATTTTTTTTCTACTGCTTATCATTGTTTTATGATTTTTCTCCATTTGCTATAAGGAAGAAAGACATTAAATGTTCTATTTTTAAAATAATCCACAAATGTTTAAAACTTTGTTTTGTGAAATGTAAATTCTTAAAGTTTTAAAAAGGTTTAATCACTACTAGAAAGATAAAACTATTAAGGTGTGTTGTAGTAACCTTAGAACTCATTCCTTACTAAGGACTTTTTCTTCAATTAGAAGTATTCTTTTGTTGGTCACTATGCTTGTGTTTGTGTTCCAAATATAAAGAATCATTTTATTCAGCTATAGAATTAGGAGCCACATTCTGGGATTATGTTTTCAGAAAGGTTATTAAGGTGATTAGTGTTATGAAATATATTATTATGCTGATAAATTAAGAAATAATCTAGTAACCTAAAATATTTAATATAGCACCAAAAGTAATTGTTAGTCTGATGAAAGTGGTTTTCTAAAGGAGCTTAAAGTTTTTCTAAATTTTCTTTAGAAAACGAAAGTGAAAAGTTTTAGTTAAGAATCTTTATCATACTTTTATTCTCCCTTTTCTGAAATAACTGTTTGGCTCTTGTGTTTTTAAAACTGGATTTTGATCGTTTTTCTTCCCTTACTTTTTCTTTGGCCCAAACTACAGTTAAATTAAGAATATCATACTTGGGGGGTGCCTGCATGGCTCGGGTGGTTAAGTGTCTGCCTTCAGCTCAGGCCATGATCCCAGGGTCCTGGGATCGAGCCCCTCATTGGGCTCCCTGCTCAGGAGAGAGCCTGCTTCCCTCTCTCCCTCTGCTGCTCCCCCTGCTTGTGCACTCACTTGCTCTCTCTGTCAAATGAAATCTAAAATACATATATATACATTATACATAGTATTTTATAGAATTTTATAATGTCAGATAAATCTCTATTTTGTAATACGATTATTATTTGGATAATAAATGAGGTCTAGAGAAATTAGGCAATGTGCTTACTGGTCACTTAGCCTCCATCAATCAATTCTAGTGGCAGAGACAGGGTTAAAACCCAAGACTTCTGATCCTGTCATCCTGCTGTGCTGCTTCTTTCTTGCTTGGCTATCGCAGACCTATTTTTCAAGTTAGCTTTTGTTCAGAAAGCTACATGTCCAGTATTTTAAAAGTAATATTTATATACGCCAATGAATTTAATGTCTTTTTTTTTTTTTTTTTAATTTAATGTCTTAACTTTGAGGAAAAGTTGAAGTTTTAGCACGGTTTTATGTTGATAGTATATCCTGCTAAAATAAATGTTTATCTTGTTTTAGATGAGCTACTTTTGCCTCATATGAAAAAGATAGATAGCATGCTGAATGATAACCGAAAGAGACTTCTTTTGAATCTTCATTTGGATCAGTCATTCAAGGTATTTCCTTCAGATGATTTATTAGCCAACTCCCTGACATTCATAGTTTTAGTGTATTAGGCAGGAAATTTATGAAAGTCATTCTCCGCTTTATTCAGTTTTTCACCCAATGAAAATTTGATTTTTATTCATTATGAGTCTTATTAGCTTATCTTTTTATTTTATTAAGCCCATTCTTGGTGTTAATCATTTGCTTTTCTCTGCTTAAATTCATCGTTTATGCTTTTATATTCATCTAGAATTCCTTCTATATAGTTTCCAAATGTTTTCAAAAGTACTTCCTTTAAACTACCAAATTTTAGTCATTTTTCTTTTAAACCTTGCAAAATTTTTGTATTTCATTTATAATTAGAATTGGCCTTTCCTTAGCATAGATATCAAAATTCCCTCACATGCCTGATTTACTCAGTATCTGAGGAAAAACTGATCTTAATATAATGGCAGATATATATAGTTATATCTGTTAATATATCTTGGAACTCTAAATTGGTTTTGGTGTTATCAGAAATACAGAACAACAAAAAGCTAATCTAAACACAGAGAATTTATCATAGAAGCTATTCCTTAAGTCAAAAAATTTCTAGCTTTTCTTACTGAAAGTATGACATAAAATGTTTAGAATCATTTGATCATATCTACCTTAGGAGAAGTTTTTTTTTTATACGTTTGTATAGCTTTTTATTTTTATCAAGAGACTATTTTTATAGCAGTTTAAGGTTCACAGCAAAACTGAACAGAAAGTACAGAGAGTTCCCATCTACCACACATGAACAACTGCTCCATTATCATCATGTCCCACCAGAGCGGTACATTTGTCATAACTGATGAACCTACATTGACTCATCCTTCTAACTTCAAGCCCATAGTTTGCATGCCTTGCTCATGGTGGTGTGCATTCTGTTGGTTTGGAGAAAAGTATAATGACATGTTACCAACTATTAAAGCGTCATATATAGAGTTGTTTCACTACCCTGAAAAATCCTCTGTGCTCTATTCATCCCTCCCTCCTTCCCTACCTAACCTCTGGCAGCCACCGATCTTTTTACTGTCTCTGTAGTTTTATCTCATCCAGGATGTCCTATAGTTGAAAACCATACCATATGTAGCCTTTTCAATTTGGCTTCTTTCACATACTAATAAAGAATTTAAGGTTGTGGGACACCTAGCTGACTCAGTCAGTAGAACATGGGATTCTTGATCTCAGAGTTGTGAGTTCAAGCCCCACGTTGGGCATAGAGCTTACTTGTAAAAATAAAAAATAAAGATCTAAAAAATCACTTGATTTTTAAAAAAGGGGGTATTTTTTTTCTACTATGTCTTTTTATGGCTTGATAGCTCATTTCTTTTTATCAGTGAATAATATTCCATGGCCTGACTATACCACAGTTTATCTATTCATGTACTGAAGGACATCCTGGTTACTTCCTAACTTGGCAATTATCAATAAAGCTACTACATAAACATTTGTGTGCAGGTTTTTATGTGGCTGTAAGTTTTCAACTCATTTGGGTAATTTGTATGGCTTTTTCACATCCTTATTTTATCTGAACTCCACATAAAAGTGAAAATTGACTTCATTTTAGCTAGGTAAAAATTAAAGCTCTGAGATCGAGTTCAAAATTAAATGTCACCAGAGGTTTGGCTGGCTCAGTCAACAGAGCATGTGACTCTTGGTCTTGGGGTTGTGAGTTTGAGCCTCACATTGGTCGCAGAGATTACTTTAAAAAAAAAAAAAAAAGTTCAGGGCGCCTGGGTGGCTCAGTGGGTTAAAGCCTCTGCATTCGGCTCAGGTCATAATTTCAGGGTCCTGGGATGGAGCCCCGCATTGGGCTCTCTGCTTAGTAGGGAGCCTACTTCACCCTCTCTGCCTGCCTGCCTCTCTGCCTACTTGTGATCTCTCTGTGTCAAATAAATAAAATCTTCAAAAAAAAAAAAATAAAGTTCAATGACACCAAACTACTAATAGTCCTATATATATTCTTCACTGACATGCACTTGCAGAGGAAAAAAAAAGTCAAAAGGTAGTAGGAAACCCAGTTTTAAGAATCTGGTCCAGTATTTTCTGCAGAGAAGAGAATGCTATTGTATGTGTGTTTTCTAAAAATTTACTGAATCTTAAAAATGACCAGTTTTGGCTATTCATTTTATTTTTAAAGATCTAAATTTTTTTTAAGTACTCTCTACACCCAACGTGGGGCTCAAATTTACAACCCTAAGATCAAGAGTCGCGTGCTGCACTAAGTCAGCCAGGCACCCATTGGCTAACCATTTAGATCTGTTAAACTGGTTCTCTGATAACTTGTATTAAAATAAAGCCACCACTTAGAATTTAATAGATTCCATATATTTTTAAGATTTATTCAATAGTTTATGCTGAAAACTGAAAAATTCGTTTTCTTATTCTTGTTTTAAAAAAAACAATTTCTAATTTTGAAATTACAATTAATTTTGATTGTTTTCATTTATAGCAATTTTCACTTCAAAGCCAAAATACATGCACAGTATTATCAATATGATTGTAAAATAGTAAAATACTACAAATAGTAGATTATAAAAGATTAAAAGATTTTCAGTTCTTTAGAAATAATACCATTACACATGATGATCTCAGTAATTTTAGGAGTCCTAAAGTCTTTTGAAGTTAATCGTGTTCTGTTTTCCTCTGAAATCCATGTGCATCCAGTCGTCTTTAGTGTCTTGTCACAAAAGGTGCTTGGGAACTCATAGTCCCAAAGAGAGTTGGCCCTAAAGGTTGTAACTGTTTATAAAACAGTGTATCTTATCAAATGGGGACTTCATTCTGAATAATACACTGGGAGCACTTGAACCCTTTTAGTGTCGAAATAGTAAATGACAGTAGTAACTCAGTTTAATCTTTTAAAATAACATTTTTGTTAGATAAACTCTGTGCCCAGCTGAGCCTGCCAGTTGCCCTTAAAACAATACTTAACCTGGTTAAATTTAGTTACAAATATCATTCAGTTATTATTTTTGGTTTTTCATGTCCAGATGATTTGCCAGATGGATAAGGGCACAATATGCCAGCAGCTTTTAGTGGCTTAGAATTGATTTGGCCTCATGGCCACTAAATTATCAGTAACTACTGTGTTATTGTGGCCAGAAAATGCATCAAAGTCTGTTTTAGACTCTTCATACAACTGAGGTCAAAAGAAGCAGAGAAGTAGTGAAGGCAAAGAAGTATTGTAACGCTGCTTGTTTTCACTGTTCTCATCTGGAAGAGATCCCATTCATCTGAGATCAGATGCATTCTTTATAGCAGGGCGTGGCCATGAGTCAGGGTGTTGACAGTGGTTGAATTGGTAGATCTTTGAAGAAACTTGTGTCCCTCTTTCTCCTACTTTGAAGCCACAGAAAGCATTTCTAGAACTCCCTGGCTTGTTAAGGAGTCCCTACAGTGCCATGTGCTATTGGCATAAAGCAGGTCATAAGGTAAGGTTCACCCAGATTCAAGGGATGAGGAAATAGTTTCTACATTTTAATGGAGGAGCTACAAAGAATTTATGGCTCTGTTTAATACCCATGTGTATTTCTATATTGTGTATATTTATCATACCCCATCTGTATACATGTGTGTGCTGTATATAAATGTATGTATATATTTCTGTATTTTTCAGTAAGTTTCGAATAGCTGGAAGTTAGTTTTCTTCTGATGTCAGTAATTTTTCTTTCTTTTCAAGAACGCTTTGGAAAGCTTTCCCGAACTAACAATAATTACTCGAGACTCCAAAGCAAAGAGTGGGGGTTCTACTATTTCTAAAATCAAAATGAATGGCAAAACTTATAATAAGAAAACTCTAAGGACTTCTAAAACCACCACCAAATCTGCACAAGTAAGTATATGTGGATTGATACAATTATACCTTTTCCGGTTAATATAATTCCCCTTTAAAATATTGGAACAATATTGGAACAAAAAGCGCCTGAGTGGCTTAGTGGGTTAAAGCCTCCACCTTCGGCTCCGGTCATGATCTCAGGGTCCTGGGATCGAGCCCCACATTGGGCTCTCTGCTCAGCAGGGAGCTTGCTTCCCCCTCCTCTCTCTCTGCCTGCCTCTCTGCCTACTTGTGATCTCTCTGTCAAGTAAATAAATAAAATCTTAAAAAAAAAAATATATTGAAACAAGGGGCGCCTGGGTGACTCAGTCATTAAGCGGCTGCCTCTGGCTCAGGTCACGATCCCGGGGTCCTGGGATCAAGCCCTGCGTTGGGCTTCCTGCTCAGTGGGAAGCCTGCTTCTCTCTCTCCTACTCCCCCGTTTGTGTTCCCTCCCACTATATCTCTGTCTGTCAAATACATAAATAAAATCTTAAAAAAATAATAAAATAAAATATTGAAACAAGCAAATACTTTACTATTATTATTGACTGTGAAGTCTTTTCAGGTAGGAAAGAGCAGCTCCAGCTCAAGGAACAGAGACTTACTTGGTCTTACTTTGTTTTTCTCCATTGTCCAGCGCAGTATCTATATGTAATTAGTATTTGCAAATTTTTTTTTTTAAGATTTTACGTATTTTATTTGAGATAGATTGAGAGAATGAGTGGGAGGAGAAGCAGAGGGAAAAGCGGACTCCCTGCAAAGTAGGGAGCCAGACGCAGGATTCGCCCAGGTCCCTGGGATCATGACTTGAGCCGAAGGCTGACACCTAACAGACTGAGCCACCCACGCACACAGTGCTTGCAGATTTTAAAAATAGATGACTAGGCAAGGAATTACCTGATGACTGTACTTACATTTTCTGTATTTTTTTGTCATTAGATACAAATGCATACACATAAGTGAATGTGCACACATTCCATAAGATTCAATATTCCGTATCTGTAAAATTAATGAAATTGGAATTCACTCATTCTCATAGTCTAAATTATTGCCTTTTTAGAAATCAGTTTAGCAACATATCTATTTCACAACAAAAATATATTCTGTAGAAACACATTTACAAATCATACAAACGTATGCTTTTGCTCATTGTGCAATTGTAAGAGCAGTCCAGTTATGCTTCACCAGTGGGAAATTGGATAAAGGGCCATCCAAATGATGTAATACTATGTACTTTTTAAAAAAGAGACTCGTTCATTCTTTCAGTAAAATTTTTGAGTGCCTATTGTGTGCCAAATATGGTTCTAAGTACTAGAAATAGAACTGTGAAAAATGGCCAAAATTCCCTGCCATCATATAATTTATAACGGTAGGGGGTATATGTAATAAGTACAAAGATATACAAGTTTTAGTTAGGTAAAAAACAGGTTATAAAAATAAAGTTGTTGCAGAACAATATGTTTAGTAGGATTTCTTTCCCATTACAGAATTGGTGTCATTAATACATGTTACACATGGGAAAATATGGAAGAATATACACCATGCTTTAAACTGTTATCTCTGAAGCAAGAGATTATAGGATTCTTTTACTTTATATGTCATCTTATATGTTTACTGTTTAAATTTATCTATGTTTAAATTTTTTGAAATACTGTGTTTATAATCAGAAAAACAATGAAGATTCTAAAATATATAATTTAAATTTTTATTTTGAATAAGCCTCTTATCCATATTTTTTTAATTTAAAATTTAATTTAATTTAAGCCTATATCTAGCTGTATTAGTCATTTATTTCTAAAATTTCCATTCAGACTTTTGGTCTAGTATTTTTTTAAAAGTATTCACAGCTCAAATATTCCTTGAAATAAATATGCCTATAAACTCTTTTTTTTTTTTATAGGAGTTTGCTGTTGATCCAGAGAAAATACAGCTGTATTCTTTGTATCATTCACTCCATCATTATAAATATCATGTTTATCTGATATGTAAAGATGAGGTAATTTTTTCATTTATTTAAAAAAAATATTTTTCTCTCCTTTAAGGAGACTATGGCTAAAGTATTTTTAGAGTCTTAAAGAGAACTGTTAAATACATGTGTCTATATTGTCTTGTAAATAATGTTAATCTGAGTCTCTCTGTTGTGTTGTGCTCATACTAATCTGAGGCTCTTACAGAAGCTGTAAATGGTAATGTTTTTAAGCTGTTTTGCTTGTTTTACGTTGCCATAATAAATGGGACTTGATTTCATTTTCTTCACTCATAATACATAATGATCCTGCTTTAATTCACTTCAGTCACTGCTTTGATATCCTGGCGTCTTCCTTATCACTATAATGGCCTTATCCCACCTAATTGCTGAGAGAAAGGGGTTTTTGTGCGTTGGCAGGAAGAAATGATAGTTAAAATTTAATTGTAACTTTTAAGTATCATAATTTGAGTTGCTCAGAATTTATATATGACAATGGTACCATTTTGTGGGTGGAATATAATGCTCAATATCCTCAAAGTTTAAACAGCTGTAGACTGTACTACCTTTTTTTGATCAGCACTACCAGTTGTTTGAGAGTTAATTTGGATTGAGGCTACACTTGATGCATTTGATGATAATCAGTGGAAAGACGTTCATAAATCTAACCTCTAGCAAAGGAGAAAATAAAGATGGTCATGTAAAACATGATGACTCTTTTTACAGTGCTCTGAAATGAAGAATTGACCCCAAAATTTGTCACTTAGCTTTTAACATGACTAGAAGGAATTCAGAAAGTTTGAACCATTTTTTTTCTAGCCTTCGTCTTGGCCCTCATGGGAGCTAGAAACAATAGGATTAGATTTCACCCACATTTATATGAAATAATCTTTCTTCGTGGATAGGATTTTTTTTCAAATCAGTATTTGTAGGTATACTCAAATCCTTTTCATTCAAGATACAAAAACCATAAACTCTTACGAAGAGCTAATAAAGTGAGAAGTATAAACTAATGTGGTAATTCTCTTTATTTTAGATTTCTTCTGTGCAGAAAAGAAATGAAGACTTAGGACAGGAAGAAATTGTTCAACTTTGTATGAAAAATGTAAAATGGGTGGAAGACCTATTTGAAAAATTTGGAGAACTTCTAAATCATGTACAGCAGAAATGTTCCTAACATTTCCACAAAGGTTCCGTCTGTGTTATAGCACTAATGAACTGGCTGAAGCAGGAGGTCAGAGGGGGCATAGGGCGCCAGATAAGTGAATGTCAGGCGGTGGTCTCCTGCAGGCACACCTGCTTTACTCATAGAACTTACTGATGACCTCTGCTCAAGGACAGTGGTGCTGCCCAGGAAGTCAGTCCTTTGGAAATGGACCTAAAATCCCACCACATTTTTATCCTAATGAATGATTTTTCTATTTTGTAAACCATTGGGTAACTGAGTTTTATTTTCAGAAATGTTTTTTGACAACTGATGAAGCATGCACTAAATATAATTTTTCTTTATTGCTAGAGAGATAACACTTAAGTAACTTGATTGTTTTTTTTCCTGACTCTGACTGAACACCAGAATGAAAGAGAGGTGGCACCAAACACCTGTTTATATTCGTGTCTGGCCACAAAACAGAAAGTATTGTACATTATGTAAACAGATCTGGTGTGATATGACATTTTTGTATGAGAATATCCTCAATTTAAAATATGAAATTCAGAAACTGCATTCTGCTTTACGAACTCCTCTTACTCTTAACATGTTCAGGAAACTGGATGTGGAATTGGTGCAATTCTAGGACTGCTTTTTGTGTCAAATTATATTGTAATGAAAAAACAATGACATGCTATTTTCCCTATCTCAAAGAAAAGTATTTTCCTTTATACTGTTTTTTCCTTTGGAAAATTTTTCAATTGTACATTTTATTTCACTAATAGTTGTATTTTTCACAAGGAAAATGTGGTTATAATTATGTTTGATGTATCTGTACTACACTTTTCATTATTTTCAGTAAATCTTATTTAGTTATATATTGAATTTCTATTGTGAATTCTATCTTGAGGTAACCATTTTTGTTTATATGGATTTGCTTCAGTGTTATCCAGAATATGCATTCAGTACTAGAATTAGTGTAGCTTTATAAGTGGAGCTGTGTTAGACACTGCAGTCATTTTCTATCTAATTCATGGAAATCAGTTCTTTACTAAACTAGTACTTGAATAACCGATTTGTCAAAATCAAAATTAACCACCATTATATGTTTGCAAGAGTAAAATTTATAATTGGGCTACATGCAGTGTTAAGCACAGCTTACCTAACTCTTAGAACTGGAAGTGGTAGAACTCTCCTTTTGGTGCCTTCCCAACCTTTATACATGCTGTAGTAGCTTTCTTTAGTTTGATAGCTAGTGTTTCTAGTAGTTTAGCTGAGACAGTGAATGTATTAGGTTCAACATGACCTTTTGTTTTATTTGTGTTTGCCAACAGGATGCCTTATTTGTTTGAGAAAAAGATTTACTAGTGTCCTTCTTAAACGATCTCCTTTTTTAGGATTCTAAAGTTGTTAATCATCATACTTTTTGTTTATTTTACCACCATTTAGTGCCTTACGTCCTATCAAGAAAGCAGTGTTCCTGCTCAGTGCCCAAATAAGACATGCTCACGTGGACATTGCTATTGTCTTGATTTTGAGTTAAGAGGCCAACTTCTTATACTTAAAACCTTGGTAAATGGGCAAAAAATTAAAGATAACATGTGACTTGATTTGAGAATAAGACATTTAGCATTGGGTAGAAAATGAGTATTTGAGTTAAGCTTACATATTTATTTCTAATGGTTATCTTATTAAAAGCAATAATCCTTAATCCAACAATCTTCTTACCTGCCATTAGGACAAGGTAATAATAGAAGTTTCTCTCAATGGTTAAATATTCCATTTCTGAAAGTTTTTAAAAAGACCCGTTTAAACAGTTTATTTTGAAAACAAAAGTAACCTATTAGATTCATTTTGCCTAACTCAAATGAGACGTATCAGCAGTGAGAGCATCATAAAATTGATATCGCTAAGTGGAGAAGAGTAGGAAACAGCCATATTTCTTTCTGATACTGACTCTGGACAGAATTGGTTTCTTTTGTTCCCAAAGTGCAGAGTAGATAACTACATCTCCTAATGTAGTGTTACATGTACATGTCTTTACTCCCCCAGCTTACTTTCCTGAATCACTGATGGTTAAACATTTGTAAAAGCCGTCATGCATTTAGGTAACTGAAGTACATGTTTGAAATCACTAGCCACGTCCCCTTCATAAGGCCCGTGGAAAATAGGAACATTTCCTTAAAGTTGATCTTATGTTCCCTAGAGAAAATAATCCATTTCCTTTTCAACTGCAGTTGCCCTCAAAATGTTGGCAGTTGTATTCATTTTGGTAAAATGAAAAATAAAATCAGAGGCCAGGTCTTTGATAACTGCCTGAAAGAGACCTAGTTGTCTTGTACCGTCTTCCTTCATTTGGTCATATATTAGAGGCAAGGACATCAAACTCGGGTCTTAGCAAAATGGAGAACTCTTATTATAACGTCCATTCATGAGTCCTTTCTTTGTATGAAGTTGAATAAATACCTAGCTGGTTAGTATTCACTTTCCTTGCCAGGGAGTTTGAAATTTATAATATAGAAATAATTTTAGGCTGTAGATAGAGTGAAAGAGGTAAAGCACATATTGCCACCACCCAGGAAAACATTTTTAAGAAAGTTTGGATTTTCTTCCCTACAGATACCTGGAAATAATTTAATATAAAAAATCATTTTGTGTTGGTGTTTATTTCTAGTTCAGATCAATGGTTATAGAAGAGGCTTCCTTGTTCCCATTTTCATGATAACCCAGTTTCCAGTTATTTGATCCTCTAATGAAGTCACAAATTTATCATGACGTATGAATTATCATGGTAAGTCAACAATAGAAACCATTTTTCTATTATACTATCAAATAGAAAGTAATGGAAAAATCCTAATTTAAACAGCTTAGAAAATGTTCAGATTACCTTTAAGTTTCTAAGTTTCTTTAAATTTCTAAAACTTAAAAATGAAAGGTACAGGTGACTCATACCTTATTAGTCTTTTCAGAGCTTTCCTCACATTTTTTTAAAATCTCACTTTCCTTTTAATATATATATTTATTTTTGTTGAAACAGCTGTTTTCCAATCTATGATTCTGGAGAAATACCCATATAAAACCAATATAGCAGCAAGGTTATTGGATCAGCTTTGGGTCCCAAAAGTTGCTTCAGATATGTAAGTTCTGAATTTTACTGTATTTGTAGGATACAGTTTTTGTTTTTAAACTGTAGTTCCATCTGCTTCTCAAAAATGCTTTTCAAGTAGAGTAAACTGTCCCAGGATAACTGCTTCTACCTGTGTCAATTGCATTTGACACTTAACTGCACAAATGAACAACGTACACTATTGGTTGTGCATTAACTTACATGTACAATGTTGGCATCTATGTTCACAAATGCATGTTTTCGAAAATCACCTTTATTTATAAGTGACAATAATTGAAGTTAAGGATACAAAGAAACCTGCATTTGTAGCCCAGAGTTTTAAGTGGTCCATAATACAATGTATGGAAATGTGAAAGACAATTTTGTATATTTGTTTGTTACTAACTCAGATCATTAAAATGAAAACAATTTTTTAAACAACAAAATCAGAATGTTTCGAGGTTTTTTTTAAGAACTGAAAACAGGTATTCTATTATCCAACAGCATCATCACATTATAAATTCTTCACACAACACTGCGTGTTGTAAAGTCCTAAACAAAGTTATTAGGAACAAATCTATATAGGCTATTGAGTAGATATAAACGAGTTTATCCTGATTCCTTAATTTTCTGAATAATAAGACCTTCCCTTTACCTTCATATGATATTTGAAAACATTAAGTATTTCAAGTAAGTATATATTCAGCATATTTGCTGTGTTTTAATTAGTTGTGGTTTTTTTTGTTTTTTTTTTTTTTAAGTGATCTCTAGGGATGCCTGGGTGGCTCAGATATTTAAGCATCTGCCTTCAGCTCAGGTCTTGATCCCAGGGTCCTTGCATTGAGCCCTGCATCAGGCTCCTTGCTTGGTGGGGAGTCTCCTCCCTCCCCCTCTGCTCCTGCTTTCTTTCAAATGAATGAAATATTTCTTTATAAATAAGTGAGTGAATGAATGAATGAATGAATGAATGAATGAATGAAGTGATCTTTACACCCAGCATGGGGCTGGTGCTTGAACTCTCGACCTGAGATTAAGAGTTGCACACTCCACTAAGTGAGCTAGCCAGGCAACCCAGTTAGTTTTGATTGTAAAAACAAAAGGCCTTCATTCCTTGACTGACTTTACATTGTTCAGAACTAAATCTAATCAATAATCTTTATCAAAAAAGGTTTTAAGATTCTGTAACATCGCTGTTTTATTTTCCGTTTGTTGCTAAAATTGTGTTCATTTTAGAAAATAGTCATTCAAATATCTTAGAAAATAGTCATTATTAAAATTATCCATACTGCAAACTTAAATGATAGCATTTCTATCCTGCTTTGTTAATGTCCTGTTACTTTCTGGCTCTTTTTATTATTCTTTTTTAAAGTGAATTTTGTATCTCAGAGAAGCTCTCTAAAATCAATTATTTAACCTGACCTTCCCAAGGAAGATGTGAAAGAGGATACTTCTCTTTGTTTTCCATACGGAAATATTTTTATTGCCAGAAAAATAATATAATTACATATGTTTTTAAAAGTAAAAAAAAAATGAAAGTGTAAAGAAAAAAGGTATAAACCACTTTCTGAACTCTTGACATAGGTGTAGAACACGCTTTCAGTTCCCAGTTCAGGATGGATCACAGAGTTAGGTGTTATGGATTGGCCATTTTCTGTGGTGTGGCTTTTTTTTTAATGTTATTTTTACTTAGATTCAATCAATTAACATAGTGTGTCATTAGTTTCAGATGTAGAGTTCAGTTATTCATCAGTTGCGTATAACACCCAGGGCTCATTATTACATCAGGTGCCCTTTGTAATGCTCATCATCCAGTTACCCCATCCTGTCACCCACCTCCCCTCCAGCAATCTGGTGTGGCTTTAAGTAAATTCCTAGATTTCAGGGATACTTGTGTTTAAATGAAGATAAAGTCACATTCTAGAGTAAAATAGAAACTATCTGGATTATCCATCATTTTAGGTTATATGTATCTGTTCTTAAGATAGCATGAATAATTTAGAGCTGACTGGTTTCAAATAAAAGGAAGATACAATTACCTATCAGTCTATTGTTAAACCTTATCTATTTTGTGATGTTAATCAGGAGTCAAGAAATTGCTCTGCAGAATAACTTCTGTTTTACCTATAACTTACCTGTGACACATGGAGAGGTATTTTCACCCAAATCAAATAAAGATTTAATTATTTATTTATTTTAAAGATTTTATTTATTTGACAGAGAGGGAACACAGGCAGGGGGAGCTGGAGAGGGAGAAGCAGGCTCCCCACTGAGCAGGGAGCCCAACAATGGGCTCATCCCACGACACTGGGATCATGACCTGGACCGAAGGCAGATGCTTAACAACTGAGCCACTCAGGCGCCCGTAAAGATTTTTCTTTTAATTTAGCTCCTTTTACAGTATTTAGAATAAGGCAACAGTGAAAATCACTTAAAAACTAGAATAAAGGGGCGCCTGGGTGGCTCAGTGGGTTAAAGCCTCTGCCTTCGGCTCAGGTCATGATCTCAGGGTCCTGGGATGGAGCCCTGCATCGGGCTCTCTGCTCAGCAGGGAGCCTGCCTCTCCCTCTCTCTCTGCTTGCCTCTCTGCCTACTTGTGATCTCTCTCTCTCTCTCTCTGTCAAATAAATAAATAAATAAATATTAAAAAAAAAAAAAAACAAAACCTAGAATAAAAAATGGACATGGTAGAAATGTTTTTCCTAAATTGCAAGAAAATGAGCTTTCTCTTGTCCTTCTGCTCTTCACAATCTTACCATTGGCTTTTCATTGCCTTTATCTGGACTCTTATCACAGTTTAAAAGCACTTTATGAAATGAGAGGGTCCCTCCTTACCTCTCCTGCCCTCTTTTTCCCCATTTGTGACCCAGGCTCAAGGAATATCTTTAAATTCCTCCAATGTGTGTTTTTTCTTGCCTCTAGTCCATGTTCCCTGTGCTGAACTAGGCGTCCTTCATCTCTTAATTCTTCGGATTTCACTTTAACATCACTTCTGTTTAACATCAGAGGTTTTAGCCCTCCAAACCAAATTATGTGCCCTATGATTCAGCTAATGTAGCATTTACTACAGTTTGTTAAGGTTGCTTGTTTGGTGGTCTTTCTAGTGCTATCATATGATGGGACCTATGTGTGTTTTGCTCACCATTGCATTCCCAGCATCCAGTGCAATATCTGATCTCATTAAATATTAACAAATAACTGGTTATGTAAGGAAAGCACAGGGAGCATTAAAAAGGTAAAAACAGGACAGTATTCATTGGATTTTGCAAAAAAGGCGTTAATGGCCTTAGCAATAATTGCAGCATCTGAAGAAAGTGATAATACCAAGAGTTTGTACAGTAGAAAAATTACTCGTATTTTATGAAAAAGTGAAATGTGGTGGCCATGATTTTTCACATTTTGTCCTCATCTGCAGTGAACCCAGTGGCCATGATTTCACATTCCTCTGTCCTTTGGGCTCGAGTCTCCAGCTGGAATAATTAGGGAACAAAGTTCCAGTAAAAAGTAAGTGAATGTTTCTGTTAAAAGTACTCATTGTGAGCAAAATACTCTGAAGAGGGAGGGTTTATCTGCTTGAGGAGTATCAGGCAGGGCTTCATGAAGTAGTAATGCTTAAGCCAAGTCTCAAAGGTTGGGAAGAATTTTACACAAAGGTGGATGAAGAAAAAGGCATAATACTTAGTTTGTATTCAGGAAGATGGTTTCTACTTGCCACTAAACTAGCTCTGTCCTCAGGCCTGTCACGAGAAGCCCAATCTGGATCTAGTTTCTCATCCTGAGGGTGAGGTAAGAAACAAAGTCTTTGAAAGCTATTAATATTCTTTGATTCCAGGGAGACTGGAATGTTGAGAGAAATGCAAAGTTGGTTCACTAACTTGTGAGACTTAGATCAAAATGAGTAAGCAGGTAATCTGTACACACACGCACTGTGGCCGCACTCAGTTTGCCTTGTGACAGCAGGTTAAGATTAATTAGAAACACGTCTGCTCTCAGCAGTCCGTTGTGAAGTACTTAAGGTCATATCTACATCTCTTCATCTTTCTAACTCCAATAGCATCTTTCACGCAATAGGCACCTAACAGGTGTGTGTTGAACTGATGGGTGATAGATACGTGAGTGGTCCTTTGCAATCAGTCTGGAGTGTTACAAGCCGGCCTGTAAATAGTTCAAAGTGCCATTATTGTCAGTGGTCCATTCCCTCCTTTCTCTTTTCTGTCTTCAAAAGAAAACATCTCTCAGTCATCCGGCTGGCTCAGTTGGAAGAGCATGCACAGCTCTATATCACAGGGTTGTGAGTTCGAGCTCATGTTGGGTGTAGAGATCACATTAAAAAAAAATTCAGAACATCTCATTATACCCATCCTTTGCCTGTCATGCTCTTAGTTCTTACTGTGCTTGCTTCTCAACAGACCAAAGTCCATTCTCTTAATTCTTATATTTAATTTCCATTTAATCTATGGAAGTGAATGGGCTTTCATCAGAGAGCAGCTGTCTTTAAGCAGTTAAGAGAATTCAAAACACTAGCAACAGCTTAACTGAAAGAACCAGGCTTCAGAATGAATTTTTAAAATTAGCCTTGTTTACCTACTCTTTTATCAATGACTTAAAAACTGTTAATGGGCCAGTCAGTAGAAGGTCTTTCAATGCCAGTTCTCCATTGAGCTAATTATAAGATAAGGTTATTTGACTTAAGTAGAAGTCAGGAAGTCAAGGTTTTTTACAGGTGATGCTAATGCAAATGCATTAACATTATCACAGGAGTTTGCAAACAATTAACTATCAAAAAGATTATGCATTAAAGCACCATTCACAAAACATTGCAAGGGAAAAATTTGCTGTTTTAAAGAATGCCCACGCTCCTGAACAAACACTGTGATCCCAATAAGAAACAAGTCATCACTGACTGCTGGCTGAGCACCACTATATTTGCTTTCTTGGGCTACATAGACTTTGGTAGTTTAAACAACAGAGACTTATTTCCCACAGTTCTGGATGCTAAAAGTCCCAGATCAAGATCCAGAAGTCAGTTCATGGTGAGGGCTCTCTTCCTAGCTGGCAGATCGCTGTGTCTTCATGTGACTGAGAGCAAGTTCTCTGGTGTCTTATAAGGGCACTAATCCCAACAGGAGCACCCCACACTTCTGACCTCATTTAACCTAATTACCTTTCAAAGGCTTCATCTCCAAATAACACCACATTAAGGGTTAGGGCTTCAACATACAAATTGGGGGCGGGGGACAAAAACATTCGGTCTTTGACAATAACTGACTTGTCAACTATGACAAGTTAAAAGCCTGCCATGCAAAGAGCCATCACTGGCTTAAAATCCAGAAGCAAGACCACAATTTAAATAAACCCCTCTCTTCAGAGGGTCCCAGTGAAACTGCCTTAGCATAGAGGTCAAAGACTTGCCACTTTGAACTTCACACAGACAATAATATACTGCTGGTTCCTAAATAAACCTTACCTTCCCCATGTTTCTCTTCCACTGTCATCTTCTTGGTCCAAACCACCATCAACTGTCAGGATACGGTAACCTATGAATTGCAGTCTCCCCACTTCTTTTTTGCTATACTTGCATCCATTCTCCACACAGCAGTCAGTGATTTTAAAAAATTGATCATGTGCCTCCCCTTTGGAAACCCTTCATGCAGTCTGTTGCTCTTAGAAGACCAAAATTTACACCTGAAATTAATATAACAGTGTATGCTAATTATACTGGAATTAAAAAGAAGGAAGGAAGGAAAAAGATGAGAAAGAAAAGAAAGGAAGGAAGGAGGGAGGTAATAAGGAAGGAAGAAAAAGGAAAGGAAAGAAGGAAAGAAAAGGAAAGGAAGGAAGAGAATAAGGACCAAAATGACAATTTCCACTTTCAGACATGGTAGAGCAACAGGGACTAGATAAAACTTTCTGCCTTAAAAAGGAGAACAAAATTGTGAAAATGGTTTTCAAACATTAAATAATAGGCAGCCCAGGACAGTAATCCTGAGAACAGGGAGATGAGCCCTACAATTCTAGCTACTGCCTGGAGTGTCTAGGCCACAGTGCAGGAAGAGTGAATCCTTAAGAAGGATTAAGAATCCTTAAATTAAAGAAGCAAACTTCAGTTTTTGGGGAGGCCTAGGCAGCTGGAATTTGCAATGTAGAAGACCTGAGAGAAGAGGGTTGACGAAGATTGAATTCTGGAGATATGCAGAGGGTTCCAACTTGTATTGATTCCAACTAATACTGACCAGCTCACATGTGGGAGGAAACTACCCAGGCCAAAAAAAGGACCACCAGAAAGTCAAGTAGAACAACCCTCTGAGCTCACACAGGGCCTAGCAGGGTTTATGTTCCCACCAGTTAGATTAGAAAGACTTCCTGACACAGAATAACAGCAGAGCTCTCGGAAAATTCTTACCTTGCTAGTGCAATAGAATTGAACCTAGACTACAGGCTGTTCTGGACCCATCTAACAAAGCTTAAAGGCTAGCTTGAGAAAGATTAAATCGTTTCCAAGTCACTTAATTGAATCCCAGAACAAAGTAAAAAATAGATAAAGGAATTTTTTAAAAATCCAATACCCAACAATGTAAAATTCACATTGTCATCAAGTCAAAAATAACCAGGAATACAAAAAGCCAGAAAATACAATTATGGTGAAGATTTGTAGAAAACAGAATCCGTGAGCACTGTTGGTAGGAAAGTAAACTGGTGCTGCCACTCTGAAAACCAATATGGAATTTACTTTAAAAACTAAAAATAGGGGCACCTGGGTGGCTCAGTTGTTAGGTGTCTGCCTTCAGCTCCGGTCATGATCCCAGGGTCCTGGAATCGAGCCCCACATCAGGCTCCTTGCTCTTCGAGAAGCCTGCTTCTCCCTTTCCCACTCTCCTTGCTGGTGTTCCCTCATCTTGCTATCTCTCTCTCTCTTTCTGTCAAATAAATAAAATTTTAAAAAAACCAACAAACTAAAAATAGAGGTACTGGATGAGCTAGTAATTCTTCTGGGTATTTACCCAAAAGAAACAAAAATACTGATTTGAAAAGATACATGTACCCTTAAATTCATTGCAACACTATTTATAATAGCCAGGATACAGAAGTGAACTAGCTGTTCATCAACAGATAGATGAATGGGGGCACCTGGGTGGCTTAGTCGGTTGAGTGTCTGTCTGCCTTTGGCTCAGGTCATGATCTGGACTTCCGGGATTGAGCTCCACATTGGGCTCCCTGCTCAGCAGGGAGTCTGCTTCTCCCTCTCCTGCTCTCCCTACTTGTGCTTTCTTCTGTCAAATGCATACATACATACATACGATACTTTAAAAAGAAGATGATTCGATAAAGAACATGTGGTATATATACACAGTGAAATATTACTTCGCCATAAAAAAATAAAATCTTGCGGGGCACCTGAGTGGCTCAGTGGGTTAAAGCCTCTGCCTTGGGCTCAGGTCATGATCTCAGGGTCCTGGGATCAAGCCCCACATTGGGCTCTCTGCTCAGCAGGGAGCCTGCTTCCCCCTCTCTCTGCCTGCCTCTCTGTCTACTTGTGATCTCTCTCTCCCTCTGTCAAATAAATAAGTAAAATCTAAAAAAAATAAAATAAAATAAAATAAAATCTTGCCATTTGTGACAACATGGATGGACCTAGAAGGTATTATGCTAAGTGAAATAAGTCAGAGAAAAACAAATACCATATGATTTCACTTATATGTGGAATCTAAAAACCAAAACAAGCGAGCAAACAATGACAAAGAGAAACAGATCATAAATACAGAAGATAAACTAGTGGTTGCCAGAGGTAGGTAGGAAGATGGATGATATGGGGGAAGAGGATTAAGAGATACAAACTTCCAGTTATAAAATCAGGGATGAAAAAAAACAGCATAGGGAATACAGTCCATAATAATGTAATACCTTTGTATGGTGAGAGAAGGTAACTATAGTTGTTGTGGTGAGCATTTCATAATGTATATAATTACTGAATCATTATGTTGTACACCTGAAACTAATATACATCAACTATAGTTAAATTTAAAATGTTTAGGGACGCCTGGGTGGCTCAATCATTAAGCATCTGCCTTTGGCTCAGGTCATGATCCCAGGGCCCTGAGATCATGACCTGAGCTGAAGGCAGAGGCTTTAACCCACTGAGCCATCCAGGCACCCCTAAAATCTTTTTAAAATTTTTAAAAAAACAATAAAAAAGATAAGGAAATTATAATAAATAAAGTCATACCAATAAATTTGACAACTTAGAGCAAATGAACAAATTCCTTGAACAGAAACTATCAGAGCTAGATAACCTGATAACTTGAATTCAGTTTTGTATATTGGTTTGTACCCTGTAAACTTGCTGAACTTTCTTATTAGTTCTAATAGTTTATTTTTTGTAGCTTCCTTGGGATTTTCTATACACAAGATTATGTCATGCACAAATGGAGATAATTTTACTTCTTCCTTAACAATCTAGATGCTTTTATTCCATTTTGTTGCCTAATTGCTCTAATTAGAACACCTAACACAAGGTTGAAAAGAAGTAGACTTCCTTGTCTTGTTTTTGATTTCAGGGGAAAGCATCCAGTTTTTCACCATTAAGTATGATGTTAGCAGTGGGTTTTCTGCAGATGTCTGTTATCAGGTTGAAAAAGTCCTTTCTTTTCTTAGCTTATTGAGGTTGGTTTTGTTTGGTTTGGTTTTGTTTTTAAGATTTTATTTACTTATTTGAGAGTGAGCATGAGAGAAAGTGAGCATACAAGCATCGGGGAGGGGAAGACAGAGAGGAAGAAGCAGGCTCCCCAGTAAGCAGGGAGTCTGATTGGGGCTCGATCCCAGAACTCCAGGACCATGACCTGAGCTGAAGGCAGCCACTTAACCAGCTGAGCCACCCAGGGGCCCTTATTGAGGAATTTTAATTATGAAAGTGTAGTTTTAGAATTTACCAAGTGCTTTTTCTACATATATTGAGATTGATCATTTGATTTTTGTTTTTTACTCTGTTGTTATGATTCCTTACATTAATTGGTTTTTATATGTTAAACCAATTGCATTTCTCAGGTAAATCTTGGTCACGGCATATGATTTTTTTTTTTTTAAAGTAGACTCCACACTGAATGTGGAGCCCAATGTCGGCCTTGAACTCATGACCTTGAGTTCAAGACCTGAGCCAAGATCAAGAGTCAGACGCTCAACCCACTCAGCCACCCAGATGCCTCTGTGATTCTTTTTTTAGGTCACTAGATTCAGTTAGGACATTGTTGAAGATTTTTCGTATCCATACTCCTAAGAGATATTAGCCCAAAGTATGTTTTTTTTGTCATGTCTTTGTCTAGCTTTGATAGTTGTTTTTAGTAAGTTTGAGAATTTTTCTTCATTATTTCTTCATATATTTTTCTCTGCTCTTTTCTCTCTCCTCTCTTCTGGTACCCCAATATGTATGTTGGTATGAAATGTGTCCCACATATCTCTGAGGCTCATGTTTCTTAATTACCTTTGTTCTTCAGTTGGCACAATTTCTATTGACCTATCTTTTTCAAGTTTACTTTTTTTTACTTTTACTTTTTACTTTTTTTTTACTTTTACTTTTTTGGGTTTACATTTGAGTTTACTTACTCCTTTTGCCAGTTTAAATGTACTGTTGAGCCCCTCTCATGAGTTTTAAAATTTCATTCATTTTATTCTTCAACTTCATCGTTTCTGCTTTTTTTAATGATTTCTACATCTTTATTGATATTTGAAGGAACTCTGTCATCATATCTACCTTTACTTCTTTAATTATGGCTTCCTTTATTTCTGTAAGCATGTTCATACTAGCTTCCTTGATGCCTTTTTCTTTTTTTTTTTTTTTTAATTAATTTTTATTAACATATAATGTATTATTTGCCCCGGGGTACATGTCTGTGAATCATCAGGCTTACACATTTCACAGCACTTACCATAGCACATACCCTCCCCAATG
>CM053613.1:20802814-20856272 GCA_028646535.1 Procyon lotor | reverse complement strand
CCAGCCCAAAGTAGTCGCACAACTTTGCTAGAAACTTTATCGTGTTCTAAATATTAGTCATGATATATATTAGCTTTTCTTCTTTTAAAGATTTTATTTATTTATTTGACACAGAGAGAGAGATCACAAGTAGGCAGAGGGAGAGGGGGAAGCAGGCTCCCTGCTGAGCAGAGAGCCCGATGCGGGGCTCGATCCCAGGACCCTGAGATCATGACCTGAGCCGAAGGCAGAGGCTTTAACCCACTGAGCCACCCAAGCGCCCCTATATTCGCTTTTAATTAATTGAAACTTGTATAGAACAAAAAGAATAAAACAACTGTTTAGTGTATTTCACTGTTCCATGAAAAGGGTCATTGTTGATTTATGGTCTATATAAAGGACAAAGGAGGTGGACTGTGGATAACTGGAATATTTCAACAAAACACTTATGGTAAACATAGTTTATTCTAATTCTTTCATAGCATCCATAGCTTTCAACTAATAAGAAAACTTAAAAAGTTCTGTATTTGAAATCACATGAAGGGCTACTAATTTATTCCTCAATCTTCTGTAATTTAAATATCCAAGTAAAATTGTACAGAAGTATACATTAAAACTTTATGCTTCTTTGAAAAAAAAAAAAAACTTAGGAGTTGCTCGGCTTGCTCAGTGGGTAGAGCGTGCGACTCTTGATCTCAGAGTTGTGAGTTCAAGTCCCACGTTGGGTGTAGAGATTACTTAAAAATAAAATCTTGAAAAAGTAATAATAAATATTTAAAAACCAGGATAGGGCTCCTGGGTGGCGCAGTGGGTTAAAGCCTCTGCCTTCAGCTCAGGTCATGATCTCAGGGTCCTGAGATCGAGGCCCACATTGGGCTCTCTGCTCGGCCAGAACCCCCCCGCCCCCCGCCTGCCTCTCTGCCTGCTTGTAATCTCTCCCTGTCAAATAAATAAATAAAATTTTAAAAAAACAACTTAAGGTATACCATTATGCCAAGTATATTATGTATAGAGAAAATTATACATTCAGGATGGATTTTTTTGCTTGATAGTTACAGCATCTGAAATACTTTTTTTCTCAGGCATTCACAAAAATTGAGAGCTAACTACAAATTAGCTTCTGAACTAAGTGCTGGGGATACAGTAGTGACAATACAAAAATTTCTGTAGTCTTGGAATTTACATTCTATGAAGAAAAAGTTCTATCAGGAAAAAGGAAACTTTAAGATTTTAGAGTATTTCTCAAAATGTGGTTCACTGACAGTATCAGCGGTTCATGTTAAATACAATGAAGATATGTGTGTATTTACTGTAATCTAAAAAATGATGGAGATTGTCAGGGACACCACCCCAGACGCAGGAAATCAAAAAGTGGGGTGGGGGCAGGAGTCTGCATTTTTATTTTTATTTTTAAAAAATATTTATTTATTTACTCAACAGAGAGAGATCACAAGTAGGCAGAGAGGCAAGCAGAGAGAGGAGGAAGCAGGTTCCCTGCTGAACAGAAAGCCTGTTACAGGGCTAGATCCTAAGACGCTGAGACCAGGACCTGAGCCAAAGGCAGAGGCTTAACCCACTGAGCCACCCAGGTGCCCCAGGAGTCTGCATTTTTAAAAAATGTATAATGGTAGAAACCATTATGAGTAGAAAATTTTTTTAATTTTTTAAAGATTTTATTTATTTATTTGACAGAGAGAGAGGAATCACAAGTAGGCAGAGAGGCAGGCAGAGAGAGAGGGGGAAGTAGGCTCCTGGCTGAGCAGAGAGCCCGATGCGGGGCTTGATCCCAGGACCCTGATCTCATGACCTGAACCAAAGGCAGAGGCTTTTTAACCCACTGAGCCACCCAGGCGCCCCAAAAATTTTATTTTAGACTGTGATATTTATTTTCTTTCTAAGTAAGCATATATACCATATATATGTATACACCATTTCCTATTTATCCATTCATCTATTGATGAACACTTAGTTGTAAAGCTGTTATTTTTTTTTTAAACTCTGTATTTTGATATAAGAATAATTAAGGTAGGGGCACCTGGGTGGCTCAGTGGGTTAAAGCCTCTGCCTTCGGCTCAGGTCATGATCTCAGGGTCCTGGGATCGAGCCCCGCATCGGGCTCTCTGCTCGGCGGGGAGCCTGCTTCCCCCTCTCCCTCTGCCTGCCTCTCTGCCTACTTGTGATCTCTGTCAAATTAAAAAAAAAAAAAAAAAAGAATAATTAAAGTATCTATTATATGGCTAAGACTAGGTACTAAAAGAAATCTGAAAGGTTAAAATATACTCTCTGCCCTGGACAATTGTCCAGTTTTGTTAGGCAATCAACATGTGTGTGCTGAAAGCATTAGGTAATATCTGTACAAGTGGGGAAGGGTGCACTAAATAGTAACGTACTTGGTAAGTGCCATTGGTGGTCAGAGAGGGAATATATCAGAGTACAACCTCTCCAGAGAAGAAGGTAGGTTTTGAATTAGGTCTCCATGGTGCATAGACTGTGGTTAAGCAAAAAAGAGGAAATACAGGGGCGCCTTAGTGGCTCAGTGGGTTGAAGCCTCTGCGTTTGGCCCAGGTCATGATCTCAGGGTCCTGGGATCGAGCCCCACATTGGGCTCTCTGCTCAACAGGGAGCCTGCTTCCCCTTCTCTCTCTGCCTGCCTCTCTGCCTACTTGTGATTCCTCTCTGTCAAATAAATAAATAAAATCTTTAAAAAAAAAAAAAAAGGAAATACAGCATTTCAGGTGAGATAAACAGATACAGCACAAGCTGGTAAAAATTATTTGAAATGTTATATAAATTGTCAAAATGATCATTAAGGTCACCTGTCTTTTTCAAAAGACCCAATACTAGTGTTTGTCAAGACCTGTTTATTTAGAGTTTGGTATGAGTTATTTTTCTCTCCCAAGCAGTGAGATGAACATGTGTTTTTATTCAGTTATGCAGCTTGAGACAGTCTAAAGTCAACTGGCCTGCTGAATGCCTGAAACTGGTCCTAAATTGTATCTTACCTACTAGCAGGAACCGACGGAGAAATTACAGAGGAAATTCCTTGAACAGAAGTGAGGCCAGGTTTTACTACCACCAGGGGGAGAAGGTATATAAAAAAAAAGGCCTAACCAGTTGGCAACCTTTTCTGAATATTCAGAACAGCAATTGCCTGGGTTCCACACACTAAACTGAGGTTCTAGGGTCACAGCCTCTTAAGTCTGTATTCTTTGAAACAACCACATGTATTTTTAGTGTTGTATTCTTTGAACCATATGTAGGAGCTTCTTCCAATAAGCTGATGAATTCCCACCTAAAACCATTCTAATTTACCACCTGACCACACAGGCATCCTCCTTCTAACCAATCATTATATGTATCAAATGTTTAAAATCATTACAAAATCCCCAAATTTGAAAAAAATGAGCAAGTATCTGGCAGTTGAATTATTGGTCCCGTAGACCATTCATCTTTTCAGAAGTACTCCAGCAGTGGACCCCTAGATTCCCTAGCTTCAAATTCCTGTTAACAACCCTCCCTTCCCGTCTTTCCTAGCTTTCACGCCCTTGGCGGAGCAAACTCTGTCCCCACCCTCCTTACCCAGAGTTACTTTGGAGGTGGCACAGATTTCCTTGGCAGTCAGCCCCATGGCCAGCCAGCTGCCCTCCTAACCATGACCTCTAGACATTGCTCTCCTGGGCCAGATACAGATTTGTTTGTTTTTTTACAGGGAGGGATGCATGAAAAACTCGGTGCATTTGTCATCATGACATAATTTTAAGCACTAACCTTTCACCACCAACTACTAAAATTCTGAACATGAATTAGCTTGTGTAATCTTCATTTAAAAACTCCACACCAGAGGTGCCTGGGTGGCTCAGTCGTTAAGCGGCTGCCTTCGGCTCAGGTCATGATCCCAGGGACCTGGGATCGAGCCCCGCATCGGGCTCCCTGCTCCGCGGGAAGCTTGCTTCTCCTGCTACCATTCCCTCTGCTTGTGTTCCCTCTCTTGCTGTGTTTCTGTCAAATAAATAAAATCTTAAAAAACAAAACAAACAAACAAAAAACTCCACACCAGGGGGACCCCAGTGGCTCAACTGGTTAAGTTTCCGACTCTTGGGTTCTCCTTAGGTCATGATCTTGAGGTCCTGGGATGGGCTCTGCACCCAGCCCAGAATTTGCTCGAGATTATCTCCCTCTCCTTTTGCTCCAAACCCTGCTCGCTCTCAAAATCTTAAAAAAAAAACAAAAACGGGCGCCTGGGTGGCTCAGTGAGTTAAAGCCTCTGCCTTCGGCTCAGGGTCCTGGAATCGAGCCCCACGTCGGGCTATCTGCCAAGAGGGGAGCCTGCTTCCTTCTCTCTCTGCCTGCCTCCCTGCCTACTTGTGATCTCTGTCAAATAAATAAAATCTTAAACAAACAAACAAAAAACCCCCGACAACAAATAAACACTCCAGGGACGCCCCGGAGTGACTCAGTAGGTTAATCTTCAGACTCCATTTCCGCTCAAGTCTTGATCGCCAGGTCCTGAGTTCAAGCCCCCTTGGGAGTCCACGCTGAGTGTCGACCCTACTTAAAAACAAAAAACAAACCCCACGCCACAGGTGAGGGCCCGAGGCACAGAGCACTGAAGCCACCTGCGGAGTCCCAGAGCTAATCAACGAGGGGACAAGGTTTGCACCCAGGGGGGCTGGGCCTGCGGGGGCGCTAACTGCCGCCCGCGCTTAGGAGACGCCAAGCAACGGTGGGAAGCGGGTCGCGTAGGTGTCGGCGCCAGGCACGCGGCCCACACCGAAATGCTCTCTCCTTGGCTGTCTCCCCCCTCACAACCGAATGGGGCAGTCAAGGAGGGCGGGGGCCGCACCTTTTCCCGGCCGGCGGGGTTGCAGGTTACTCGCTGCCCCAGCAGCCACGTGACCCGCGGCTGTGGCGCGCGGCGCCCTGGGCGGGCCGGGGCAGGGGCGGGACCTGAGGGAGCTCCGCCCCGTCCCGAGCCAGTTAACTGGCGGCGGAGCTGCAGGCGCCCACTCCGCGGTGCAGCGGTCGGTGGAGGTGGCTACCTGGCGGCCACGGCCATGGCCACGGTGCGGGAGAAGGCAGCCGCGCTGAACCTCTCGGCTCTCCATAGCCCGGCGCAGAGGCCTCCTGGTAGGTGCTGAGGACCGCTGTCCCGGGAGTGTGGGGGTCCGGGGGCGAGGGATGGGCTCAGACTGCGGTTCTCGCGCTGGGCGGAGACCCCTCCGGGTCCAGCGGGCTCGGCGCAGCTGTAACCACTCCGGCAGGTACCTCTTCGTATGGGTGAATTGGGCCCCTCCCGCGGGTGGTCTCCAGCCGGCAGACCCTGAGTCCTCACAGCCCAGCTTTTCGCTTAGTTTCCCAACTTGAACTTCGCCGCGCGCGCGTCAGTGGTCCGCTGCGTGCCTGGCGCTCTCACTGGGTCTCCAAGACAGGCTCGACGTCGTTGCTCACAGCAAGTATCTCTGGGCTGGGATGGCTCTTTGCCTTCTGTCTCAACCACAAACCTCGACTCCACAGTATGGCTAGGGACCGAGAGCTTCTCTTGCCCACTCTGTTCTCCAGACTTCCTGGGAGTGATTAGTGGTTTTTGTTCGACGGGAAGGAACTTGGCATAAAAAGTACTTGTAAAATTTTCTGGGTAAGCAGAATTTCAGTGAATAGAAGTTTGGAACTTTTTTTTTTAATGGTTATATGACATTAGGAGAGACGTTGGTGAATTCTGCCACCAGCTTAATCATATTTTGGGGAGCAATTTGCTTAGCCTTTTGCTTTCTTCGAATGTCCAAACAAATGAACGGAATGGATAATCAGTTGTAAAATTCTGATCCTAGCACATTACAACTCAGTAAATAAAGATATTCACACAACATAGCTTTTTTTTTTTTTTTTTTTAAATCCTTCTAGAGAAGTTACAACCTTTCCCCCTTTCTGTATCAGCTGTGTGGGTGTTATAGGTTCCCTATGGCGCAAAAACCTTTCCTTTGGAAAATACCAGCTAGTGAAATTGACTCCTTCCTCAAGAGGATAGTAGTCAGTGAATTGACTTAGGTCATTTGAGTGCATCTCAGTGGCTCTAGTCTTGTGTCCACTTAAAATTACTGATGCTCCTTTTAATCTTCAAAATGCTAATGATAAACTGATAGCTACTCTTCTAGGAACGATCATAATATTGACCTTATTCTCCTCCAATTTAAAGGATTCAGATAAGCATAAGATGGCTACATTCACAATTTCTCTTTGCTTTACATTGTGAAGAGAAGGGATTCATTTATCTTTTGATAATTCAAAATTGGGAACAGTCTTGGGAAATCTTTAGGCTTACTTTCTGAGTGATAGAAATTGCCAACTTTTAAGTGATTAGAACCACAACACTGTCTCTCTAACAGCTAAAATACCAGTTCTGAGCTTTGGGCATTTGTGAGCAGGTTCTTAGATGGCATAAGGGAATAGGTATATTCAAAATTAAGTAGGCGGCTCTCTGAGGGAAGAGTTGAAGGGCTGAATAGCAGATTTGAACCCAAGGAAAAGACCAGTTTCCTGCCTGGCAGGTGCAGTGGGCAGAGAAGGGCCCACTGCCTTTTCTCATTTGTTTTGCTTGCTAGGGTTGGAACCCTACCTGTTGGCATTTGTTAATCCCTCTTCCACCCTTTAGTTCCCTGTCACAGTCCCAGGGAGCTCAGTAATAGAAGCCTGTGCATCTTGGTTCCTTGCTATTGGCTTTCTGTGTGCTCTGGCAAGCAGCTTTGTACTCTTGGTTCTCTACCAAATAGTTACTCTTTCCACACCCTAAAGGGGCTGTAGTGACCAAGGGACCTGATTTATGTAGAAGAAATGAGTGCTATATGCTAACCATCAGTACGTACTTCGAAGATATTTGCCTTTCAGTATAGACAAAGTGGTATGTTATCCTGTTATCCCTTCATACTGTAACCTAATTCTTTGAATTCACCTGGTATCACTTTTCCAGGGAGCTCAAAGTACTTCCCATATGCTCTCTCATTAATCTGTCTGAATTGAAGTAGGGGCCAATGGCTACTTTTGTGGATACTTCTCTTAGCCTGTTTTAAAATTGTTCTTATTAGAAGAGATTTCTTGGGGCGCCTGAGTGGCTCAGTGGGTTAAAGCCTCTCCCTTCAGCTCAGATAATGATCCCAGGGTCCTGGGATCGAGCCCCACATCAGGCTCTCTACTCAGCAGGGAGCCTGCTTCCCCCGCCCCCTCTGCCTGCCTCTCTGCCTACTTGTGATCTCTCTCCTCTCTGCCAAATAAATAAATAAAATCTTTAAAAAAAAAAAGAAAAGAAAAATTTCTTTTGTGTCCTTTACCTACTTGCCGCCTTCTTTTTAGAGGCAGTCTCAGGCTTCAGCCTGACATCTCTAACACCACATAAGAGGAAAACAAACTTTGGACTACCAAAACCAATATGCAGTAAAAGCATTGCATATTGATATCAATGTATAGCAAGTTTTTCCCACTCAGTCACAGCTGCCTATTTGAATACCCAAAACTCAGTTCTCTACATTTATCTCTTTTCATAAGGTTTTGCTTAATGTCCAGTAGTTTAGTTCTTTTCGTTTGTCTTGACAGCTCTGTGAGTAATGTTTTAAAACCTCTTGAAAAAAATAATTCTTAAAATTCTCTTTAATCCTAAATGACTTAGGATTTTTTTTATTTTTTAAGATCATATTTATTTGAGAGAGAGTGAAAGAGCGAGCATGACTGGGGGGAGGAGCAGAGGGAGTAGGAGAAGCAGGCCTCCTGCTGAACAGGGAGACAAAGGAGGGGCCCTATCCCAGGACCCCCGGATCATGACTGGAGCTGAAGGTAGACACTCAACTGACTGAGCCACTAGATGACTTAGGATTTATATATTATCTTCTGATGAATAGTTAAATCCTCTGGTATGTGATGCATCTTGTCTTATCTGCTAGCATCTTTATTTATTGAATTGTGTTTAAAGCCTGACATCATCAGGTGGTATGAATAGTTAAAGGATAAACTCTGAAGGCAGGGACTCTGTCCCCTTAGTTCAGAGGAAGGAAGAAGTAAGATACTTTCCCTTTTCTTTTTACATTTTAGATAAACTTTTAGAATTTTAGAATAGATTTAGATTTACAAAAAAGTCATGAAGTTGGTATATAGAGTTCCCATATGCCATTTACTCATTTTTTCCTTACAATTAACATCTTACCTTTGTATAGTACATTTGTCACAATTAATGAACCAATGTTAACACATAATTATTAACTGAAGTCCATACTTTATTCAGATTTCCTTAATTTTTGCCTAATGTTTTTTTTCTGTTCTTTTTCTGATCCTGTTCCAGGATCCCATTCAGGATATTACATTACAGGGGCGCCTGGGTGGCTCAGTCGTTAGGTGTCTGCCTTCAGCTCAGGTCATGATCCCAGAGTCCTAGGATCGACCCCCACATCCGGATCCCTGCTCTGTGGGGAGCCTGCTTCTCCCTCTCCCAGTTCCTCTGCTTACATTTCCTCTCTTGCTGTCTTTCTGTCAAATAAAATCTTTAAAACAAAACAAAACAAAACCAGGGGGCAGGGGCGCCTGGGTGGCTCAGATGGTTATGTGTCTGCCTTCAGCTCAGGTCATGATCTCCAGGTCCTGAGATCAAGCCCCAATCAGGCTCCCAGCTGGCTCAGTGGGTAGCCCACTTCTCTCTCTCTGTTTCTCCCCCTGCTTGTGTGCTCTCTCTGTCTCTCTCTCAAATGAATAAAGTCTTTAAAAAAAAAAGATATTAGATTACATTGAGTTTTTAGGCTCTTCCAGATTGTGACAGTTTCCCACTTTGTTTTGAGTTACACATCTGTGCATTGCTGGGTACTGATGGTAGCCACTTTGCATACACTGTCTCCTGTGATCCTCACAGTAACTGAGGGAAGTGGACCTAGCTCTTGTTTTGCAACAGAAAATTTACGCTGTTTGCCCAAGATTGCATTAGTAGTAAATAGAATGGAACCCAGGTATCTGGGACCCAAAACTCATGCTTTTGTCTTACTCTTTGTATCCACAGAAATTAGTTCTGTGCCTGCTGCATTAACACAAGTTTTCATGTCCTAATAGTATTCAGTTAACCCACAGTTTCTGAACTTTGGGCACAGTTGACATTTTCTTTGTTGTGGGGGCTGGCCTGTGCTTAGCAGCGTCCCTAGCCCCTCTGCTCACTAAATGCCGGTAGCGCTTCCCCTTCCTCAGCTTGCGGCAACCAAGAATGGCTCCAGACGTTGCCAAGTATCTAGGTGGGTGTAAAGTCATCCACTAAGAACCGCTGCATTAACCCTCCTTTAAAAATGTTTAGTAGTTGGCAATCATCTACAATTCACAAGTATTGAATGACCAAATCTATTATGCGAGGCAGCCCATAAGGCAATTAAATAATTTGAACTTTTGCGGACTGTAAGGACATTTGAAACAAAGAAGGCACTTCTGGTGTGCCTTGAACTCACTGTTCAAGTTGTGTGAACATTGCCTAACATCAGCTTTCTGAATTTTTTTTCCTGTGGGGTGGGGGCAGTCTACAGCCTGAGGATAAAAAGGAGATTGGTACATATTCATTTTGAAGTAGCATTTTTTTCATAATTCTCTGTGTGTTTACCTTGCATTGAGATCCACTTTTTTTTTTTTTTTAAACATTTTTATTTATTTGATAGAAACACAGCGAGAGAGGGAACACAAGCAGAGGGAATGATAGCAGGAGAAGCAGGCTTCCCACCGAGCAGGGAGCCCGATGCGGGGCTCGATCCCAGGACCCTGGGATCATGACCTGAGCTGAAGGCAGACGCTTAACAACTGATCCACCCAGGCACCCTGGGGTCCACTTTTGTAATGTGTATATGAACTTCTCAGGAGGCAAATAATCCTACTAATTTGAAGTAATTGTTTTTGCCTTTAGGTAGGTTTCACTAGCAGGGCTGTAGTAGGTGTGTTATACAGATCATAGCCGAAACTGATTATCCCTTTGTAACTTCTGAATAAATGTAATTTTTTTTTAAGATTTTATTTATTTATTTGATAGAGAGATCACAAGTAGGCAGAGAGGCAGGCAGAGAGAGAAGGGGAAACAGGCTCCCTACTGAACAGAGAACCCGATGTGGGGCTCGATCCCAGGACCCTGAGATCAAGACCTGAGCCGAAGGCAGAGTCTTTAACCCACTGAGCCAGCCAGGTGCCCCTAAATGTAATTTCTTGACATGTTTGCCTTATGACTTGATTTTTTTTAGGGAATTATTTTAATAACTTGATTATTTAGTGTGTATTTATAGAAGGGAAGATACTAGTATTACACATATGTATCAGAGTTCAATATTAGAAATTTAACTTTATGGTTAGTAAACTTTTTTGGGTAGGTTTCAAATACACGCAAAGGACAGGTCTTGGTTTTGAAAAATAAATATTGTTTTCAAGCAAATAAAGATGAGTGCTTGAAAAATGAATGTTAACTAGCCTAGATTTATATAGTGCCTATGAGCACAGTATGTCATAGATCTAGTTTAAAACAATTTCTGAGCCTCTTGGTAGGCCACCTTCCAAAAAGCTTTTTATCTGAAAAGCTCACATGTGTTCCTATGCCTCATTTTTTACCATATTTTATGTGGTGTTCAATGTCCATATCTAAATGGAGATGGGTAGAATTTCAGTCTCTGAAATCCTATAATCAGATGTTTAGACCTGAAACCAACCTAAAACACAGTGTTCAGCTCTTGTATCAGTAAATGAAGAAACCAACCCATGGAGGTTAATTCTCTTATCCAAGGTTATCACAGCTAATCTTTAGACTCTTTGATCCTTTCATCATGATGCTTTTAGAACATTAGTGACCAAATGTAAATAAAGAAGCATCAAGATGCAGAGAGTGCTGAACTTTATTTTATTTAATTAATTAATTTATTTTAGAGGCGGTGGGGGGAGGGTTGGGGCAGGAGCAGAGGGTGAGAGAGAATCTCAAGCAGGCTCCATGCCCGGCACAAAGCCCCACGTGTGGCTCCATCTCACAGCCCTGAGCTCATGACCTGAGCCAAAATCAAGAGTCAGACACTTAACCAACTGGGGCACCTGGTTTAAGGTGAGCATCACTAATAATTAGTGATAAATTTTAAAGAAATGTCTAGATCATATGCAAGTGAGGCCTGGGGACAGGCTGAAGCTGAAATTCTGATGCTAACCTTACAAAGCACTCTTTGTCTACTGATGGTCTCTTGAATCCTGTTTAGAGGTCACAGTAATTTTTCTCACTGGGCTGTGGTCTGCTATACTCATATTCATTTCAGCTCTTAGATGATGATAAATAAGTTTCAAACCAGCATGTGGGGGATCTATGTTCAACTGGTGAAGTCAGCATTAAAAAAACAGGTTATCCTGGTGTGGGTTTTGGCACACGTACTTGTCAAGTGCAGGGTACATTATGTATTAAAGTATCTGTATGAACATGAGCTCGTTTGGGTCTGTGGGTGGTGATGCTTGAGGGGAAATATCCCAGGATGCGATGCTGGGAATTAATGGTCAGTGAGAACGGGGGGGACCTGAAAGGGCTGGATTGTATCCTGCCTGGAGGACTCTGGCAATACCGTGTGGCTCACAGGGGCCTGCTATCCTGCTCCAACCTGTTCTTTAATCTTTTATCCTGTGTTATCCGACCTGCAAAACTTCCTGATTTCCCACATTGAAACAGCAAGTTAACATTCGGAAATTTATGCTTCTTACTTCCCCTCTGAAGATTAGCCTTTTTCCACTCTAGTCACTGAAGCTGTGTATCCTCTCTGTCCCGCCCCCTTCTGTTGTCTTACTGATCTCCCATTAGTAGGGGACTCCGCCTTCATTTTAGGATTTATATACTTACCTACTTACAGCTCAACTCTTAGGACTGAAGTGTTTCAAATTTAATATCATTACCAGCCCAGAAGTCTATTTCACTGCTACTTAAAAGGCCCTCTGATCTCTACAAGTTTGAATCTTATTTTCCTCTCCTCTCCTACTCCTGTGTACTATGGCTAGTATGTATTACAGAATTTACCATATCCTACTTTATTTTAGGACTTATGGCTACTGTATTTATTTATTTGGTTTATTTAATGACTGCTTTTTTTTTTTTTTTAAAGATTTTATTTATTTATTTGACAGATCACAAGTAGGCAGAGAGGCAGGGAGAGAGAGGGAGGGGAGCAGGTTCCCCGCTGAGCAGAGAGCCTGATGTGGGGCTTGATCCCAGGATCCTGAGATCATAACCTGAGCCGAAGGCAGAGGCTTTAACCCACTGAGCCACCCAGGCACCCCATCAAAATAAAATTATTAATAAGTATTTCAGAGAAGTTTATCAGGATTCAACAAGAGAAGGCAGAGCTTGTCGTCTTTAAGTACTCAAACAGTTGTTATTAATAATGAATATTTGAAAAGGCTGAAGAGCAGACATTAATTAAGTTCATTTAAATCTCAGCTATAATCTCTAGTATTTTAAAAGGCTAAGAATATTAACTGCGAACACTCCTTTTATTTATTGTGCCTGGAAACAGTGCAGCTACTCCTGGGTTCTAGACACCAGGAATGGCCTGGACAGGTTTTGAGATTTCATTAAATGCTCCATTCTGGCTCTATTCAGTAGATATTAAATACTGTGCCAGTAGTAAATCTATTACCAGCGTGGTTTATCTAATTGATTCTCTGTAGTTCAGTCCTTGAAACTGCTCACGTGATATTTGTAAAACTGGCATCAATTACTGCCTTCTTTGGTTAGTACTGGATTATGAAGTATCTTGAATTTTAAAATATAAACACAGTCTTGCTGATTATTTTAAACTAACGTAATAATTGGTAGATAGTTAAATTATCCATCTATTTTTGGCATGGGAAGTATACAGATAAACAGTAAAGGACTTTATGTGTGTGCCTGTGTATATGTTAGCAATTTTCGTAGTGAAGCTGTTAAAATTTCTAGTGACTATGAAATGACACTGTAAGTGAATACAGTGTGATGGATCACTATGATTCTTTTATTTATTATAATACAAAAGATGAATTCCAAATGACCCTCGTACATTAAGTGGAGTTTTAATGTCTCTGAGGAACTTATCTTTACCTTCATCTCATACATTCTATTTTATCTAAAAAGGCAGGAAGGTAACTTCAGGTAGCAGTTTCTTTTTTCTTTCTTTCTTTTTTTTAAAGATTTCATTTCTTTATTTGACAGAGAGAGAGATCACAAGCAGGCAGAGAGGTTGGCAGAGAGAGGGGGAAGCAGGCTCCCCGCCGAGCAGAGAGCCTGATAAGGGGCTCCATCCCATGACCCTGAGATCATGACCTGAGCCGAAGGTAAAGGCTTTAACCCACTGAGCCACCCAGGCGCCCCATAGGTAGCAGTTTCTTTAGTTATAGCTCCCCTTATCCCTTACAGTTGAATTGATGCATAGTTTTCCTTTTTACATGACCTTTAAAGGAAGTAATAAGTTTTCAACTTCTCTGTCAGAGTATCCTCAAGTAAAGGAAGTATACACTTACCAAAACTGGGGGCTTAAAAATTAGAACCACTGTGTATTCAGAGGATCACTGAAAAGTATAACACATAAAAAGGCATACTCTGTGTTTATGTAAAAAGAGAGCAAGCCAGCCAGCTGGCCAACAAGCTGATGATTAGCTAGACTCTGTTCCATCAGCTTATTAAAACTAAGGTCCATTTTTTCTTCTTTTAATTGTTTCTCCTTTTCTTTGTAGTTTTGCCAAATATCCGTTTATTACAACAAGGAAAAATGTGATAACTCTTTGAAAGCCTGTTTTCTTTCTGCTCAGTTTCTGTGCTTTTCCTATCTTTGTGGTAGGCCGTGAGCTCCTACTGGGCAGAAACCAGTTTTCCCTGCACAAAGTACTTAACTCATAAGCCTGCATAATAGGGAGCTTTAAAAATAGTAGCGTATTCCAACTCTTGTGTGTATGTCTGTAACTATATATCTATTTACCAATAAATGCTTTAAACTGGGGTAGACCATGAGCCAAATCCCAGCAGCACCTCTTACAGTATGTCTGGAAGTTACACTTAACCGCAGTGAATCTATTTTCCATCGCTCAAACAGAGATTACATCTACCTCCCAGATTACATCTACCTCCCATACGTGAGAAGGACCTAAATGTGAGGCACTTAATAGCGTTCCTTGCACAGAATTCGTAACTGCCACGAGGACCTACTTGATCCGCACTCCCCCACCCCAGAGGCCATTTCCACTGCCCTCTGATCTCACTTCCTACTCTCCTCTCCCTGGTCACCTACCCAGGCCATGTTGGCCTTGTTCCTCCTTTCCTGGCCGTGCACACTCGCTTCTCGGGGCCTTTGCTCCTTCTGTTCTCTCTGCCCTTTCCCCAGTATCTGCACAGCTTGCTTCCTGGTTTTACTCAGGCTGCCACTCGGATATCACCTTGTCAGATCTTCCCAGACCGCCCCTCTAATAGAGCGTTCTCCTCCTCCCCAGGCTTTATTTTTCTCCTTAGCATTTGTCCAATCCGTGCATATTGTGTATCTTCCCCCAAAGCAGAAGTTGGTGAGAACAGGAACTTTGTTTTGGTCACTGAGGTATCTTAGCCCACAGAACAGTGTTCAGCATGTAGCAGGCACTACCTTTTAGATGAGTTGCGACTGATTAAAAGTTCAGTAACAAGCTGACCTCATAATTGCTCTTTGTTAGTAACTTTGGAAATTGCCACTCTTTGCTTAAGGTTTGCTTAGACCTGATTATCAATGACCAAGGTTACTCCGTATTTTTCCCACTGCAGGTTTCAGTGTGGCCCAGAAACCATTTGGAGCCACGTATGTGTGGAGCAGCATTATAAACACTCTTCAAACACAGGTGGAGGTGAAAAAGCGAAGACACCATTTAAAAAGACACAATGACTGCTTTGTTGGTTCAGAAGCTGTGGACGTCATTTTTTCCCACCTAATTCAGAATAAATATTTCGGTGATGTGGATATTCCTCGGGCCAAAGTGGTGAGAGTGTGTCAAGCCCTTATGGACTACAAAGTATTTGAAGCAGTTCCAACCAAAGTCTTTGGCAAAGACAAAAAACCTACATTTGAAGATAGTAGTTGCAGCCTTTATAGATTCACAACCCTACCTAACCAAGACAGTCAGTCAGGCAAAGAGAATAAATTATATTCACCTTCCAGGTTCGTATATAATGTTAGATTATCCTGGGGATATTGGCAGGATTTCATCTACTTTTTAGCAAGAGGCCGACAGGCTTTATGTTAGTTTGGAAACTGTAAATTAGGCTAATGTCTGGGTTTGTGGGGAAGTTTGATAAAATACAGTGAATATCTGTTTATTTGGTATCTCCTGGAATTCCTACTTATTCATATTTTATATTTAGCGGAATAATCAGCAAACTTTGATTTTTTTTTTCTGCTTCAATTCACAATTACAGTGTAAAAATATGTTAGAGGGTTTATACACAAAGCAATACACAAAGGAGAAGAGAAAAGGGGGAGGGAGGCAAGTGGGTCATCACTGGAATCCAGGACACGGCAGATGGGAAGTATGAAAGGCATGTGGGACCCAGAATGCAGAGGATTTCATAGGACATAAGGAGTGTGCAATCAATCATACACATGTTGGGGAGGCCACAGAAAATGAGTGTATCTTAGAAAGGTCATCCTGGCAGCCACATGGACAGCCTAATGGGGAGAGCCAGTTAGGAATCTGTTGCAATATTGCCGTCTACAGATGATGGTGAAATGAGCAGTGGTGAAGAAGGAATCACGTCAAGGGAAACTGAGGACAGAATTGTAGAACCCAGTGCTTGAAATGGATGTATTTGATGAGTACAGAATTAACCTGGCTATTTGTCATGAAATAAAATGTTTCCCTTTTATTTCCTCCAGCTAAACTTTGTAGAGGTGACCATGTAACCCGAAGCTCTTCTAATTCAGATCTGACTCGGAGTTTTAGTGTTGCCAACTTTCAGTTATTTTTAATGTCTCAAATATAGTGGTGTATTTTTAGTGTATCAAATATCTGAATATCTTAGTGTGTAATAATACACTGAATAATTAGTGTATTTAGTGTATCAAATATCTGAATATCTTAACTTTCAAGACCCTCTATTTAAAAGACGATAACATTTACCTGTCTATATAGGAAGGAAATATGAGGGCAAGATGGGGCAAAATCACTGCTTTCCAAACACAGGTCCACATTCTTTATCGGAAACCTTTGGGGGCGCATGCATTTAGAAATTCGGAATTTTGGAGGTTTTAAAAAGATAATTTTATACATAGACCATATATTAGGTGACCCTCCTAGAGGGATCTGGGAGAGCATCCGGTAACCAAACGCTGTAATATTTCTGCAGTAAACAAAATAATCATACTAACTGGGATAAGTGAAGACTATGCAGAACAGGTTTTGTCACCATGAGTTCTGAATAAACTTTAGATTTCTCACAGCTTTTGGGGTTTCAGAATTCTGGATAAAGGATTACAGGTGGATGATGAGCCCTATCCACCAAAAAATGCCCCCAAAATAGAGATGAGTGATAAAAACAGTAAGCATAACGAAGTCTGATTATGTTTTAAAATTGGAGATCAAAATTTTAGTCATCGAGTTACTTATATCTAAATATTCAAAGGAAAATTTAGAGTATATTTAGGCTTGAGAGAGAAGGTGGATATTTTGTATTCTACTCTTAGAATTTGCATTTGTTGTGGTTTTGCTCTGAAATACATAAACTTTGTGGAAACTCAGCTCTCTGATAGTAAAGTCTTTCTCTGAGCCTACTAATAAACAATTTAAAAAATAAATTCATTTCAGATACTCAGGTGCATTATTTAAGTCATCTGATATCAGATCAACAAGTTTAGAAGATCTGTGGGAAAATCTGAGTTTAAAGCCTGCTAACTCCCCTCCTGTAAACATCTCTGCAACCTTGTCTCCACAAGGTAAGTAAAGACGATACGAGTAAGAAAGAGAAGACCAACTTCAGATAAAATTAGTTATTTAAAACTTCTCAATCTTAACCTTTATTAGAATTTAAATATTCAGAGCACAAAGAAAGAGGACACTGTGTATTAAAGCTGTTTATATTAAGTTTTAACAGAGGTCTATTATCTTTAACAAATAGATCAGTGTTGCAATTCTTGAACACTGACTTTTGTCCTATCAGCTGGCAGAGGTTCAGATCTGCAGGGTTTTGCGTGCAGATTTTTATTTACTTAAAATATGCTCTCAGATATTTCTTTCTCTAACATTTTATTAGGTTAAATAAAATTTTGAAAATCACATTAAAACACTAACAGAACTCCTATGTTCTTCCTTGTCTGTGGCAATGGAATGTAGATTAATGACCGATTTCCACCTTCCCTCCCCCATCCCAGCTGCGGAAACCCTGAGCCGTATAATCTGCAGCCAATAGTTTCAGCCCAGTTTTCGGATGGAAGAATGAATCATTCTTTCTTCCAAAGTCCTTATTAACATGTTATATGACTTGATCTCTTATCTCTGCCATATTGCTTTTACAGTAAAAGAATGAAAAGAATTCTTGTTGTCCAGAGTCTGTTCTCCTACACTTTGAACAAATCTTGAATTGTTTTACTTTGTCCTAAGAAACTACTTCATAAATAAGGTTGACTTTTTTCTCTTCTTTTTTCTTTTCTCTCTCTTTCTTTCTCCCTTCCTTCCTTCCGTCCTTTTCTTTTCTCTTCTCTTCTTTTCCTTTGCCACAAATTTATACCTTGGACTTGCCTAGACAAATAGCATGGTGAGCATTTAGTAAATATTGTTACTTTCTACTTTGTCATTTTTCCTGTGTAGTTATTAACGAAGTATGGCAAGAAGAAACAATTGGACGTCTGCTTCAGCTTGTAGACCTTCCACTTCTTGACTCCTTACTCAAACAGCAAGAGGTTGTATCTAAAGTTCCTCAGCCTAAGAGGCAACCTGACTTGATCAACAGCAGTAACTATCTGGATCGAGGGATCCTCAAGGCTTACAGTGACTCTCAGTACGTGGAAATACATCTATCTCAATAATTTGAGGGTGTTTGTAGGAAAATCATAGATAACGGTTTTCACATAATCTTTTGCATTCTTCTGTCCACAGCATCAGATGTGCATTAGTTGATAATCAGCAGGACTTGGGAAACTGAAGAACAAAATTACCTTGGTCAAAATCAGATGGAATGTTCATCATTTTTTTAATATTCATTTTTGTTTCTCACATAACTTTCTCAGATAACATCAACTGAAGAAAATGATTCCATTCCATCTTCTTATCTTTGTTAAAATGTAGGAAACTCTGGTCTTCAAAGGGACCCAGACCAAAACTAACAGATTTGGCAAATTCTGAGACTTGTTTGACTACCTATACTTTTATGCTTCTCCAGAATATCTTGAATATGTATTTTTTAGTTAACTAGTTTTATTAAAGAAATAGAATGAAAGTAACTCTTGCTCTCATATATCTGACTGTCCTTCTTCTGAATATAAATCTTAAGGTGTGAAGCTTAACTTCAGGTGCTAAGGGAAGTATGATTATTTTTTTCCTTAAGAAAGAGTTCTATATTCCTTATAACTTTGAAACTCTTTTCCTAAGTAAATATTAGAGGTTAAAATCTTGTATTTTTCTAGCTTATTTAATTTTTAATTACTTTGCCTCAACAGACCATGTTCAGTAGTTAGGGCGATGGGAATGTTTAAAAGGAATGCAACTTACGTTTTCCAGTACTTCTTCACAAGTTCCACAGTCCAATGAGCTATTAATAGTTGAATATCAAAAGGTACTTGAAAACCTTCTGCAAAAAAAAGTTAATCCCAATATACTAGTTATTGAACTGTGTGTGTATAATAGGATTATTATTCAACAAGAATTTAAATCATTATGAGCACTGAGGGGGGAAAAATAAATAAATTTGAGTAAATCACACCTATAATTCTTTTTTAATTTGAAGGTGGGGGAAGGGTAGAGGGCTAGAGAGAATCTTAAGAACCCTCAGCATGGAGCCCAAGGTGGAGTTCAGTCCCATGACCCTGAGATCATGACCTGAGCTGAAATCAAGAGTCAAACACTTAACTGACTGAACCTCCCAGGCGCCTCACATACCTATTAATTCTTTTTAAAAAAAAGAAGTAATTTAAATCCTATTTCTATATTCTAGTGTTTTTAAAGATTTTATTTTGAAGTAATCTCTACACCTATAATGGGGCTCGAACTCACAACCCCAAGGTCAAGAGTTGCATGAGCCACCGACTGAGCCGGCCAGGCGCCCCATATTTCTACAATCTGAAATAACACATGAAAACATTTTATAATTACCTTATATTTTAAATACAGAGTTAGAAATTGTGCAAGAAGTGACCTTAAAGACCATCTCCCCGCATCTTACGATGACCTTGATGAAACTGATGTGCAGAAAGGTGACATGACCTGCCCATTCCTGGGTGCTGGCAGAATTCGTTGTCCTGATTCCTAGCATTAGAGCACACGAGTGTTCTTTTTTAAAACTATATACAAAATACATATACATATATAGTGCATATTAACAAGTTGAGTACTAGAAGTTATTCTAGAATTCTTTCTTGAAATGCAGCGTTTTTCTGAAGTTACCCAGGTGGCATTTTATTAGAAATGGAAATTAATATTTAATTATTTTTTTAAAGATTTATTTATTTATTTGACACAGAGAGAGAGATCACAAGTAGGCAGAGAGGCAGGCAGAGAGAGAGGAGGAAGCAGACTCACCACCGAGCAGAGAGCCCGATGCTGGGCTCGATCCCAGGACCCTGAGATCACGACCTGAGCTGAAAGCAGAGGCTTTAACCCACTGAGCCACCCAGGTGCCCCACTATTTAATTATTTTTGAAACCCTACCTTATTGTCCTCTGTTCTCTCCTAGCCAGAGTGAGAGATGAGAGATGACAGAGCTCTGAAGTACACGACATCGCATTAGGCCATTACTGGCCTAGGAGTCAGATCTGTCCAGTTCCGTTTGTCCTAGCTAGGACCCTGAGCAAGTAACTTAGAGTTTCTGGGCCTCTGTTGTAAATTTAAGAGTAGAGTTTGAATTTTGATATCCTTTTCAGTTTATAATGTAGTGGATAGCTTCTGTTTTCACTTCAAAAAGAAAAAGAAGACTTATGAAGCCAAACCTTTTGTCTGTGCTACATGATCTAGCTATATTTTAAAAAGAGTTACACATATCTATATCTAAGTCCATGGGAATTTATCCTCATGGCAAACTTGAAAGAGGTAGTAAATGAGGTACTGTGTGTATATTTATTATTCTTTGCTTTTTAAAATAATTCAGATAATTTTTAAAAAAATAATTTTTCCCCCATAGGGAAGATGAATGGCTCTCTGCGGCAACTGACTGCTTAGAGTACCTTCCAGACCAGATGGTGGTGGACATAAGCAGAAGCTTTCCTGAACAGCCAGAGAGGATAGACTTAGTGAAAGGACTTCTGTTTGATGCCATTGGCAAATATTACAGTAGTAGGGAACCTCTGTTAAATCACTTATCTGATGTTCATAATGGCATTGCAGAACTCTTAGGTAAGTAAGATCATACTGGAATTTGTCTTTTGGAGGAAACAGGAAAAAGTTAATTATCCTCAGAATGAACCAAAGTGGCACTACTTCAGGCTCGAAGTGGATCTGGATTATTCCATGGAAAGTATGTTTATTCCAAAATTTCTAGGGTTCATTTGGAAGGAGGCTCTAGCGAGCTCTAAAGTCATGCAGGGACTTGGAGAAAGCTGTCCTCATTCACTAGAAGCTTAATAGGTATAATGTGGCAGCTCTCTTCTTTAGAAAGCTCTACCAACACCACCACTCTTCCCCCCTCATTGTCCTCAAAGTGGCAGACACTCTGTCCCTCTACCAATGAGCCAGACTCGTCTACATGGTTTGTTGAAAACAAATTAGGGGTTTCAGAGAATCCTTTCTATTTTACTCAGAGTTGGATATATCAGTGCTTTACATATAGTGTACCATTGAAATGTGTTGAATTAATGAAAAGCAGGCTAGGAATTTATTTACCAAGCCCAAGAGCTTGATTTAACATCCTAAAATTATTATATAAGGATTTAGGAGTCTGCTTTGACTCCTAAAGGTTGGTATTGGTCATTTATTGTAATTTCTAGTCGTTTTATTTTGTTTTGCTTTTGAAAACAGTTTTGAGGAAGCTTAGTGTTTACCTTCAGCTTTACCTTGAATTTTATCCCCTTTGATAGTCATATTTGGTCAAAATTAAAAGCAGTTTTTTTTTCTTTTGGCTGAAGTGAACGGGAAGACTGAAATAGCATTGGAAGCCACTCAGCTCTTTCTAAAGCTTTTGGACTCCCAAAATAGAGAAGAATTTAGAAGACTACTGTATTTCATGGCTGTTGCAGCACATCCTTCTGAATTTAAATTACAGAAAGAAGTAAGTCTTTTGTCTAAATGTGAATGGTATTCAAGGAGTCTTCATACTTGCAGGACCCACATGTCTAATTATTTCACACCGGCATCAAGTATGCTGCAATGAGTAATGGCTATTAATATTCAACATTGCCTTTTCTAGTAAACTCATTCTTAAGTATATTCTTAAATATACACTGTTGGGTGTGTCTTGTTTTATTGTTGTAGAGTGACAACCGAATGGTTGTGAAAAGGATATTCTCAAAAGCGATTGTGGACAATAAAAATTTATCCAAAGGCAAAACTGATCTTCTCATACTCTTTTTAATGGACCATCAAAAAGATGTTTTTAAGGTAAAATTCTGAAAGTAGTTAAATTGAGTTTATGTAGTAGATCACTGGATTAAAATCATTTGAATAATCTCCTGTGTCCCTTCTCTCTCTGTCTTTTTTTAAAGATTCCAGGAACTCTACATAAAATTGTTAGTGTTAAGCTCATGGCCATTCAGAAAGGAAGGGATCCAAATAGAGACACAGGTAATCTGAGAAATACAATTTTCATGATCTTCCAAAGGTAAATTCCTAGTATTTATTTGAAAGTGTTTTGTTGTAAGAAGTTGTACTTTAATTTCAACCAAACTTTAAACTCCTCAGAGTTATCCAGACTAAACCAGAGAGCCACCTCATGTCAAAAAGGTAACGACCAGCGTTAGAGAGTCAGCAGTGTTTAGCATCTTCAATGCATTTTACAAACTGGGGAATAAGAATATAAATCTAGGGCACCTGGGTGGCTCAGTTAGTTAAGCAACTGCCTTCACCTCGGGTTATGATCCCAGAGTCCCAGAATCAAGTCCCATATTGGGCTCCCTGCTCAACGGGGAGTCTGCTTCTCCCTCTGACCCCTCCCCTTGTGCTCTCTCTCTCTCTCTCTCTCTCTCAAATAAATAAGACCTTTTTAAAAAATGGAATATAAATGTAAAAATACTGCTTTTTTTTAAGTTATATCTGAGGAATAGATTAACTGAACTTTTTACTTTTAAACTTAAAGGATATATATATTGCCAGAGAATTGATCAAAGTGATTATTCTGACCATACACAGAAGACAACCAAGGATGAGCTAATGAATTTACTAAAGACTATTGATGAGGATTCAAAACTGTCTGCCAAAGAGAAGAAAAAATTGTTAGGTCAGTTCTATAAGTGTCATCCAGATATCTTTATTGAGTATTTTGGAGACTGAGTTTTTAATGTCTGTATATAATTTATGTATTTTAAGAATAAATTATGTATCCTAAATATCTAATCACATTTGTAATCTTATTCTAAATATGAAATTGTACTTAATAAAATGTTTTTTGTATAACCTTCCGTGTCTGAAACTAAGTATTAGATGGTGTATTGCTGTTACATATTGACCTCTTTAAGGTGAGCAGATTTGTGCCCAGTACTTTATAGAACATCATAGGAATTTAATGATATGACATTGCAGTGTTTTCATAACAAAGCATTAAATAGTAAGGAAGTCTGTAATTACAAGTTAATAGGAGTGTGATTTTTACCTTGAGAGGTACTCCTTAAAGGTACAAGATGGGAACTCAGGCTGTGATAAAGGGAATTTGCTCATTGCCATAAACAGTAGACAAGTCAGAAATTGAACTGTCCTAATGATTTCAAAAACTTCATCTTTTAAAGTTTATTGTGGAAAAATTCAAACATATAAAAATGGGGGAGAATAGAATAATAGAATAACTTCCATGTACTCATTTTCCAGTTTCAACAATTGGCAACTCACGGCCAATCTCATTTAATCTATCCCCCCGTGCATTCCCCAGCAAATTTGACACATCACTTTATTAAATTTCAGAATGCATGGCTAAAAGATAAGGACATTAAAAAAATAACCACAGTATCAATCCTTACATACATATAAACCCACAATTCCTTAGTACCATCAAATATGCGGTTAGTAGTCACATTTTCTGATCTCAAATGATTTTGACAGTTTATTCAAATAGGGATCCCTTAAGGTCCATATATTGCAATTGGTTTATGTACTTCTTAAGTCTCTTTGAATCTGTATGTTCTTTTAACTCCTCCTCCTTTTCTCTCTGCCTGTCACTGAATAACCCTGGTCAGTTCTTGAGTTTCTCCACAGTCTGGATTTTTGCTAATTGCAAGTCTGTACTATCTTTTATCATGTTCCTTTCATATCCTGTACTTCTTGTGAACTGGTGAAAATCTTCAGCTTTTCATTCAAGGTCATGATCATTTTGGAACTGCATTATCAAGATATATTTGGTAAACAGACAAGCAATAAATACAGTTTTAAACTATTCATCCATATAATAATCAAAAGATTAAAAGGAAACTGAGTTTTTCTACTTGGACTTTAAAGAGAGGTAGGGAGGGGCACCTGGCTGGCTCAATCGGTAGAGTGTGTGACTCTCGACCTCAGGGCTGTGAATTTGAGCTCCAAATTGGGTGTAGAGATTACTTAAAACAAAACCCTAAAAGAGCTGTAGGGAAAACTTAGGTGTGCCAAAATGCTAGCATGTCAATCTTTGATTTTCCAACATCTGATACTGACAGTCTTTCAGTGGGAGAAGGTTGAGGACTCTCTACTGTGTCTGTGATCCCAGTTTTCCTAATAAAGCAGGGAATAACTTTGTCAGGTTTTCTTGTTTCTCCTTTTTGTTTTCATAGGCAAGGGAAGGCAGCTGCCTTTACTATGTGAAAAAGAGAAGATAAGCTAGTTTGTGATTGAAGTGTGAGGAAGTTTGCAGAAACTACTGAAAGTGTGGGGAGACCATCCTCGGGGTGGGGAGGTGGTTCTTCCCTGGCTGCACACTCGAATCATTGGGAAACTTAACAGTTCTTCCTTGGCATCACCCCTGGAGTCTCAGTTGATCCTTTCAGAACTCCTGCCCCCCTGCCCCCCAGGAGATTCCAAGATGTAGTCAGGGTCGAGAACCACTAATCTAGAGACAATACATTAGTATAGAGCAACTGTGTGTTCTCTCTGACTTGCAACCTTTACCTGGCACATAATTGAAGGATTATTTGGCAAACAAAACTAACACTTCTCCTTCAGGGGAAGCAGAACTACTTATAATATTCATGTTCCTAGAAGCAGTGGCATCCTAAAAGAATCATTTCATGGAAAATTCTAGCAAGATCACAGTTTACCTCAAACTTCCTAAGCAAAGGTAGAATAAAGTTTTAAGAAAAATTGGTCCTGTTTACTGCAAGCATGGTCAAAGTTTTCAAGTGCAGGTCCTGTGCTACCCTGAATGCCGTAGACACCCCTCCTGTATCGCTAGAACTGCCAGCCGCTTACTGTGTGCCCTCATCCACAATCTGCCCCTGGGGACCTGGCCCAACTTAGACACCTGATGCCTAGGTGACTGGGCCTTGCCACCACCCTAGCTGAGTAGACTGGGGCTAAGCACTGATCCAAGGACATCTTGCCTATAGGCAAATGACTGATTTTGCACAAAAATCAGCTTGGCCAAGGAAATGCTATATAGGGAAATCCAAAGTAGGAGGGAAGAAACAACTAAGAAAATAGAGAAAGCAGTCTGTGATGCAAAGGGGTGCAGGAGATTGCAGCAAGGAGCAGAGATGTGAAGGGAGCCCACCCCGTGTGTCTTGGGGAGATGGAACAGTCCTGCTCTCTAGAACTGCTGGGCTTCTCCTTCCAAACCCTAAGTAGCCTTGCAGTGAGCTCCCTTTATTTTGAAGCAGTTTGAGTTTCCCATGCTTGCAGCCAAAAATTCAAGCAAGAAGGTGTCAGTATGGTTTTCACATTTAAAGGAAACAATTTCAAATATATTAGAAGATAATAAGTAACCATTACAAGTCAAAACAACGGTTTTGATACTGTAACAACGTCCCCTCCACAAGTGAAAATTGTTTATATTAATCCTTCAAGGAAGGTTGTGGACCCTCACTAGGGGTGGGGGGGCAGGGTGGATCTCTCTGGGAGGTGGTTCTTGCCGGGCTGCACATTCGAATCACCTGGAAAGCTTAACAGTTTTCCCTTGGCACCACCTGCAGTTTCAGATGGTCCTTTGAGAACGCTCACACCCCAGACTATTTTAGGGTGTAGTCAGGGTTGAGAACCACTAATCTATAGACTTTATAGTATTTTAGTCTGGAGTCTGCAGTGAGAGCTTAATGTTTTCTTGGTGAACCTTTATTCCAGTTAGTTGAGTATCTTAAGGGGTTTTTTTCTCTCCTAAAGCGAAGCCTCATCTAAGGACTTTTATGTGCGTGTGTATTTAAGAAAAAATAACTGGGGCGCCTGGGTGGCTCGGTGGGTTAGAGCCTCTGCCTTCAGCTCAGGTCATGATCTCAGGGTCTGGGATCCAGCCCGGCACTGGGCTCTCTGCTCAGCGGGGAGCCTGCTTCCCCCTCTCCCGCTGCCTGCCTCTCTGCCTACTTGTGATCTCTCTGTCAAATAAATAAATAAAATCTTGAAAAAAAAAAAATAACTAATGTAGTTAGTGAATGACTTGAGGTGTTGTATTGCACTCAGCCTTCAATACTTTAGGAATAACTGCCCACGTGTCATTTAGTAGTGTTTGAAAGCACTAATTTCACTTCACCTTGCTTTTCTAGTTATTTAAATTTAACAAGTTTTATAGGCTATGGGTAGGAGACTTGACTATTACTTTCATTTTTAATTAAGGCATGCATGACTTAGTCTTACAGCATCTTTACGAATAAACAGTTAAGAATCACATGGCTTTTATTTTTTAAGATTAGGTACAAAACCCATCTCTGTTCACGTAGTTTGCTATCGTGCTGCTAAAGGGGGGGGAAAAGCATGTGGGTTTTTTTGGAGCAGCCTCTAGTCCAGTACCCAGATAATCAATCACGGCCCCCACTAACTGTGATGGAGGGAGATGAGGCTCCAAACGGGCTTGTCTCAGAATGATATTGTCTCTTTCTAGAATATAGTTCATAAAATGCACCAAGTACTATTGTTTATACTTGGTGCATTTTATGTTTATACTCCCACACCGAGCTGAACCCACGTGGGAACAGTCCGTACCTTGCCTCGCGTCTCTTCCAGGCTGAAGTCTCGCTCTTTCTATCGACAACGTGTAGCAACCACTTAGATAAATGAAAGGACCCCCAAACCAAAATCAATCTGTGCCATTAAAGTGAGGCTGGGCCATCTAGGTGGTAGGCAGGGCTTTTGTTTTTTTAAACAGCCCAAATGAGGTAGAATAATAAACTATGTGCAGCTACGAAATATGAGGATAATATTTAATTTTGAAAACCCGGGCAGGGAAGGCTTTGAACGAGGTTGGGAATAAGCGGCCTTTTTCTTCCATTGGACAGACTTCGCTCAGGCTCTACCACGTGTTCCTCCTCCGCCTCACGCTCTCGCAGCAGCGCCCACCTTTCTGTACGGAAACATGGCGCCGCCCTGCGTGGGCCAGCGCGACCTGTCTCCGAGCCCACTTGAGCCCCGTCCCCAGACTCGCAGCCTACCTCTCGCATCTCCGTACGTAAACATGGCGCCTCCCGGCTCGAGTCCTCGTCCAGCGAGCACCCTCGGCCCGCCTCGGACCGTGCCTCCCGCCTTTCCGTACGAAAACATGGCGCCGCCCTACGAGGGGCGGGCGCCTCCCGGCTAAAGGGCTGCCTCCTCCTTCCCGACGCTTAAGGAGCGGCCGCACTGGCCGCTACCCACCGGAGACCGGCTGGGAGGACCGCCCGTAGCGCGGCGAGGGATGCAGCCTCGGAAGAGCAGAGGCTGAAGTGTCCCGTGCTCGCCGCGCATCGCTCCGCGCCTCCGCCGCGGCGTCGGCGCGCCGTCTCATTCCCCGCCGGAGCGGCAGGAGGGAGAACTCCGCGGCAGGTGAGGGAAGCGGCCGCAGAGGCTGGCAGCCCTGCGGGGCCCGCACGGGAGGCGCCAGGTGGCAATCCCAGGCATTTCTTCGCCTCGTCCGCGCAGGTCGGGTCCCGGGCTGTCGGGTGGAGGCGAGGGAGAGGCAGGGACGGCGGCGGGGGGCGGCGTAAGGCGGCCTTTGTCCCCACCCCTCGAGGCCGTGCTCCTAGCGCGCCCCTCTGCCATCGCTTGCAGCCGGCCCGCCACTCCCTCGCCGGCCCGAACAGTTGTTTACAACGGAATCCGGGCGCCGAGCGTGAGTGGCACCGGGTGCCGGAGAGAGCGGGTCCCGGCGTCGGTGCACAGAGCGCCTTGCCTCTGCTGGGAGACCCTTTCCGCGGGGGAGTCTCTCGGGGCGCCTTGGGCCGGGCGTGTAGCTCGGATAGAAGGTCTTTCGGGCCAGTGCGAGGAGCCTCCTACCCCCGTTCCCTTTTCGGGCGGCGCAGGAGTTGGTGATTGTTGAATGAATGAGCAGGCTGTAAGCAATCTGTGGTTGCTGGAGCCCGGTAATTATAGCTACCATTTGTGGAAAGCCTGTGGTGTGCCAGCTGCTGTGATGCACATTCTGTCGTCTCATCTTCCCCCAAATCGAAGAAATAGGTAGCTGCATTTTACAGAGGAGGAAACTGAACTTCTACAGCTAGTAAAGAGCCAAAATTGGAACCCAGGTACGTCTGAGACTAACGCCCATCCTTTCCACACACGCTGACATCACAGAGATGACACAGCTGTCAACAAATACCTAACGGGCATCTGTTTGGAAGATAGACTTAACGCGGATGGAGCAAATTGGGAAATATGGTTGGTGTTGGGCATGAAGAAGTTAAAAATCTAGATGAAGAGTTGTGGGTTGGTTTTTTGTTTTTTGTTTTTTTAAATAAAACTAGCAGTTTTACAGGCTCGCCCCAACCCAGCTTTCCCTCTTCATCACCTGCCACTAGTTCTGCTCATTTTCGTGCGCCTTCACATGTGCCCTCTGAGTGAAATGCTCCCCCCTTTCCACCTCTTCTCTCACTGTAGACATTTTTTAATTGGGTGAAATTCTCTCTTTTCAAAAGAACGGCTCAAATGTTACCTTTTTTGGGTAGGTTATCCAGCCTTCTACGAGACAGAATTCGTGTCTCCATCTACCATGTTCCCTTCACGGTTTCATCATGCCACTAAGGCTTAAGCTTCACTCTTTTTCCTTGTGAGCATGTTTCCCTCTCCAGACCTATTTAAATAAGTATATATAGATAGATAGAGATTAAGATATAGATTTTTAAAAAGATTTTATTTATTTAGTTGACATAGACACAGCAAGAGAGGGAACACAAGCAGATGGAGTGGGAAAGGGAGAAGCAGGCTTCCTCAAGCAGGGAGCCAGACGTGGGGCTCAATCCCAGGTCCCTGGGATCGTATCTGAGCCGCTGGGATTGTGATCTGAGCCAAAGGCAGATGCTTAACGACTGAGCCACCCAGGGGCCACTAAATAAGCATATTTTGCATTGGATGTAAGGCAATGATCTATGCCCGATGTACAGTAGCCCAACAAGAGTTCAGGGAAAGGTGCAGACATTGCTGGGAAGTGTCCTGGGAAGAGTAGGACTTGAGCTGAATCTTAAAAGGATGGGGTTAGTTTACTAAACTGAGCTTTAGAGAAAAGCATGCCTTCCTCCTCACTGCGCAGTAGGAGTTACTTCATCCTTTCTGAGCTCATTCTCAGCATGTGAGGAGGATAAAATTAGAAGTGTGTGTGTTTGTCCTTTCTCATAGAATATGCTGGCAATGTTGTCTTTTGGATTTGGAGCATATCCAGAGCCTAATAGGATTTAGGACAGAGGAGATGGGTGTCTGGAGTGGGATGTTGGAAGGTAAGGGGAACTGCATCAAAGCAACCTTCATATTAATGATACAGGCCTGGAAAAAAAAAATACAGGCCTGGAAATGTCAATTCCAGTAACTTCATTCTATTTAATGGAGGGATCTGAAATTTCAGATAATTAAATCAAGTGATTCCTCTCTGTCTAATGTGCAAAAGAGAGTCTGCCAGACCTTTTGGAAGCAGTCAACATTTCTTTTGATCCCTGGATTACCCTCCAGGTGTATAATAAAGACTAATTAGTATTTATGAAAATGTTTTGTGATTTACAAGTGCTGATGGTACAAATTCTAATTATTTGCAGTATTGTGAATGCAGAAACATTGTGTCTGTCTTCTCCCTTAATTAGAAACACCTTAGGAAGAGAACTCTAGGGAAAAACCTCAGAGAGGGAGAAAAAACCTGACAAAAACTTCTATGTTAAGAAGAGGCTACAAATTCAGGCCTTTTTTTTTTTTTTTTTTTTTAACTGGCCCAAACCAATGTGTTAAATATTATTCCTGTTCTAACCAGCAGCCTGAAAAATTAAAACCCCGCCCAACCCCATACATTGTGGTTGTTTGCAACTTCCTCCTTACCATCTCTTCCTGCTGACTGGCAAGAAGTTAATAAAAATGTTTGCCCCACATATTCTTACACGCTTTGTAGGATTCTGCCTTCTATGTGTCATCCCTAGTCATCCACACAGCAGAATCAGGGAACCAGCTCCTCAGCCCTGTGGACGGAAGCAGAAGTTAAAAGCATGATTTCTGAAGACTTTTCATATCAGTTCTCAGGAATGAAAGTAAAGAAGAATTGAATCACTCCTTGATTAAAATAGAAGCAGGAACTTGATAGTATTATCTTCCAACAATGTAAGGTCCTGTCCTGTTTTCTTTTGACATGGTACTTAGGAGTGGGACAAAAATACTCAAACTTGTCACTTTCTATCTGAGGTACAGGTCCATAAATTTCATAAATCACAAGTGTCATTTTATTTTATTTATTTATTTATTTATTTTAAAAGGAACTCTTGAGATTTTTATTTATTTGACAGAGAGAGATCACAAGTAGGCAGTCAGGCAGAGAGAGAGAGAGAGGGAGAAGCAGGCTCCTTGCTGAGCAGAAAGCCATATGTGGGGCTTGATCCCAGGACCCTGAGATGATGACCTGAGCCGAAGGCAGAGGCTTTAACCCACTGAGCTACCCAGGTGCCCCTATTTTTTATTTTTTTAAAAGATTTTATTCATTTATTTGACAGAGAGAGAGATCACAAGTAGGTAGAGAGGCAGGCAGAGAGAGAGGGGGAAGCAGGCTCCCCCCTGAGCAGAGAGCCCCATGCGGGGCTCGATCCCAGGACCCTGAGATCATGACCTGAGCCGAAAGCAGAGGCTTTAACCCACTGAGCCACCCATGTGCCCACAAGCATCATTTCAGAGCTATCTATTTAATCATTGAGGTAGAATATGATAGCTGGATATGATCTTCACAAGCCCATTCATTTTCACAGGTGAGAAAATTGAAACCCAAAGCGAAGAAATGGTTTGCCCAGAGTCACACTGCTAGTTAGTGACAGAGCCAGAATATATGGTTCACTTTTTTTTTTTCCCCTAGGAAAGTGAATTAAACTTAATTGAGAATGTCCGAAAACCCTGACAAGCCCAGTATAAATGAAGCAGGAAAATCAAAATCGAATGATTCTGAGCGAGACGTTGAAGATGCTGTGAAAGGTTCTGATGAAGCTGTACAGAAAACAACCAAGGCGGGCTCTCCCAGCACCCAGAGACTGCAAAGACCTCACTGTAAGCAAATCTGACTTTGGGTAGAAGCCATATTATCATTGTTTTCACATGATATTTTGATTAGGCTTCCTTGCTCTTGTGACCCTGAGCTGGGTTCTAATAATGTAACATTGCCGATGACTAGTACTTAAGAATAGCAGTTTCTCAACTGGCAGCCTAGTCACTTGTGGCTTTTCTTTTTTTTTTTTCTTTTTTTTAATTTTATGTATTTAGTAGAGGAAATGCACAATGGGGAGGGAAAGAGAGAGAAAGAAAAGCAAACTCCCTGTTGAGCAGGGAGCCCTGCGGGCCCATCCCAGGACCCCAAGACCATGACCTGAGCTGGAAGGCAGATGCTTAACTGAGCCACCCAGGCACCCTCACTTGTGGGTTTTCAGTTGCTTGAGAAATTAAAATTTTAGGATCCTGTCCAGAATATTCCTGTGTTCCTGCGGTCTCCGTGGCATTCCACTTTCTCTGAAGTGCTCTGAGAAGTAGGGTGGAGTGCAAATTGTAGCTTTAATGTAAAGAAGTGTCTGAAAAGTCTGAGGCAAGTTCTGGCCAGGACTGTGCTTGTGCAGGTTAAAAAAGAAATAGGTTTTGAATGTGAGTGAGGTCACCACACCCTAACTTCGTTGCCTGGGGGCTTAGTTCCCACGAGGCTGAGGGGATTCAGTTTGCTGAATGCATAGTGAAGTCATTTCAGATCCCTGACAGGGAGCAGGCCTCACGGATGAAAGGGTGGTAATTTCCGCAAGTATTCCCAGCAGTCGCCCCAACTCATGTCTTTTATTAAGAATACTTAAGCTTTTTGAAGTGAGTCCAAAAATGAAAGTTTTAAGAGGGAGTGTCATAGTCTAAGAATGTCAGGGCTGATGTTATCTCTCTAAAGTGTAGGTGATCAGTAGTTCTTCATATTTGAAAGAAATACGAACATTTTTGGGGTTTCAGGTGTGTTTCTTTTAAAATGATCAAAGCCCTTCCCAGGTAATTTATTAGTCCACACAGTATTCTTTTCTTTTCTTTCTTTTTTTAAATTAAGGAAGGTTTACGCCCAGTGTGGGGCTTGAACTCAGGACTCTGAGAGCAAGAGTGTTACGCTTTACTGACTTAGCCAGCCAGGCACCCCTCAACAAAATATTCTTTTTTTTTTTCCTTTTTAGATTTTATTTATTTGACAGAGTGAGAGAGAGCACGTGCATGCCCATGGGGCAGGGGTGGGGAGGTTGCCAAGGAAGAGGGAGAAGCAGACTTCTCCATGAGCAGGGAGCCCAACACAGGGCTCAATCCCAGGACCCTGAGATCAGGACCTGAGCTGAAGGCAGATGCTTAACCATGCAGGTGCCCCTCAACATAGTGTTTTTTGTTTGTTTGTTTGTTTAAAGATTTTATTTATTTGTTTGACAGAGAGAAAGAGATCACAAGTAGGCAGGGAGGCAGGCAGAGAGAGGGGGAAGCAGGCTCCCTGATGAGCAGAGAGCCCGATGCAGGGCTAGATCCCAGGGCCCTGAGATCATGACCTGAGCCAAAGGCAGAGGCTTTAACCCACTGAACCACCCAGGCACCCCTCAATATAGTGTTCTTATAGCAAACATTATGGGCCCCACTTTATTGTGGATTAGTATCATGTAAATTTTGATAGATATACCAGTAGGTTCAGGGAAGCACATTGTTGATAAGTCTATCGTGCATGTATTAGTCCTTACAGAAAAAAATCAGGTTCTCCCAGCACCCAAAGAATACAAAGACCTCACTGTAAGCAAATATGACATTGGTAAGCAAAAATGACATTGATCATACTGGTCTCTACTATGTATTGTTAGAAAGCTTATGTTTTCTCGTTTTTATTTATTTTTTTAAGATTTTATTTTTATGTAATGTCTATACCCAATGAGGGGTTTGAATTCAAAACCCTGAAATTAAGAGTCACATGCTCTACTGACTTGAGCTAGCCAGGAGCCCCAGTTTTCTCATTGTTAAAATGAGGAGAATACACTTATCTCTTAGGATGGTTGTAAAGATTAAATGAATTCATGTAAAGCATTTAGAATAATGCTTGACACCTAGTAAATGCTCAATAAATATTAATCATTAATACTACTGGCATGTCATTTGTTACATTTAAAGATACCAGGACTGATTGCTGTAATTGGGATGTATTTGGCCGACATGATGGTTTTCTCACCTACAGTTTTTGATAGAGGAGGACCAGTTGGTATGGATCTTTAGTCATTCTTTGATTGATGGCCTTGCTTTGGCATCCTGTCAATCTAATGGCATGACTCCAAGTTAATGTCAAGCCAACATTAGACTATATTATCTGAGACCTGTTTATAGTTATGTCCCTAAGGCAAGAGTACTTATCCTGGGACCCATGATTGTTAGGGGGTCCTAGGAACAGCCAGAAAAGTATATCAGCATTTGTGTGCATACGCATTTTTTTTTTAGGAAGAAAGTCATGGAAGATTTCATTAAATTCTTTTAGAAGTCTATACCAAAACAAGATATAAAATCAGTGTCCTTAACTATTCCTCTGGCTTCCTTGCTCTTTCTCCTTATAGTAATAGGGCTGTGGGCCTCCATGGTAAAGCTCAGACCCTATAGTCGGGGGACCACATCAGGAAGCATCACTGATCACCTAGAGCATATATAAGAATATATAAAATATGAAATTAACTGTCTGCAGACATTTGAGTTTATAGTAACTCTAAAATCACTTCTGGAATTCTGCAAATTAAAATGTAAATAGCAAAAAGATAATGTTTAGCTTTGCAAATTATAATAAGGGCAGAATTGCTATTGGTAACTGTGATATTGTAATTTATAAAATAAGAAAGCTGTTTGGATGTTGGCCAAAGAGCTCCTCTGGAATTTCCTAAGAGATGAGCACTAGAGATGTGTTTTTTGTTATGTTAATGAGGTGACTTCTAGAAAGAGCTCACCTAAGGATGGGGGCTGGTTCCCTGGGGACCCAGTCATATGATTAATTAGAGGATTGAAACTTTCAGTTCCATCCCCCAACCTCCAGAATGGGGAGAGGGGCTGGAAGTTGAATCAGTCGTCAATGGCCAGTGGATTTTTTTTTTTTTTTTTTTTTAAAGATTTGAAAGAGGGAGAAAGTGTGAGCCTGGGCACGTGTGGGGAGGAGTTGAGAGAGAGAATCCTCAAGCAGATTCCCCACCAACCAAGGAGCCGACAGGGAGCCAGACCCAGGGTTTGATCCTAGGACCCTGAGATCATGACCTGACCTGAAATCATGAGTGGGCCACTTAACCAACTGAGCCCCCCAGGTACCCCCCCCACCAATGGCCAGTGATTTAATCAACCGTGCCTATATAACAAAGCCTCCATTAAAAACCCAAGAGAACTGTGTTGGGAGAGCTTCCGGGTTGGTGAACACGTGGTGGTGCTGGGAGAGCGGGGTGCCCGAGCACGGATGCCCCCCGCCCTTGCCCCACCCCTCTCTCCATCTGGCTGCTCCCGAGTTCTGTCCCTTTATACTAAACCAGGGATCTGGTAAGTGACACGTTTCTCAGTTCTGTGAGCTGCTGTAGCAAATCAATGGGACAAGAGGAGGGAGTCATTGGAACCTCTGATCTGTAGCACAGGTGACAGTGTGGACTTGCGAGTGGGGCAGTTCTGTAGAACTCAGCCCCTGGCCTGTGGGACCTGACGTCCCTGCAGGTAGATAGTGTCGGAACTAAACGGAATTGTAGGACAGCTGGCTGGTGTGTGACAACTGCTTGCCCCCACACACGTTGGAATTTGGGTGCAGAACCTTTAGTACGTGATAGAGAACATTGAAAAATAAAAAAAATGGCTGGCTTGTGAGAATTGGTTGGCACTAATCTGTGATGGCGATTTGATTCTAACGATGATCTGTTCTTTAAACATAGAGCTCCTCAGAGTAAGGGTCAATCAGCTGTAACTTAATGTCCCCTCTGAGATTCTCTACTTCCATAGGCTTCTCTGCTCACAAAGCACCTTCTGTTCTGGTGTTCAGTCACCTGCTGACCAGTGAAAGATGCTGTATTCAGATGAAAAGCATCAATTGTTATTCCCGTTAATATTTTCCATTTAGCATTTTGGTTTATTAAATCAGGTCTTTGTAAGTTTAATTAGTAGGTCCCAGTTATCCTTAGGTAAATGGATGACACTGAGTTCTTACATTTTTTTTTTAATTTTTATTTTTTTTTTAGATTATTTGTCAGAGAGAGCACAAGCAGGGGGAGAGGCAGGCAGAGCAGGCAGAGGGAGAAGCAGGCTCCCCGCTGAGCAAGGAGCCTGATGTGGGACTCGATCCCAGGACTCTGGGATCATGACCTGAGCCGAAGGCAGCCACTTAACCAACTGAGCCACCCAGGCGTCCCAAGTTCTTACATTTTTTAAAAAGATTTTATTTTTTTTAAAGAATTATTTATTTTTAGAGAGGGAAAGAAGGCATACATGTGCATGTGGGCAGGGGACAGACAGGGTGGGGCTGAGGGAGAGGGAGAGAGTCTTAGGCAGACTACATGCTGAGCACAGAGCCCAAGGCAGGGCTCGATCTCACAATCCTGAGATCATGACCTGAGCCGAAACCAAGAGTCAGACGCTTAACCGACTGTGCCACCCACATGCCCCTAAAGAATTTGAATAATCCCTACACCCAACATGGGGCTTAAATTTTCTTTTTTTGCTTTTCTTTTTTTTTTCTTTAAAGTTTTATTTATTTGACAGAGAGAGAGAGATCAAGTAGGCAGAGAGGCAAGCAGAGAGAGAGGAAGCAGACCTCTTGCCAAGCAGAGAGCCCGATGTAGGGCTCGACCCCGGGACCCTGAGACCCATGACCTGAGCCAAAGGCAGAGGCTCTAACCCACTAAGCCACCCAGGCACCCCTGGGGCTCTAATTTTCAGCCCCGAGATGAGAATCTCCTACTCTACTAACTGAGCCAGCCAAGCATCCCTGTGAATTTAATTGGTAGATCCCAGGCATCCTCAGATAAATGGATGGTATTAAATTCTTACATTTTGGTTTGTTTACTTATTTCAGTAATCACCACACCCAGTGTGGGGCTTGAACTCACAATGCTGCGATCAAGCCTCAGGCTCTTCCAACGGAGCCAGCCAGGCTTCGCTAAGTTCTTACATTTTTAAAGCTCGTGACTGACTTTGAATTGTGGTGTGTCTGTGTTCGGTCAGTATTTATTAAGCACATACCATGTATCAGGAACCCAGCAGTGAGCCAGCAGGTCCACATGGTCTCTTTGCTCACAGAGCTTTCCATCTAGTGAGGAAGACAAAATAACAAGCAATTTCTACACAGCACACTAGGTTCTGTGGATAAACTTTACCTTTGCTTCACTCCACTGACTCTGTAGTAGTTTTGGGTGACATTTGCCATCGGAGGATTCGCAAACAGAAAACAGCCCCACCCCACAACCCTGTAATTAGCACGCAGTGAACAATTCCTGTGTGTATAGATCTGATAACATATTCTGATCATATCTTAGAATTGTAGCTTTTATCTCTTTTGATCACGTACCCTTCATTAATAAATTTGATCTTAAGTAGTCTCTAAGTTGGACAGCTCCTGTAAACTGGTGTCTGATATTCTCAGCACTTGGTACAAATGGTTTTGTCCCGAGTATGCCCCAAACCCTGAGAACACACTTACCTATAATTTGGAAGTCTCCTCTTTCATAGAACATTCCTTCAGTTGTCTTCTTTTTGCATGTTAGGAAATAACGGCCCTGGAAGATTTAAATATTTAGGGGCAGAGGGAGATGGGGAGAGAGAATCCCAAGTGGCCTCCCTGCCAAAATGCAGGGCTCCTCTCAGGGCTCGAACCCATGACCCCGTGATCACAACCTGAGCCAAAACCAAGAGTTAGATGCTTACCTGATTGAGTCAGCCAGGTGCTTCTGGTCCTGGAAGATTTAAATGACTTGTTCAAGGTCAGATTCAAGAGTCTTGGTTAGAGAGAGTTGAATTTCTCCTTCATGTGCTCTGTCCATTGTGTTTTATGAGCAGGTAGTATGTGAACAGTGTCTATTTCTCATCATCCAAATGCCCCAAATTGTTGAAACATGGTAAACTTACTGTGAAAACTTGATGTGTTTCTGTTTTTTTTTTTTTTTTTCATAAATTTAAGATGATTAGACAGTTGAAGACTGTTTTTGTAAAACCAGGGCTAAAACAAAACTTGGAAGCCCTAAAAAAAAAAAAAACAAAAAAAACTTGGAAGCCCTGATGACAATCCTGAAACTCTTTAAGTCAGTGGAGCGTGTGGCTCTTGATCTTGGGGTTGTGGGTTTAAGCCTCACATTGGATATAGTGGAAGATAAGAGCTTTATGGAATTTAATAACTTCTGATACTTACTGTTGATATACCACAGTAGAAGTTCCATTTTCTGATAAATGGCAACAGAAAATATTAGCTTGAATAAATTTAATAACCAGTATGCATATAGCAAATTCCTGCTCAGTGCCTTTGAATTTTTAATTGACTTTATTGAGTGAGGTATAATTTATATATAATGAAGTTGAATTTTAAGTATGTATTTGAATTTTGACAAATGTATTTACAGTTGTGTCACTGTTGCCACAATTATGAGCTGCTAGAACATTTTCATCACCTCCCCAAATTCTCATGTCCTTGGACAGTGAATCTTTCCTACCATTTGATCACAGTATGTGATCCATTTCATGTATTGTTGAATTTGGTTTGCCATATTTTGTCGAGGATCTTTGCATCTATGTTCATCAGGAGTGTTGACCTGCAATTTTCTTTCCCTATAGAGTCTGGTTTTGCTATCAGGGTCATCCTGTCCTCATGCAGTGAGTTCCAGCCTTTGGCAACCACGTACTTGCTTTCTGTCACTATAATTTTGCCCTTTTTATGATTTCAAATGAATGCAATCATACTGTATATAGTCTTTGTATGTGACTCTTTAACTTGAGCTATGCTTTTTTTTTTTTTTTTTTAAAGATTTTATTTATTATCTGACAGAGAGAGAGATCACAAGTAGGCAGAGAGGCCGGCAGATAGAGGGGGAAGCAGGCTCCCTGCTGAGCAGACACCCCGATGTGGGGCTCGATCCTGGGACCCTGAGATCATGACCTGAGCCGAAGGCAGCGGCTTTAACCCACTGAGCCACCCAGGCACCCCTTGAGCTATGCTTTTAAGCTTCATCTGTGTCTTTGTACGAGTTAGTTTATTCCTTGTTATTGCAGGGTAGTATCCTGTTGTATGGTTACAATTTGTTTATCCATTCTGCAGTTAATCGACATTTGGATTAGTTCCAGGTTTGTTTGTTTTTTTTTTTTAAAGATTGTATTTATTTATTTGACAGAGAGAGAGAGAGATCACAAGTAGGCAGAGAAAGGGGGGAAGCTGGCTCCCCACTGAGCAGAGAGCCCAATGTGGGGCTCGGTCCCAGGACCCTAAGATCATGACCTGAGCCGAAGGCAGAGGCCTTAACCCACTGAGCCACCCAGGTGCCCCTAGTTCCAGGTTTTGATTGTTAGGAAGAATGCTGCTATTAACATTTGAGTACAGGTCTTCACATGGCCCTATGTTTTCAGTTTTCTTAGGTAAAGACTTAGCAGTGGGTTTGCTGGGTCATGTGGGAAGTGTATGCTTTACTTTATAAGAAACCAAGAACTGGTTTTCCAAAGTGACAGTACCATTTTCCATTCCCATTGTTTATGTATGAGAGTTCCAGATGCTCCATGTCCACGTCAAGACTTGGTATGATCAGCCTCTTTCATTTTGGCCATTCCAGTAGGGGTGTAGTGGTATCTCAGTGTGGTTTTAAATTGCATTTCTCTGATTCTAAAAGGAAAAACCTACAGCTTTCTAGCTGTGTGGGGCAAAACCCAGTGCTTCCTCCTGTTTTTCCCTTCAGTGTCTCGAGTACACAGAGTATATCACTTCTAGTTACCAAATGTGTGGAGTTCCCCTCCCCCACCACCACCAAGCAATTTTCACACCATCTGGGTGTCTTACCCTTCAACTAAATTCTGACACTGTCTACCCAGTGATGACACCAGATCTTACAGGTGAAGATCTTACAGGTGAAGGGCTTAGTCCCACAGGAATATGGCCCCCCCGCCCCCATCCCTCTGCTTTGGCCACCAGTCACAAGTCTAGGTTGTCATCTGTGCTTCTGACCAGTTGGCTATAGACTGGAGATTCCAGCGACCCCTCCATGGATTCTATTGATTTGCTAGAGTGGCTCACAGAACTCAGGGCAACACGGGTCACCAGCTTATTAAAGGGTAGATACAGATGAACAGCTAGGTGAAGAGCTACATAGGGTGAAGCCTGGGAGGGTCCTAAGTGCAAGAGCTTCGTCTCTATGGAGTTGGGGTGCATCACCCTCCCGGTATGGATGAGTTGGACAACCTGGGAGATCTCTGAACGCCCTACTATTGGGACTTTATAGAGGCTTCATCATGTAGGCATGATTAATTATTAACTCCATTTCCAGGCCTTCTACCTTCTCTGGAGAATAGGACTGAGAATTCCAGCCTTCTAATCATGGCTCAGTCTTTCCAGTGACCAGCCCCAACCCAGAAGCCATCCAGTAGCTCTTTCAGATTCACTTCCACAGAACAAAACATGCTGCTGCTTGTGCTTATCACTTTGGAATTAACAAGAGTTTTAGGGGCCTGGTGTCAGTGAGGGGGTCAAAAACCAATATTAAATATTGGTTATTAAATTAATTTTAATAATTTAAATTTTATTTAATTATTAAATTAAATAATTTTAATTTATATTAAATTAATTTTAATATTAAAACTAGATGCTCCTAGTGTTCTTACCACATAGGAAATTAGGATTTTAGAAGTCTTGTGCCAGGAACCAGGGGCAGAGACCAATATACATATTTTCTGTTATCTCACACTGATGATTAAGGATGTTGAGTAGCTATTCGTGGCCTATTGGCCACTTGTGTATCTACTTTGGAGAAATGTCTGTTCAGATCTTTTGCCTATTTTTTACTGGTTGTCGTCTATTTTTGTGTTATGAGAGTTCTTTCTGTATTCTGGATATAAGTCCTTTGTCACATGTGTCTTTTGCATATATTCTGTCCTATGTGGCATGCCTTTTCATTTTCTTGATAGGAGTCTTTCACAGAATAAAAGTTTTAAATTTTGGTAAAGCACAATTTATCAATTTTTTTCTCTTCTATGTTGAGTTTTTTGTATCTTACTCTAATAAATTTTACCTAATTCAAGATAAAGATTTCCGGGTTGCGGGGAGGGATAAGGTGGCTGGGTTATGGACACTGGGGAGGGTATATGCTATGGTGAGTGCTGTGAATTGTGTAAGCCTGATGATTCATAGACCTGTATCTGAAGCAAATAATAGATTATATGTTAATAAAAAATAAAAATAATAAAAGAAATTAAAAAAATAAAGATTTCACCTATCTTTTCTCCTAGGACTTTTACAGTTTTAGCTCTTATGTTTAGGTCTATAGTCCATTTGGAGTTCCTTTTTACTTATCATGTGAGGTAAGGGTTGAGGGTCATTCTTTTGTATACAGAGAACCAATTGTTCCAGCACTATTTAGTTAAACTAATCTTGCCTCATTGACCACATATGTATGTGTGTGTGTGTGTATCAGTCCGTTTCTGGGTCCTCTCTTCTGTTCATTGGATTGATAGATCTATCTTCATGCCAAAAATACACTGTCTTGATTGTTGTAGCTTTAAAGTAACTCTTGAAATCAGTTAGTGTAAGTCTTCCAACTTTATTCTTTTCCACAACAATTTGCATTTCTGTAGGTCCTGTGCATTTCCATGTAAATTTTAGAATCAGCCTGGCATTTTCAACAAAAAAGCTTGCTAGAGATTTTTACTGGGGTTGCATTTTATCAATAGATTAATTTGACAGAAATTGACATCCTATTGAAAATTTTTATCTGGGCTTTGATTTTTGGATATTTTACTAATATTCATGAAGCAAGATTGATTGATTTCATATTTTTATTACTATTCTGTGGAAACATTTAGAAGAATTTTTGTTGAGTATTCCCAACTTCCCCTTATGTGACTGAATAAAGATTTTTACCAGATAGGATATGACCAGCTCTTAGATTTGGTTCCTTTTTTTTGGTGAGCAAAAGAGGAAGGTAGATAATTTTTGACTAACCTAAGAAGATCTTTGTAACTGTTAAACCCCGTGCAAATCAGTGACATTATTTATCTCATTTTAAGCCTAGGTTTTATCCCCATCACAGAAAAGTAATATATCTTCTTAATTATCTTCTAGGTCAGTGCTTTTCAAATTATGGTTTCAAAACATTTTTAGTATCACATACAGGGTAGAAGCTTTAGAGTTTTTTGAATAGCACCTGGTGCGCTAAACTACTTGACAGAATTTTAACTTGGGGAAATTCGCTCCTGGTACAGTATTAGTGGTGGTGCAAAATGTAAACTGTTGATGGGAACAAATGAGGAAATCCTAAATCTGGGGTCTCCTTTCTTAAGTTTAGGATGGACAAAACGCAAAGAGATTAGAAAACAACCCTCTGCTTCTTGGAAAATTTGAACATCTGTAAAAAAAAAAAAAAAAATTTTTTTGAAAGTCTGTGACTTAAAAAAAGTTTACCTAAAGTCTCCGTTTAATTTAATCATTACCACCGACCAGCCTTAAGTAAAAAACTGGCTATTTTCTTCTTCTTTTTTTTCCAAGGTTTTATTTATTTATTTGACAGAGAGATCACAAGTAGGAAGAGAGGCAGGCAGAGAGAGAGGGGGAAGCAGGCTCCCTGCTGAGAGCCTGATGCGGGGCTCGATCCCAGGACCCTGAGATCATGACCTGAGCCTAAGGCAGAGGCTTAACCCACTGAGCCACCCAGGCACCCAGAAACTGGCTGTTTTCAATGTTGGAAGTGGTCTCTGTTTTTAGGATTCTAGGTTAAAAGAAAAATGAAACAGGTAAAATTCTGTTGTTTGAAATTGCCAGAGTATTTTCATAAATAGAAGCATAGCCAAAATTAGTTGCTGGTACCAGAAACACTGCCTTCTCCTCACTTTGATAGAAGTTTTAATCTAGAGAAGCAAATCTCTTACACTGGGTTTTGTTACAGCTAGTCCTCCTCGATTTGTGACAGTAGAAGAACTTCTAGAGACAGCGAAAGGAGTCACTAACATGGCTCTAGCCCATGAAATTGTAGTAAATGGAGACTTTCGGATTAAACCCGTTGAATTACCAGAAGACAGGTAAGGCGGTTACTGAGTTACCTTGTTTAGTGGAACTCTGCCCTTTCCCAGTCCTGGAAAGGTCTTTTCCTCTTGATGTCAGCATATTCAATTTTCAAATGTATTTTTTCCTTTTGTATGTTGTTGCTAAAAAAAAAAAAAAAATCCCACAGTACGTCTGTGCTTAGAATCACTAGTGTTTGGAAATGGATCTCAGGACCACTGATCATGAATAAAAGGTCTAGGAAACCTCCTGTGGACATCTTTCATGTCAGCTTCCCCCTACTGTATAGGGCTTAGCTGTCCTATCTTGTGTTTTTATTGTATTGTTTCATTCATTTCTTGTAACTATCACATCGTACTACAGTTGTCAGTTTGCTGTGTTCTTCACCAGATTGTAAACTCTATAAAGACAAGGACTGTGCGTTATTTTCTACATCTGTAATGCCTAGCATATATCATATTGAATCTAAAACTCTTGAGTGTAAAGTGTACCTTTTAAAATGTATTGTCGTAAGAAAGAAAAGTCATTGTCCATTATAATTGTAAAAGTGTTGTGATAAACATTGGAGGAGCAATGGCTGCTGGGTCGCCAAGCCATAGTGTCGTCCACATGAGCCTCCTATGACTTTTAGGCCTTTCTTCTGTATTCAGCAAAGATAGTACTTTTTCACAAAGTGAAAACAAGAACTACTTGTTTTGTTCTCACAATATAAAGACCTTTTTTTTTTTTTTTTTTTTTAAGATTTTATTTGTAAGTAATCTCCACACCCTACGGTGGGGCTCAAACTCCTAACCCTGAGATCATGCTCTACTGACCAAGCCAGCCAGGCACCCCTAGAGACTGGTTTTAATGAGATGTTATATGTTAGTTGTTTTAGTTCGGTACCTACTTAAGCGAGTGTCTCATAGATCACATAGGAATAGGATATTTTCTGGAAATAAAGTACTGCAGCCTATATGTGCCGAGGTGTTATCTTATGAACTACTTAAGCATAAATATCTTAAGAAACTTGCTAGTATCGGGGAAAATTAAAACAGCTCTGAATTTTTCAGTATGCTTTTTAGCCTCTGGCACTGTTATATGGTATTCATTGACCCAGTGTCATCTGTCAAATGAGTTGAAAGTTCTTCAGTCCAATGAGGTGTTTATTGAAATAAATCACTAAACTTAAAATAAGGCCTGTGCTTGGTTTATCTGGGAAAATCTTTCCTTCATCCAAATTATTTTTAAAATTTCTCACCCTCAACCTGTAGAATGTGTGCTTTGGAAAGTGATTTGAGGCTCAGATGTTTTATTTGCTTCTTTTTTTCTTTTTTTCATTTGTTTCCAGTTTGGAGAAGAGAGTAAAGGAGATTGTACATAAAGCTTTTTGGGATTGCTTGAGTGTCCAGCTAAGTGAAGACCCCCCGACATATGACCATGCCATCAAACTTGTTGGAGAAATCAAAGAGGTGAGGCCAAGAGCAAATTGTGGTTCTTTTCTGGTGTGTTTAGAGTATTCAGCCTCTCTGTGTTACTGCACGAGGAGACTCAAAAGAAATAGAAGGATAAGTTAAAACTTGTACTTGCTGAAATGTGGATTAAGACTATTTTTGGCTCGATGCGCCTTTAAAAATCTGAAACAAGCTATGATAACTTGAAGGCTTTACTTTTGTAAAGGAAGGTGTGTGTGTGTGTGTGTGTGTGTGTGTATATTTATATTTAAAGTGATTTATTTACAGCGAGAGAGCACACATGTGGGAGCAGGGTCAGAGTGAGGGGAGAATCTCACGCAGACTCCGCGCTGAGCAAGAAGCCCAACACAGGGCGCGATCTCACAACCGGAATGACCTGAGCTGAAGCCAAGAGTTAGACGCTTAACTGACTGAGCCACCCAGGTGCCCCTGAAGGTTTATATTTTTAAAAACAGAATAATTTAAAGAAATGTGTTCAGTTATATTGGCCAAAAAGTGATTCAGTCTGTGGGATAGAGAAGGCATTAAGTAGAAATTAACTCTTTTTGCAAATACCTTTAGCAGTAGTACTGAAGAGATGTTTCCATGGAAATTGGCATCTATGTTTGAAATTGGCATCTATGTCAGAGGCTCACATTAATCATGTTTTTTCTCGCTTTTAACAGTTTATCTTTTATCGGATTGACTGCTACATAAACCTTTAATGGAAGCTTAAGTGACTAGTTAAATGATTTGCAAACACGGCACCTGGCTGGCTCAGTCAGTAGCGCGTGCGACTCTTGAGCTCAGGGTTGTAAGTTTGAGCTTCATGCTGGGCATAGAACCTACTTTAAAAATAAATAAGTGAAGGGCCCCTGGGTGGCTCAGTGGGTTAGGGCCTCTGCCTTCAGCTCAGGTCATGATCTCAGGGTCCTGGGATCGAGCCCTGCATCGGGCTCTCTGCTCGGCGGGGAGCCTGCTCTCCCCTCTCTCTCTGCCTGCCTCTCTGCCTACTTGTGATCTCTCTCTCTCTCTGTCAAATAAATAAATAAAATCTTTGAAAAAAAAATAAATAAGTGAATTATAAACATGTTTCCTATTAATAAGTCAGAGATTAAAATATGTATCACAGTAGCAATTGTATTACAGTAACACTTGATAAGCCCTTATTTGAGTATTTGTGAATTCCTTTGCAAATAATAAAAAATGATATTTAAGAAACTTTGATTAAACTTAGCTGTACTCTTTTGTAGACTCTCTTATCTTTCTTGCTGCCTGGTCACACTAGACTGAGAAACCAGATAACAGAAGTCTTGGATCTGGATCTGATAAAGCAAGAAGCAGAGAATGGGGCCTTAGACATTTCTAAGCTGGCAGAATTCATTATTGGCATGATGGGAACCCTGTGTGCACCTGCTCGAGATGAGGAAGTCAAGAAACTAAAGGACATTAAAGAAATTGTGCCCCTTTTCAGGTATAGGAATCATGTTAATCACCTTCAATGTGCTTAAAATACAGAGCCTTTTTTTCTTTTCTTTTTAGATTTATTCATCTTGGAGTGAGGGAGGGTCAGAGGGTGAGAGCCTCAAATAGACTCCCTGCTAAGCATGGACACAGGGCTGGATGACAGCCTATTTTCAAAAAAAATATTTATTTTAAAGATTTTATTTATTTGACAGAGAGACACAGTGAAAGAGGGAACACAAGCAGGGGGAATGGGAGAGGGAGAAGCAGGCTTCCTGCGGAGCAGGATCCTGGAGCGCATCACATTCTCAGGCCCCAGGAGCCTGGGGCTCGATCCCAGGACCCTGGGATCATGACCTGAGCTGAAGGCAGACGCTTAAGGACTGAGCCACCCAGGTGCCCCTTATTTTCAAGTTTAGACTTCAAGTGTAGATACTTGTGAATTTAAAAAAAAAAATTAAAGAGGCGCCTGAGTGGCTCAGTGGGTTAAGCCTCGCCTTCGGCTCAGGTCATGATCTCAGGGTCCTGGGATTGAGCCCCCGCATCGGGCTCTCTGCTCAGCAGGGAGCCTGCTTCCCCCTCTCCCTCTGCCTGCCTCTCTGCCTACTTGTGATCTCTATCTCTCTGTCAAATAAATAAAATCTTTAAAAAAAAAAAAAGTAAAAAGCAAACATTTCGTAAAATATGGAAAAGTAGAAAGAAGGGGAAAAATCACCCATAATTTTACCATCTGAAGGCAAAATCACTGTTAATCATGTTCATATTTTTTTTGTTTTTTTTTCCTCCCTGAACATTTTATTTTGAAAAATTTCCAAACTTAGAGTTAAAAAAAAAAAAAAAAGCACAGTTAATACTCATATATCCATTACACATATCTTCCAGGTTTTTTGTTTTAAAGATTTACTTATTTGAAAGAGAGAGAGGGAGTGTGGTGGGGAGAGAGAGGGAAATAACTTGGAGCCTGACTTGGGGCCCAGTCTCATGACCGTAAGATCATGACCTGAACCAAAATCAAGAGTCAAGCGCCTAAACAACTGAGCCACGCAGGGGCCTCTAGACATTGTGACATTTTAGCCTTAAACGTTTGAGTAGGTGTCTCCCAAGAATGTGGACATTCTTCTGTTAATCAAAAAACAGGGGCAAGTGGCTGGTTTAGTCACTAGAGTGTGTGACTCTTGATCTCTGGGTTGTGAGTTCCAACCTCACACTGTATAGAGATTACTTTACAATAACATCATAAGCAAGGGACACCTGGGTGGCTCAGTTGGTTAAGCATGTGCCTTTGGCTCAGGTCAGGATCCCAGGGTCCTGGGATGGACCCCCATCAGGACCCCCACATCAGGCTCTCTCTCAGCGGACTGCTTATGTGCGTGCTCTCTCTGTCAAATAAATTAATAAAATCTTAAAAAATAAAAATCTTAAAAACAAAAAAATAAGACATTGAAGACATTTAACATGAATATAATCCTATTAACTAACATATAATTCATATTAACTTCCTTTGGTCTTTTGGGTGTTTATTTTTAAAGATTTATTTTATTCATGAGAGGCAGAGAGAGAAATAATGCTCCCTGCTGAGCAGGGAGCCTGATGTGGGACTTGATCCCAGGACTCTGGGATCCTGACCTAAGCCGAAGGTAGACGCCTAACCAAATGAGCCACTTAGGTGTGCGGGTGTTTATTTTTAAACATATGTAATCGTGATCAAATTTATATAATTTTTTAAAAGATTTTACTTATATATTTGACACAGAGATCACAAGTAGGCAGAGAGGCAGGCGGGGGGGGGGGGCGGGGAGGGAAGCAGGCTTCCTGCTGAGCAGAGACCCCAATGTGGGGCTTGATCCCAGGACCCTGAGATCATGACCTGAGCTGAAGGCAGAGGCTTTAACTCACTGAGCCACCCAGACACCCCAAATTTATATAATTTTTTTCAAGTAACTCCACACTTAATGTGGGGCTTTTACTCATGACCCTGAGATCAGGAGTTGCATGCTGTACTAACTAGCCAACCAGACACCCCAAATTTATATAATTTTTATGATGATATTATTGACAAACGATTGATATGATGCTGCCTGAGACTTTTGGCCGACTGCTTAGCTCTGTTTTTCCTGTAAACAGAAAAAGGCGTTATGCTTCAAAATGCTACCATGCAATATTGCTTAGGGGGAAAGTGCCCTCTGATTGGCAAATTGCATCTGGACTAAAAGAAATGATAATGAACTATAAGTAGTGGGTGGGACACCACATTGGGAAGTCCTTTAGGGGAGTAGCTTTCATAATAGGTCATGCCCCTGGTGGAGACATTAGAAGCCATGCCATAGAATCATTATAAACTGTATTAACACATATTTATACATCAATGTGTTAGCTGGTGGCCCCCACACGTCTGTCTGCTCTCGGCTGTCACTATAACTTGCTTGGTGCTGCCTTATTGGCCACCCAAGTGACTAGATGCCAGGCCCGCGGCATGCTGTAGTCTCCTGAGCCCAAATGTGCACTTGAATCCAAGAAGCCCTCGTGGTGGGCATTGCAGGACTGATTTTTTCTATAAACCTTATACCCTAATTAGGGGCTCCTGGGTGGCCCAGTCGTTAAGTCGTTGGCGACCTTTGGCTCAGGTTGCCATCCCAGGGTCCTGGGATTAAGCCCCATATCGGGTTCCCCGCTTAGTGGGAAAGCTGCTTATCCATCTCCCGCTCCCCCTGCTTGTGCTCCCCCTCTCGCTGCCTCTCTCTCTGTCAAACAAATAAAGAAAATCTTTAAAATAAACAAATAAATAAACATACACTAATCATTTCACTTTTTTTTTTAAATTGAAAGTGTCATTGAGATAATTGTATATTCATATGGAGTTTAAGAAATATTACAGTACGTTTTATCATTTCCCCCAAAGCTAACCTTTTACAAAACTGCTGTTGTATCACAACTAGACTGTTGACCTTGAATACAATCCAGGGACCTCACTCAGATTTCCAGGTTTACTTGAATGTGTTTGTGTGTGTATATTAATTTTTATATAATTTTATCCCTGTGTAAGTTTGTGTATCCACCACTGCATTCAAGGTCCCGGGCAGTTCCAACACCACAGGATCCCTTTTGTAACCACCGTGGATTATTTTTTACAACTCCCAATAAGCATTTGCAATGGCTGCAAGATACTCATTTACATAGAAATGGGTAACTATTACTCTGTTCAAGGACAATTAGAGTATGTATAATTACTGTTTAATCCTGCCGTGAACATCCTTGTACATAAAACTTTTTTCTATATTTTAGATTATCTCCTAACTATAAGTTCTTTAGGGTGAGAGAGCACAAGCAAGGGGAGCAACAGAGGGAGAAGGAGAAGCAGATTCCCAGCTGAGCAGGGAGCCCGATGCAGGGCTCATTCCCAGGATCCTGGGATCATGACCTGAGCCAAATGCAGATGCTTAACTGACTGAGCCACCCAAGTGCCCCTAAGTTCTTAAATAGGATTCCTGTGTCAGAGGATAGGAACAGTTTTAAGATACTCATTGCATGTTACCGAGTTGCTTTCCAAAAGTTCTTTTTATTTTCAGCTTTTTATTTATTTATTTATTTGTTTGTTTATTTATTTATTTATTTATTTATTTTTGAGATTTTATTTGAGAGAGAGCGTGAGCATAAGTGGTGGGTGGGGGAGAGGGGCAGAGGAAGAGGGGTAAAGGGAAAGGGAGACGCAGACTCCCTGCTGAGCAAATAGCCTGGAAGCAGATAGCCTGGACGTGGGGTGTGATCCCAGGACCCTGGGACCAGGACCTGAGCTGAAGGCAGACACTTAACTGACTAAACTATCCAGTTGCCCCTTATTTTCAGTTTTCTTGATATCCTTATATAAGTATTTGGTTCATATAAAAATGCTTAGAAAGCATTGAAACACCTCCCAAAAAGGGGCACCTGGCTCGTTCAGTCCATAGAGTGTGTGACTCTCAATCTCAGTCATGAGTTCAAGCCCCATGATGGGTGTAGAGATTACTTAAAATCTTATTGGGGCTCCTGGGTGACTCAGTCGGTTGGGCATCTGCCTTCGGCTCAGGTCATGATCCTAGGCTCCCAGGATCCAGCCCCTCATTGGGCTCCCTGCTCAGCAAGGAGTCTCCTTTTCCCTTTCCCCTCACCCCACTTGTGTTCTCTCCCTCTCTCTCAACTAAATAAGTAAAATCTTTTTATAAAAAAATCTAAAAAAAAACCCAAAACCAAACAAACCAAACAACTCCTAAAAATGGATGTGTTTATTCACGCAACAAGCTCTTAGAATTTCTCACGCGCTGGGTGTGGCACTAGATGTTAGAAATAGGAAGAGCTTCTAATAGGGCCAAGTGAGGGGTTCTTAGGGAATGAGTCCTCTGGGGAGATAACCTGCAGCAAGCTCAACCTCAACCCAGATTCCTAATGGGAAGAGAAGGGCCTGGGGAGCACGGCAAAGTGAGAGTCCGTACAGTGTTGAAAGGGAGGCAGCTGATGGTGGCCGGGAGGGAATGTGGGCCCATTGCTGTCAGATCTTCTGATTTCTCAGGAGAGGCTGTACATGGAGGTCCTTAAAAACACTGTGAGCACAAACGCATTCGTGGGCTACTCCAGTCCGTGGCTGCCAACGGGCAGTTTCCAGCAGTCACTGGTCTGCGGGAGGTGGGTTTGGGCAATTGCTAAGGGGCGCTCAGAGGAGAGGCAGGTTGTGCCCTGGAGAAGTGGGCTGTCCCATGTACTTGGGAGATGGACAGGATGGCAGGGGAGAGGCCATGAAATGTTCTCAGACTATGTCTTTTCCATAATAAACACTCACACCTAAGGTCATTGGGTCATAGAGCATTCGGTCAGTCCCAGAGGGCATCCGGGGACTCAAAGGACATTTGACCCTGTTCTTCCTTCCGTGTGGGGCCACACCCAAGCCTGTACCTCGGGTTCTCAGCCACCTTCTGCAGGCGGGTCCCTCAGCAGCTCCAGGCCTCCGGAGGGAGAGGTTATGGTATGTGACAGGCAGGATTCGAGGTGTCCTGAGCATCGGGTCACGTCTGCCCATCGGGCACATTCAGAGTGGGAGCTTGCAGTTCTGCTGCAAAACTGGAACAGAAAACGGGCCCTCAAACGAAGAGCCTGGGGGAGGTCGAGGGGGGAGAGAGGAGAGAGTTCTTATTCTTTCTTTGCTAGGAAAGTGAATTAGCCTGTGTGAGAGTGAAGACCAGGGGGTCCAGTCTCTGCCCTTGACCTCGGGTCCTGGCTAGCCTTCCTCTGTGGCTCCAGGAGGGCTGACCCAGTGCCAAGGAGCAAGTTCCTGCCCACACCGGCAATGCGGGAGCTGAGTTTGCTTGGAGGTAGGGCGTGAAGGAGTGGGGACAGAAGGCAGCTTAAAAATGTGCAGTCTTTTTAATCTGTTACTTAAATTTTTATGTTTTCTAAATTTTTCTTTTTTTTTAAGATTGTTACTTTTTTTTTTTTTTAAGATTTTATTTATTTGACAGAGAGAAACATAGCGAGAGAGGGAACACAAGCAGAGGGAATGGTAGCGGGAGAAGCAGGCTTCCTGCTGAGCAGAGAGCCCGATGCGGGGCTCAATCCCAGGACCCCGGGATCATGACCTGAGCTGAAGGCAGACGCTTAACGACTGAGCCACCCAGGTGCCCCAAGATTGTTACTTATTTTAAATTAAGTAATCTTCATGCCCAACGTGGGGCTCAAACTCACGACCCCAGGGTCAAGAGTCACATGCTCTACTGGCTGAGCCAGCCAGGCGCCCCCCCTAAGTTTGTTTTTCTTAATCTACTTGCTGCCCTTTTTGAGATGAAAAGCCTCTCTCAAATCTGCTCCCCTCTTTCCTCTAAGATGGTGCTTCCTCGACACTTGCCCAGTTCTAAATGTTTTTCTTCCTTTTCTCGCAGGGCAATTTTTTCCGTGTTGGACCTCATGAAAGTAGACATGGCGAACTTTGCCATCACTAGCATTAGGCCTCATCTCATGCAACAGTCTGTGGAATACGAAAGGAAGAAGTTTCAACAGCTTTTGGAGAAGCAGCCAAGTACGTCTAATGCTCTGTGGTATCCTGCCCTCTTTTTCCATTTCAGGGCTGTAGCTGATTGCACAACGATACTGTTTGCCAAATAAAACTAAAATTTCATATGGGAATGTTCTGATTCCAGTATCGAAAAGCATGAGACTTTGGACTTGATAATTGACAAACAAGAGAAACAAGTAGAATATAATAAAGGAAATTTAAAAGAACAAGTCCTAAATTAGGTTTTTAATGAAAACATCAGTTTGGGGTAAATTGTATGCTTGGACTTGATTTTTAAAACATGACAGACTTCTTGGGATTGTTTAATTCACTCTCTTCTCTCGGAGGTACATGAAGAAATTTTACTTTGCCTCCATTCCGTATGCAGAAAATCTTTCTGGTTTTATGCCCAGAGAAAGTCTCATTTTCATAAGCCTCCCAGATGACTGCAGGAGTGCAGAGGACTATAGAATGCAAAACTGTGTTGCACTTCTAGGATGCTTTTTTGGGGGGGTGCTCTGCATCGGCTAGTTGATATTCCTGGAAAATTACAGTCTTTGGATCCAACTTATTTATTTGAGAGAGAGCACAAGTGGGGGGGGGTGGAGTATGAGGCAGAGGGAGAGGGAGAAGCAGGCTCCCCACTGAGCAGGGAGCCCAATGTGGGGCTTGATCCCAGGACTCCAAGACCATGACCTGAGCTGAAGATAGATGCTTACCCGAATGAGCACCCCTGGGTCCAATTTATTTTGAGTTCCATTTAGCCCCTAGCTTGGGTGATTGAAGAAAATGGCAGTCCCTGGTTAGATGGTGTTGCTGACCAGTTACTGCAGCGCCCGGAGCTGGTGCTCATCCCTCCTTGGACAGAGAAAGGCTAAGCCGGCCGGGGCGGGGCCAGGACAGAGCCGAGCAGGAGACAGTAGGGGAGACAGGCTGCTGCTCCCCTCACACACGCCGGCCGGGGGTTAGGGGGCGGGGGCCTGAGCACGCATAACCCTCACACCAGAAGCTGCTATGTTTTTTAACTCCAGTTTACAGATGTGGATATCGATTTTGAGAAATTTTTGACCAGAATGGATTGGCCACCCAGTTGACTTTCTCAGCCAGGGTCGTCCTATCCCTCAGGAGGCATCCAGGCTGCCAATTTTCCAGGCCAAAGAGCCTTAGTGGGAGAGTCAGGGGCCAGCAGCCAGGGGCCCAGTGAGGAGCCACTTCTGTGGTCAGGCCCCCCCCTTCCTCCTCACGTGTCCAAGCTGGGGGCTGCAGAGCGGGCCACCTGCAGAAGGCTAAAGGGACGGTACGGCTGCCCACCAGGACCTCTGTGCTGCTGCACAGGTGACACAGGTACTTCCTGTTCCAGTGTGGACACTGGCCATGCCCGTGGCCGTCCACTTGGCTTGACGGTGGCCTTCACTGGCAGAGCCGCAGCATGTTCCAGGAGCTGTCGGACAGATTTTCTGCTCCCATCATGTGAATAAAAACAAAACAAAACAAAACTCATCTTTCTCTTGTGCCCCTCAGAATCCCTGGTGCATCTCTCAGCTTAGAAAAGGAGGGAGCACCCACGGGCAGATGAAAGACCCTCGGGATCCTCCTGACGGCACTCCAGGGGCCGCTGAAGCCACGTCCTAGGGGTAGCAGAGCTCCCCTCCCGTGAGGCCGAAAGCAAAGGAGCTTGATGGGAGACCCAGATCTAGGCAAGGAAAGGGCCTCATTTTCAGGACTTTACACTGGGAGACTCTTGCCAGCGTCTCCTCCCGTCTCTGGGCAAGAATTTTTGCATCTCCCTGAGCTGGAGTCCTTGGAGCCCCCAGCCCTGTCTCCTGCTGTGGTTGGGGGGTGGGGGGGGAGGTTTGTCAGACAGCGAGCTGTAGGTGGCGAGGCCTGGCTGCGTGCCTTGTGGTCACTATCGTGTTTAATCGCTGGAGCTGCCTGCAGAGCGGTATCGTCCGCCTTTCTCTCTCTCTCTCTCTTTTTTTAAAGATTTTATTTATTTATTTTAACAGAGAGGGGAGAGATCACAAAGTAGGCAGAGAGGCAGGCAGAGAGAGAGGGGGAAGCAGGCTCCCCACCGAGCAGAGAGCCCGATACGGGGCTCGATCCCAGGACCCTGAGATCATGACCTGAGCTGAAGGCAGAGGCTTTATCCACTGAGCCACCCAGGCGCCCCTGTCCATCTCTTTAGAGCAGGAATCTGATCACCCTTAACTAGTAACAGGCAACACTGTGATTTAAACCGAGTTCTATTTGATTCCAAAGTCTGCACTCTATGTACACCACACCTTCAGGATGATCTTCCCCTAAAGCCATTGCGAGAAGCGTCCCTCCTGAGTGTCACGGTAATGTGAGTGGCCTTGTTTTCCGCAGATTCCCTGGACTTTGTCACCCAGTGGCTGGAAGAGGCCGCAGATGACCTTCTGAGTCAGAAGCATAAAAGCGCCCTGCCGGCTGGGGGAGGGG
>CM053613.1:20773387-20797113 GCA_028646535.1 Procyon lotor | reverse complement strand
CCGTGCAAGGTGCAAGTACTCGCTAGGGAGGAGCTCTTGTTAAAAAGATTCCTGTGCTGGCTGTTACTCTTCATCATCCCAGCCATAGCCCTCGGGAAGTCTCTGTTCACTGGTTGATCGAGGAATACGGTGTTCGTCTAATTTTGGGGCCCCTGGCTGGCTTAGGGCACGTGACTCTTGTCGGGGTTGTGAGTTCAAGCCCCACGTTGGGTATAGAGATCACTTAAATTTTTTCTTTCTTTTTTTTTTTTTTTTTAAGATTTTATTTATTTATTTATTTGACAGGAGAGAGAAATCACAAGGAGGCAGAGAGGCAGGCAGAGAGAGAGGAGGGAAGCAGGCTCCCTGCTGAGCAGAGAGCCCGATGTGGGGCTCGATCCCAGGATGCTGGGATCATGGTCATGATCAGATCATGACCTGAGCCGAAGGCAGAGGCTTGAACCCACTGAGCCACCCCGAAATTTTTTTCATCTAGGGGCGCCTAGGTGGCTCAGTCGGTTAAGTGTCGGACCCTTGATTTTGGCTCAGGTCATGATCTCAGGGTTGTGGGATCGAGCCCCGAGTTGGGCCCCGCGCCCAACAGGGAAGACTGAGATGCTCTCTCCTCTCCCTCTGCCCTCCCCCCACTTGCACTTGCTCACTCACTCTCTCAAATAAATAAATCTCTAATACATTTTCTTCATCCAATTTTAAAAACTCCTATTTCTCTTTAGTGTAACTTACTTTTGAAGTCATTCTTTAGCTACTTTATGAAAGTGAACAGGTGTTCAACATGGCAATAATGAATAGTTAGCAGGCCTCAAGCAAAAGCTGAATGATCTGTGGTTACCAGATTTCGGTTGGAGTAGAGGCCAAACCAGTGACATGAGCCCGCTGCCAACACGGTCACTTCCTGTTTATCCTTAAGTAATGTTTTATGGAAAAACTTGAAGGGATTAACAGGTTTTTTTTCAAACTTACTTCATCCCAGCCCTGCCTCAGTCTGAGTCACCTGCAGGTCACTCAGGACGCGCCTCTTGCAGAGAGAAGGACTGTCAAGATTAGTATTGATGACTGCGGTAGAGATGCAGGGCAGGTGGTGAACTGCCCCCCGACTGACCAGCTGCTTCGTGTCCTGCCAGGCTGGGTGTTGAGTAACAGCGGATCACAGACCTGGGGATGAAAACCAGCCCTGAGCTGGGGGTGCCCAGTTCTGTGTGAGGCTTCTGGCTCAGAGAACCTTAGAAAACTAAACTAACTTGGGAACGGGGTGAGAGGACCCATCCGGTCAGCAGTTGCTTTGTCACTGTGTGTTGGGGTCCGAAGGGTGAAGGTCATGTGCACCAGGGAGGGTCCCATAGGGCGGGTGGTGGGCGTGCAGTTTGAAAGAACCCGATGAATATAGATGCCCCTATTGCTTATGTAAGAAAATCTACCAGAAATGTGGTTTGCATGCTCTCTTGGTTGATGAGGACAGTGCAGAAGCGTCTAGAGAGGAGGGGCTTAAAAAGCATCAACCTCACTGTTCCTCAGAGTAGGACAAGTTTGCAGGTGCCCACGACCCTGTGGCCTGCCACTGGAGGCGTTACGGAAGGAAGTTCACGCTGCTTACACGTGGGCTTGGTGGGAAAAGCTCACAAACCCACAATGCTGGAATCTCCTTTTTTTCCTCTTTTCATTTTTGAACTTATAATTCCTGCTTTACCTCCCACCTCCCCCTCCCCCCACTTTTTATGTGCTCTTGAGCAATGGCTTACGGTGGTCTCAGTGTAACTTTCTCTTCAACCTGTCAATACTTCAGTCTCCTTCTATTGATTCATACATTTATTCTTCCTTTCCCAATGTATTTTCCTGGGGCCAGGTCTCCTGCCAGCCTTGTGCTGAGTGCTTCGGTGGGGGGGAGGGGGGAGGGGGCGGGACACGGACAACACGTGCTTCTACCCTCGTGAAACTAACCATCTAGAGCGGGAAGGGAAAGGAAATGTTCTAAAAGTGCACAGTGCTGTGAGTCCAGGGAGTGGCAGGAAACACTTCCCCAGAAAAGGGATATTTAAGCTAAAACCTGAAGCATAATCAGAAGTTTGCAGTCACCCTGAACCAGAAACAACCAACTGCTTTCTTTTCTATCACAGATTCCCGAATCCTGATCTTCTTAGAAAGCTACCTTGTGTCAGGTCATCAGAAGCCATTGCCCACGATACCTGGGGGATTGGGTCCAGTTCAGAAAGAGCTGGAGGAAGTTGCTATTAAGTTTGTCCGCCTGGTCAACTATAACAAGATGGTCTTCAGTCCCTACTACGATGCCATCCTCAGTAAGATCCTCGTCCGGCCCTAAGGCGCCTGCGCTCTCCCGCGGCGGCGGCAGTATTAGCCTCTGATACAGGATACCTATTCTCAACTCTCGTGTTGCTTTGGAAAATGGCTATTTAGTACATTTCTGTGTAACAGCCCTGATTCCGGAAGGAAGAATACTGTGTATCACTGTTGAAAAGAGTTGTTGAAAAAGGCACTGAATTCCAGTTTGAAGGTTTGTATTTATGAGTGCGAGTTTACAAATCAAGAAGCTTCTTGTTCTCTTAAGTTCGCGGCAGCACTCCGCTTTTAAGCGGTCCACAGCCGTGTTTCTCCACCTGATTCTGCCCTGATTACAGCTGCCTTGTCTTTCCCAGGGGCCGGGGCCTCTCTTCCGCCATCTGGGTAGTTTTGCTTTCAGACACCCAAGAGGATCTGCCAGCCACCTGAGAATGAGAGACCAAGCCGGGACAGTTGAGACTTGCCCCCTCCCTGGCACCGACCCTCACTCCCCCCCCAAGCTGTTTTGTGTTGGAAGGGCTATACCTGGGCTTACTGCCTCCCCCAGTCCTTTGATTGCTTTCTCCCTGCCCGGCCTAGCCAGAGCCCTTTTGTTCCAGAGGGGAGTGCGTTGATTTTAAAAAGCTTATTCTTTTATACAGAATCATCCCTGAGCCCGGATGATAGCAGTTATGACTTCTGGGGTCTAGAGAGAGGAAATTCTTTGACTTTTAAGCTTTGAAAGTAAGGAGGAAATATTTTTTTAAACCGTATATATGTTGGTATAATTTAAAAGACAAATGTCTGGAGTTTTTACTGAAAAATTCACTGATAAAATACACAGATGTATTGGTTGGATTTGAATTTCAGAAATAGATTTTAAGTGTTTTCAGATTAAACAGTATAGTGTAAACTCATTTATTTCTTGGATAAGGGAAGTCCTAGAAAAATCCCTGGTTTTGGAATAGTATTTTTTGAGGAACTTCAGTGATCAGAATTCCTGACATATCCTGTGGCTGAAAGGGTAGCTAGAGTCTCACAGATGACCCACGCTGTTAAAAGAAAATAAAAAGTAAAAGGTGTGCGTGTGTGTGACTGTGTATGTGCGTTTTAGGCAGGGACATCATTATCAGAAGCAGAGCCATGAAGTTAGGTGTGAACTCCAAGTGTGGGAACAGATAGGCAAGATAATGCAAGGAATCCCTTAAAGCGGTGGGGGCCAGAGTAGGGGCCGGGGTGGGGTGGGAGGCAGGCGGGGTGGCCCCCCGGCCAGAGAACGTTCCCTCTGTGACTACCGAGTGGTACTGAGCTTCAGGAGAGGGTATGCTTGTACTGGGGGGGGGCTGTGATTTCTTCAATATATGCTACAAACTGTGTTCTAATGGTGTTTTCTACTTGCAGTCAGAAACGTATGCTGCATTGTGTAGTCAGAGTCCTATTAAAGTTTATACTCAAGGACAAATCTTCCCTGGTTTCATTGGAAGGGAATAGAAGTTCAATAAGTAGAACTTTTAAAGGACAAAATCGCATCTTTTATAGTATCTTCAAATGAGGTCACTTCTGGAATTGTTTCCGGAGCTGAGGTTGCTGTGTGGCAGCTTGTTGGTCATGTGGTCCCCCCCTCCCTCCAGGCTGAGTAGCTGGAGCCGATTTAAGTAGGCTCCATGCCCAATTCGGGGCTTGAACTCACTACCCGGGGATCAGGAGTCATGTGCTCTACCCACTGAGCCTCCAACCCACCGCCCCCCTCACCCCCCAAAAGCACTCTTTCACTCTTTTGCCTGCTTCAGCCTTTGAGTGTTTGGAGCTTTGTCCCGCCTCCGCCAAGGATGAAGGGGAGGAGCTTTACCCCAATACACGGGATGGATGAGCACTTCCTGTAGTCATTCTTCCTAAATCTTAAAAATTCTTTTTTTTGCTGCCTTTTCTAAGGGTTAGCTTTTTACAAGATTTTCCCCCCCTCATGGGTTCCTAAATTCACAAAGTTTGTACCATTTGAAATCTTGATGCATATCTTCAGGGACCCACACAGACTCTCATCTCCCCGCACCCCCCACCCCCATCTCAGTGTCTACTGGGGGAGTTCTCCAGGTGGCAAAGACAAGAATGAAGGAGGCAAAGTTCAGAATCACAGTATTCATATTGAATTTTGTTGTTCTTTGAAGATAAGTGAGCTACTTTCTTCCTGGAATCTCATAAGATTATCACTAAGGGCCAGGAAAATTCACATAGTCACTCAGCAAATGTTTGTTGAGCATCTTTGTAATCCACCGCCACCCCCCCAGCTCTCCCTCCAAGATACATAACCTTTGGAGCAGAAATTACCCTTCAGAATTGAACTGGTTCTATATAATACATTCTGATTGGATTTGACATGATTTCCTACCTAACGGGTTTGTGGAAACAAGCATCTTTTAGTGAAGTGCTAGGTTTATTTGGCGGTAGTGCTTTACTGTGGATAGAACTGAGCACCTTGGGGGGGGGGGGTCCGTCCATCATAGCAGGTGTGTGTGATTGATTTGATGGTCTCACGGATGAATGAACGTCTAGAGCAGTAACTGCTACTTTGTCAGCTCTTGGTTGAGTGGGTGGATTCTCAGCCTAGATGTTTTTTGGAAATCTCATTACATTTAAAACAAGCTGTACAATGGGATTGTTTGTGTAACCATATAACCCGACTGTCAGTATACTTCAGCTAAGGATGTCTTACTGATTAAACGCAGTGGGCAGGTGCAGAAGAGCTTTTTTCTTCGAAGAAAAGTTATGAATAGGTCTGACACAGCAGGCATATAACGTGCACATACTGGCTGACGATTAATGGATTATTTAGCAGTTCTGTTTTTGGGGAGGTGCTTATATTCATTTCTCTAAAACCATACGATTCCTGGGAATAAGGAGGTGTTGCTGCACCCCCTTGCCTGCTGAGTTACAAAGGGAAGAGGTGTTTGCTCTTTGATTTCCAGTGGCTTTTGGCATGCTCTCGTTCCTGTATACAACGTTTGCATTAACTTTCATCTCGAGGCCAGGTGGTACAGTGGAAAGACCCCAGCTGGCAGGGAGTTCTGATCCCATTTCCGTTATGTACTGACTGGGGCAAATCAGGACCTATTTCCAGCACATGTAAAATGAAAGGACTAGGCTTGATCTTTAAACTGCTTTCCAATCCTGACATTCTGTGATGTGTCTCAGTCGAGTAAGTGCACTGCAGTAGGATCGTGCACAGAGCTCCTGACTGAGAGGGCTGTCTGGGTTGGGGTCCTTCCTCTGTTGCCTTCTTACTAGTTGTGTGATACTGGGCTAGTCATTGTCCCCTGGGCCCCTGCATTTTCATATGTAAAATGGGGAAACGACTCACACTTCCTGTAAGCATTAAATTTGATAATGGATATTAGAACGCTTTGTACGTGGGAAAGGACTAGGAATTGCCTTGTGAACAACCGAGAGCATATAGCCCTCTCCCTGTAGGTGCACCTGTGTCTGTGCCTCGCCTCCCTTTAGTCAGCGCGTTCTGCAGGCTGGACAGAAGGGTTTCCTCTTGTCCCGGGATTTGTGCTTTCTTCCATCATCTCTTCTGTACTAAAGCTGGTCTTCCCTCCGCTTCTCTCCCTACTTCCATCGCCACCCACTGATTCCTCCCCACTCTCACCTCTGTATTATTTGAACTAAATGATTGCATGAGTGAACAAATGAAGGATGGCAGATGATTGGCTATAAAACTCCTATTTAAAGGCATTTATCTCATTGAAAACATAATCTAAATAAAGAACCACAGTGATGTTTGCAATTGTGTCTTTATATTGGATTTTGTATTCTATAACTATTTTGTTCGTTATGCTCAAAACAACTTCATGGGATGGAGGAGGAGATACTCTGCAAGCTCAATAAGCTCTTTTTTTTTTTTTTTTTTTTTTTTAAAGATTTTATTTTTTTGACAGCGAGAAACACAGCAAGAGAGGGAACACAAGCAGAGGGAATGGAAGCGGGAGAAGCAGGCTTCCTGCCGAGCAGGGAGCCCGATGCGGGGCTCGATCCCAGGACCCTGGGATCTGACCTGGGCCGAAGGCAGACGCTTAACGACTGAGCCACCCAGGCGCCCCTCAAAAAGCTCTTTTAATTTGTCAAATGCTCCCCGATCCCTTCCGAAATAGCTAGAGCCCTGGAAAGTGTCTGGAACCTAAACAGGCAGGATTTAGTTGCATGTGGCCCCACTGGGGGTTTGTCTGTATTGGCTTCAGAACCTAAGAACCAGGACCCATGTGTAGGCCTGGTTTAAGTTTGAAATCAGATGTGTCTGATGTTAGTAGCACTAGTCACATTTCACCATTTTTACGTTTTATCTGAACCAAACACCTTAACCAAGGATGGTTTAAGAATAACTTCTGACTTAAGAGCAGCCCCACAACTGAAGAAGCCCCTTCATTTCCATCGTTTTCATTCCTATGGCCTCTGCTTTCTGAAGTACTGTCTTCATCGTGCTCAAAGCAGAACTCTGGTTAAGGCTCAGGGAGGAAAATTTAGAAAATGGATGAATTGTTTTTCTTGACTTTTATTCCCAAAGCTTGGTAAGCTGACCCTTTTGTTGAGTATGTAAGATTTAATTAGATCAGAAACATCGTACTGGAGTTTTGTTACTTAGTATAAATGATCTGTCAGGACTTCTGAATTTTTTATTAAATAGAACTTCACTTAAAAAAATAATAATAGGGGCGCCTGGGTGGCTCAGTGGGTTAAGCCTCTGCCTTCAGTTCAGGTCCTGATCTCAGGGTCCTGGGATCGAGCCCCGCATTGGGCTCTCTGCTCAGCGGGGAGCCTGCTTCCCCCTCTCTCTCTGCCTGCCTCTCTGCCTACTTGTGATCTCTCTCTGTGTCAGATAAATAAAATCTTTAAAAATTTAAAAAAAAATTAAGTAGAACTTGACTTGCTGAGTGACAGGTAAGAAGGCTACCGACATTAATGAAGTTTGCTTTGGGAACTGAATTTATGAACATGGTAACTATGCTTTTACTGTTGTGTAAATGAACTCTTGGTTTTATGTGCTAAGCACAGGCCAATAAAGGGTTATAAAATCACCAAATACATAATTACTGATCAAGGTTAATATGCTGACAAAAGTATATCTTTCATTCTTTTCTAATGGTACAAATCTGGTTGTTGAGTTTTACATTTACTAGGTAGCTACAACCTTTTATGTTAATAGGTGTGGCAGCATAGATAAAACCTCTTACTTCAATGAAATTCAATGCTAAAGGCTAGAGTTTGACTGATTTTGTTCAGGAAGGACTTAAGAGTCCTTTCATCTTACCAGGTTCTAGAATTCTCTAGAAAATGTCTTTGCTTTTATAAAAAGAAAAAATAAGGTTATCTTTTGGAAATTTCTGGGTCTAGCACTACGGACATAGGAGAGTTCCTGGACAAGTGGGACTGGCTGTATGAGTGTCTGCATGTTGGAGTTCCAAAAGTAAGTACAGATTTCTTACATCCTGCTACTTGATCAACTGTGTCTACAAAAGGAATGATCAAATACTCAGAATCATGTTAAAATCTGAACATTCATATACGTATAGTAGAACATTAGAAATTGGTTTCTCTTAACAAATAATCCTTTTTGTGTTTAAAGATCAAACGACGTTCAGGGGAAAAACATCTTAAAAATAAATGCAGGAGGAACAATTAGAACACCCCAGTGGCTTCTCAGTGGCACTTTTCATCAAGGTAGGCTTGTGGGTGTTTTCTCTTTATTACGATGCTTAAAGAATCATTTTTCATGCATTCATGTAGCTTTGTTTTGTCGTTCATCCAGACATTATTACAGAACAGGCATTTGAAGCCATTTGTCTTTAAAACACTACCCAAAGTGGCTGAGTGATGGACACTGGGGAGGGAATGTGCTATGGTGAGCGCTGTGAGTTGTGTGAAACTGATGAATCACAGACCCGCGCCCCTGAAAGAAATAATACATTGTATGTTAATAATAGAAAAAAAACAAAACAAAACCACTACCCGAAGATAGCACTTCAAGAGAGTCTGCACCTCTGTATTTTAATACCTGGGAAGCTATTTGGTACTACTTGTGCCTTTCAGATTGTTTTGATGACAACCATATTAAGAAAAAACTACACAGCTTAAAAATGATACTTGAGAGGACAAAATCTGAATTAGAGCCAGCTGACTTTGTTTATACGCTAAAGTTTTAGCTTTAATGGGAAAATAGGGGAGACACATGCTTATGAATTATGTAAATATTACCTGGCTACATAAAAGCTTATGCAAGAAAAGGTTCAAGATAATGTTCTTTCCATTACAAGCTCGAGTTTTGTAGAAATATTTGAAGCCGATTTTAAAATATATTTGATCACTTTTGAATTCAAATTCTAAATTGCATACCCAATACTTTTCCTTTTTTTTCTTTTTCCCATTCCTTTTAGCTTTTATTCTGAATTATAGCCCTTAGGCTCAACTAGTTCTCTGTCCAATAGTTTTTCTAGAAGTGAGTCAAGAGGAGGTAATGTCACTAACAAAGTGTGAAACTGAATTCTTGGGACTTAGAATTTAATGCTATCTGCGAGTAGCTCCTGAAGAACATGTTCTTGAGCATGGAGTACATTCTGAAATATATTTGTAAGAACAAGACAGTGGGTGATGAAAGGAATTCCCACACATTGTTTTTAAGAGACATGAAAGGTAATATATCTGCCTTTGGTTTAATTGGGGGAAAGTACATCCATATTTGAGTATTTCTAAAATGTTTAATTTGCCTCTTAAAATTATCTCTCTGTTTACAGTTAGTACTGAGAGGAGAGGACAAGTAGGTAAGTGTACATAGAGTAAACACAAGATAACTTTTCTTTGTATTGGCAGTTATTTTTAAGTGGTATTAGCTGAATGAGTAGCTATTTTAAATTCTGAATGGAAGCAGCAGGAGGCATGACATTTTTGAGATCCTTTTATTTTTTTAAAGGATTGTTTTAAAATTTTAAACTACAAAACCAATTCCATACATTCTGCCATAAATAAAAACAAACAATAAGGCAGGACTCTACATAAGCAAACTGAGAACTGTTTTCAGAAAATGTGATAAAATGCTTTACAATCATAAGCCATCCAGTTTTTAAAATAAAACTGTTGAAAACTCACAAATCTTCAAGCGGCACATACAAGACACCCTTGAAGAGGGAACAAAATGTGGTTCTGCCATTTTGTGCTGTTCTCACATTTTTGAAAACCTAGTTTTGCTTAGAGCACAGATCTGTTCCATATTCTAAAATTCACACAGGTTGGTTTGTTTTTTTCTCAAGAACCATATGATAGAGGCACCAATGACAATACAACTTTGTTTCCAAGAACCTTGTAACAAAGCATTGTCTCTTTTAAACATATGACTTAAGAGGCAAAAACGGAATCCTGGAGTTTTCTTCCAGAGGCTGGTTGGAGCCCGCCTCACCGAATTCGCTTCTGCTGCCGCGCTCTGTAGATGTCATGAACAGGGGGGACGACGGCTCCCTTTTCTTCATCGTCATCAGAATCCTCGTTGGGCCTCTTGACCGCCTTGGTGAGTACGGCATTGCTCTCCACTGGGCCGTTCCCCTCCACCGCCAGCTCCGGGGCCCCACCCGTAATGATCCGCACGGCTTCCTCGACAGCTGCACAAACCACACGGAAAGGCCTGTTGGGGGCGCTGCAGAGTCCGCTCTGGGGAGAGACTCTGCCCGCGCTACCTGGGACGTTGCTACCTGGGACGTTTCGTGGTTGATTTCAGAAGCCTGCTATTGGCAGAGCGAGGGCAGTAGTGATGCTACGTAATTAGGGGGAAAGACAAAAGAGGCTCTTAAAAGGGCTTTCAGAAGCCATCCTAGTGCATGTTCCCAGGAATAGAAAAGATCCGCTTTTGTGATGTTTTACTCATTGGCATTAGAATGTGCAGGAGCCTCTCTGTACCCAAGAGGGTTTGATCGCTCTGAGGCTTCACAGTACAGCAAGATGGCTAGCTGGATTTGGAAACTTCAGAGGCAAAGAATAACAATCTCCTGCCTAGGGGGCCATGTGAACTCGGCCCTAAAGTGGAGGTTGTCGTCACTTACTATTTGGTATCTTGCATCTTCGGAAAATTTCCATCAGTTCATCCACTTGTACAAATGGACCCTATTTTGACACAAATAAGTTTTAATCCCCAGTAGCTGACAAGTTTAAATCACACTATCCATTTTCCCTGAGACAAGAAAAAGCACACAAGTATTATAACCCACAGAGCAAGTATTATCAAGAAAATAATAGTAAACAAACCTGGAAGCAGATGGGAGGAGGGAGCAGTTTCATGAGAACGACGGCTGCAGGCGGCACTGGGAATACGCCCCCGGGAACAGGGTGCAAGCCGGGCGCTGTGACGCAAGAAGGGGCAATCAGACCGGATGGAAGAATTTCTACACAGAGCTCAAATAAATCAGAAGTAATTTATATAGAGAGGCCTAGGTCTGTGTTGCTTTGTTCTGGACATTTTAAATTGCCTTTAGTGCTTTACATGTTTGACCAACTAAAGTGAAAGAGACAGAGCTGTCTCACCCCCACGGCCACTGGGAGGCAGAAAAGTAAACAACCCAGGGGCAGGGTGTCAGTTTTTGTCAAAGACCATTTCTAAGCCTCATAAATCATGTGTGCAGCAATCCTGTGTAAAGTCGGTTACTCAACAGCATGTTTAACCATAAGGGCCTTGTTCAAATAGAATCTAGAGGGGCGACTACCCACTAGTAAGTGTAAATAATACGGAATAGCAGCACAGAGGTGAGTGTGCAGTGGTACAGGTAATTTGTATGGAGCAGCATTTCTGCCCAACGGGTCGCTGGAATCTGGATCGTTGAGGGTATTTTTGTTTTTAAAGACATTCTTAACTCATCTTGCTTCAAAGCTTACAGCCAAGTCACTTGTCATAGTGACCCTGAGTCTAATAATTAACCTACAATGGAAAGGTCACATCACTCCCCCCACCTCTGGATTTAAATCAACAAACAGAGGTCTCAGTACTGATCTAAAGTCATGGCTTACGTGCTAAATGTCGTGGCTGAAATGGAATCATCTGCTGAGTGTCTGGTTTAGGGTATTCTGGTTTTCTATCCACTTCGTCTTTCAGAACAGGCACTATAGAAGGAGCTACAACTGGGTCTGGAATTATAGCTGCTAGCTTAGCACGGGAGACATCCTGAAAATGCAGAACAGAAGAATCCTAAACCTGAAAAAGGGACTTGAATATAATCGTGCAGTTCTACAATCTTGAGGATACACCGTGAATAACTGGGTTAAAACCACAGAAAGAGAACTGAGAGGGAACAGAGAAGAGAGGTTCCTCTGCTGCAGGCACTGGTGTCAGTCAGCCTGTCCAGAACCAAAAGAGCCCCTTTTGCCATCATCGAGGTAGAAGAACATTTCACTTTGTCAGAATCTGCTCACATGCAGTTGGTGGCAAATCTCTTGCGTAGGCCCATTGCAGATGGCTTTTTCCTCTTCCTCTCTCACGTTTTATACACATGGGAGTATATTTAATCCTCCCCCCAAATAAAAAGAGTTTAGAAATAGAAGATGGAGAATTCATATTTGAGTAGTTCAACTTGGAAATAGTAAGAGCTCTATTTTCATTAATTTCCATTTTCATCTTGGCAAGGTTGAAACAGTCCTTGCTAATGACTTCACATAGTGGTCTTAAACTAGAAGCTAAATCTCCTGATCCCTGAGCAGTCAGAGCAGGTACAGAATAGAGGGCTGGGACTAGCACAGAACTGGGGCTCCCGGCAATGAAAAGGTCTGAAGCTTCAGTTATGGGTCATTTTCCCCATTTAAATCTGGTTCACGCACCAGACCAGCGAAACACAGGCCAGAAGAGGCTGCTGAGGAGAGTGATGGGCAAGAGGATCCTAATGCTGGTTCGCTTACAGGGACTCAATCTAGGATCTTGTGGCTATAGCTTCCCTTTTGATTTTTATCTTGGTCTTTGTTTTCATGACACAGAAAAAAAAAAAAGAAATGAGAGAACAGTGTTTCTCGCAGCAAGGGCTATTAATCTCACTCCCCCCCCCCCCACCCGGCCTGAACAGATTCAAACAGGTTCAGGGGCCAGATTTCTTTTCATATGACTCAGTTGTCTATATAGAGGAGTTCCATTCCTAGATAAGCTAATTTCCTCAAGAACTCCCTGAAGTACTATGTTAAAATACAAATCCCTTCAGGAACTTTTTAGACTTATTAACAAGCTGTGAGGTTTCTTTATTATACTTATAGGAGCTACATTTGGCTTGATCTGTCAAAACACATTCATCAGTTTTAAGAACTATTAGAAAAAATGTAATACCTAAAATGACATTTTTTTCTTCCTTCCACAATACTTTCATGTGCCCACCAGACAGAAGATACAGGGCATTGACGATTTCAGGGGAAGGGTGAAAGTGTTGGTTAAATCTCACTCTAACTTTCATTTTGTTCAGTACCTTTGATACTCAACGTTTCATAAACTCAAGGAAAATCCCTGAATTTTCCTGTTTTCTGAAAATCTATTCTAAAACTAATTTTTAGTTCAGAATTTGCTTTAAATGGATCCATAAGCTATTCTAAAATCTGGGAAAAGTAGGGCTACTACATACCTCTTGATCCTAAGTACATACCTTATAACCAAGTGCTTTTAGTTCACTTGCCGAGCAAGGATATAGATCCATGAACTTATATCTATCCACCAGTAAAGCTGTTTCTTTGCCTTCATACTCTTCTTTGAATGCTGTAAACCGTCTTTTCTCCACTTTGAGTATGCTAGCTAGATCACCAATGTTACTTTCAAAAGCTAGAAATCGGGCCCAGATTTCTCTGTAATAAATACAGTCAGTACTTAATTATTCTAGGTTTGGAACAGGGAGTCCAGTCACAAAAAAAGCCTTAAGTTCCCTCTTCCCTTTTTTAATTAGTAAAAGCTCTTTTAATTAAGATTTCCAAACTAAAGGTCAGTATAACAAATATCTTTCGACCATCATCATTACCTAGATGTAATCATTGTTATTATTTTGCCATATTTGCTTTACCTTACTTTTGCTTAAGTACTTGGAAAGTAAATTACACATAACACTTCACCCTGCACATTTGTGTGTTTAAGCCTTTTTTTGAGATCTTATTTATTTAGCACATCTTCCTATCCCCTGTGGTAAGAGACACATTTACCTTAAAGAAAGTAGAAGGTAGAAGAGCTGAAAAAGGAACATATACAGACTTCCAATTTCTCCTGAATATTGTGGCTTCACCATTTTGTTTAGTGGCATGAATTATTATGTGGAATACGTTCTTCACTCAATCTATGAATAAAAATATATTCTAAAACCTAACATGCTTCCTCTTTTTTTCTCATCAACATGGATTATTTGGGACATATTTGTACCTCAGAACTGTTGTTAACGGCTAGAATTAATTTTCTGAGACTCAAATATCACTAAACACCTTTGTACTAAAGTAACACAAGGAATGCCTACTGCATACCAGGAATAAGACTATCACAAAAAGCCTGCATTGGCAGACATTACTATTATTCAATGAGATAAGGTTTGGAAAGGTTATGAAATGTATCTAGAGTATCATTGGCTGAACTGGAATTTGAACCCAAGACTCCAAAGCCTTATTATTTCCATTGTACACTATATCATGTTCCTCTGTTTGATAAAACTGACAAAAGTCAAAAGCATAAACCAGGGATATAATATGTCAAATAAACTTCCAATATTTAAGAGTTTTTGCACTCGACTAAGGTAAAATTTTCAGAACTTTTATTTGTTCATATCAATTTCTAGGGCATAGTAAACTAGGAAGATATATTAAAATATTTAATAATAAATGGCTAACACCTCTCTCAATTCTATTCAGTATACAAACATTTAAAAAAAATCTTGGGCAGGTATTTGTAAATTAAGCTTCAAGAGAGAAGGGAATTTCTCCTGAAACTTCTAAACAAACATTCATCCACAGATCACAATTCAAGTATTAAAAATGCCATCAGAACCCAACCAACACCCAACAGCTTACCCAGACTTCTCAGGAGGAAGGCTTCCAGAGGTTAAGACTCGTTCAAACAAAACTCGGGTATTATTGTCCTCTAGGATATAAAAAAAGATTTTAAATATTGAAAAATTACATTTTCCAATCAACAGTGTATTTACATTTACACATGCGTCATCTCATTTAAATCTCACAAAATCCTCTCCAAAAAGGTAACTATTTCCCCAATTTTTATAGATGAATTAACCTTGGATTTCAAAACGATTGAGTTGGGGACGCCTAGGTGGCCCAGTCCATTAAGCGGCTGCCTTCGGCTCAGGTCATGATCCCAGGGTCCCAGCTCCTTGCTCAGCAGGGTGCCTGCTTCTCCCTCTGCCTGCTGCTCCCCCTACTTATGCGCACGCTCTGACAAAATCTTAAAAAAAAACCAAAACAACAATAAACCCACAAAAAAATGATCGAGTTGATTTGGCTCACTGTTACTGAATAACAGCTGGAACTAGAAGTCAGGTCTTTTTCACCTGTAGTTCAGCCCTCCTATACGTACTGCATTTATGACAGACCATTTATAACTGGTATCTGTGTGAGGTATCCCACTGGCCTTTTATCTTTTTTTTTTTTTAAAGATTTTATTTGTGAGAAAGAGCATGAGTGGGGCAAGGGGCAGAGGAAGAAGCAGACTCCTAGTGAGCAGGGAGCCCAATGTGGGCCTCGATCCCAGGACCCTGAGTCATGACCTGAGCCAAAGGCAGACGCTTAACTGACTGAGCCACCCAGGCACCCAAGGAACATTAATTCCATAAGAGAAAATTTCTTTTTAATTAAATGCCACTGACTTTATTTTATTATTGGAGTTAAAGTCCCTTTCGAGAGTATAGAATCCCTGAGCTAAAATACCAAATCGTTTTTAAGTTTTATTTGCTAAATAGGTATAAAGAATGCTATTTTTTAAAAATATCAAAGCACGGCACATAATTGTACATTTCTTTCTTAAACCAACTTTTACACCAGATCATTTCTACTCAAGAAATGACATGTACTGTACTGTGGGTAACTAGACTAAATGAGACACATACATATATATTCATTATATGAATCCCTCAGCTCTGTGCCTGGAATAAGGTCAGATCTTAGTATTACAACAGGATAGAGAAATAAAGATGGTAATAAACATAATTTCTTTTTGAAATCTCTTCCCCAGTAGCCTCCAAGCATTTCACTTTACTACTTGGGCATCTTTGAGTTTTGGTGGCTAAATATTTGTTGTTTGTTCCTCCACCCACAACCCAGGAAACAAGAGATGAGCATGAACAACTCTCTTCCCCAAGTCTGAATTTGTGGCTTTATCCTGGGACTTCACTGATGAGGCATTAAAAACCATTCTGCAGAGTCAAAAGCATCTACCATTACTCAAATACAAATTCATGGTTGTTAGGCCACAAATACTTCTTGAGTGTCTAGTAAGTGCCTGGTTCCAGTATGATGATAGAATTATAATACATTTGAGAAAGAAAGAAGCTCAGCAGCATACTTTCAGAGAATGATATTGATGGTTTAGTATTAATTACATAACCATTATAGATCTAAAATTGACTTACCATTCAGGTGAGAAAGATAGTCTATATAGGCTAAGACATATTCTGGAATGTCTCCATATTTCTTTAGACCCAGCTCAAAAATCTTAAAGGCAACAGATTTGTCCTAGAAGTAGAGAGGAATGAACTGATTTCTATGAAATGTCAGACAAGATACTCAAAACAATATTAAAACTACAACACCTAAGCAAGTTATATAAAGTATTAAAATGGAAATTAAAATATTAAGTCAAAACTGCTAAGTACAAAACCAAGGTGTTTAATAAGGCATAAATTAGCAGACAGTGGGGATTTGGATGATGCTCCATATAATTTTACACAGATACACTTAGACTTCCTATATGATACAGAGCAATTAAAACTTAAGGACAGAAAGTAGAACTACCTTTCTTTCAATTAATGTATCTCAGAGGAAAGAAACTATTTTACCTTTCTATTTTATTTCATCACTTACCTTACTACAGTAATACTCCATAAGTGCTGCAGTAACATAGACGTGGTGGCGGGTTCTGGTATCTTCTCTTGCTTTTTTAAATATCATTCTTCCAGATTTGATACCTTCTGCTCTTCTTGCAAATTTCATGTATTGGATATATACCTATGCAAAGAAAAAGGAAAGCATTTCTTTTCTACAGATTAGGTAGAATGTGATCCTTTTAACATCCAAAATAGTCTCACCTTATTCCTATACTAGTATGTTTCCTGTATGAGAAAATAATCTTGAATACCCAAGATATCAGAAAGTAAGCTTATAGATAGTGCTCTCTTTAAGTCCACAAGCAAATTTTTTCTGGTATTAAAGATGCATGCAAATTAATTTTTTTAATGCAAATAAATTTTTAAAAATTGGTACATAATTCACATACCACAAAATTCACCCTGTAGAGTGCACAATTTAATGGTGTTTAGTATATGCATGAAGCTGTACAATCATCACTAGTATTTAATTCCAGAGTATGCAATTAAATTTTAAGGAGGGAATAAAAGTAAAACTATTAGAAAACATTCCATTAAAAAATGCCAACACCTAGAAACTCAAGATTTAACCTAATACAAGCATGTTTATTAATGTATGTTTAACTTATTTTCTTGGTTTATTGCTTTAAATGCTCACTATTTTTCCAAAGACCATATAATGTAACTTTATTGATAAACTATTAATTAGTCATTTTATACTCAGCACCACAGAGTGCCCAATACATGATAAATATTTGTTCAATGAACAAATGTTTCTGGACTTAGGGTCCTGATTTGCCCAGTTTTGATGATATCAAACTATGTTACCCAATTTTGACAGATGAATGGCTGAATGGATGAATGAACTGAGTTCCTTAAGGAGAGGGTTTTTCCTCTAATTTGTCACTGTACTTCTGGAATCTAGCATGGTGCACAGAGCAGGTCACTAAAAGAACTTTAAAATGAATAAATGCAAGCAATCAGAACAGTGGAATTAACACAAATAAACTAAGAAGCAGAACAGATCTGACGTGAGGTGGAGGCTCTAGAGCCGCACGCATCAGCCAGTCCCCTTGCCCTCTGGATCAAAGAGCTTCACTGCATTCTTACAGAAACTGAGGGCTTTGAAAACCACTATTATGGAGCAGAATTCAGGATAAAGTGAGTTCCTGTCTAATTCCTTCCCAGAGTGTTGCCTTCTCTTGTTCCCACTTATTTAAAAAGAAATATTTATTAGGTAACAATTATGTGGCATAAATGGCTTTAAACCATAATCGGGAAGGTGTTAGAGCACCACTGCTTCATACTACTGCCTTAGAAAAAACAAAACCTGAGGGGGTGCCTGGCTGGCTCAATTGGTAGAGCATACAACTCTTGATCTCAGGATTGTGAGTTCAAGCCCCACACCAGGCATGTAGCCTACTTAAGATAAATAAAATAATGATATGCAAAAAATAATAAGAAAAGAAAGAAAGAGAACAGATCAGTAATTGACTATGAAGGGGTCACTTGAGGGAATTTCTGTGAGGTGATTGAAGTGTTTTGTATCTTAATTGTGAAGGTGGTCCCATGACTCAATGTTACTAGTCAAGATTCATAGAACTATACCAAAAGAACCAGTGAATTTTAATGCTTAAAAATTTTTGTTAAAGCTGCCTGCAAAGGTGATAAAGAGACATAATGTTACTCACCAAGGTGGGGTCAATATCCTCAATTGCCAGAAGTCTGTTATATATACTGTGAACTTTCTCATACTTCATGCGACTCTAAGGTGGTAGAGAAAAAGTAGATATAAGTATACATTCATAAATAAGCAGGATTTGAGCTCTGAGGAATCAAGAGGCTGCAACCCACAATGACACCTGCTTTGAGCATAAATATGTAATGAGCTGAGGACTAATAACTGTTCATTTTGCATCATCTCTACCAAAAGCAATATGCCTGACAAAGCAGCAGCCAGAAAAAAAATTTAGTCCTACAGTAAAAAATCCAATTATAGGGGCGCCTGGGTGGCTCAGTAGGTTAAAGCCTCTGCTTTTGGCTCAGGTTGTGATCTCAGGGTCCTGGGATGGAGCCCCGCATCGGGCTCTCTGCTCGGTGGGGAGCCTGCTTCCCCCCCTCTCTCTACCTGCCTCTCTGCCTGCTTGTGATCTCTCTGTCAAATAAATAAATAAAATTAAAAAAAAAATCAAATTATAAGAAAGTTCTAAATTTTGTTACTAACCTCTTCATAATCTGCATATGCAAAATAAAGAAGCATATTCTTCTTTAATAAAGTGCTTATAGCTCTTTCATATATATTAGCAGCTTCATCACTAAATAATTTGGCATTATTCATATCCTAGGGAAAAAAAAAGAAAGTTCACTCTTCAATAATTTTCATAGAGCTGAAAGAGAATGAAGCAGACACTCACATATATACATATGGATACATATGCATTTCTGGGTTCTAAAATAATTCCAAAGAATTCTTAACATACAGAAGAATCATTCCAGTATTCTAAATGGTTCATCATTTTAATAGATTAAAAAGCGGCCCCTATATTTTAATTCTGGCTAAGGTACCAATATGTAACAATGTCACTAAGCTTTATATTGTAAAATTAACATTTTCAATACCTATACTTCATTACCAAAATTCAGTGTTGTATTTTTAGCAAATTATTGCTCTATTAAAACTATCAAAAGGCCAAAGATGGGGAAAGGAATACTTACCCCCTTTTCTGCAAGCAGTTTACTTGACTGCTCAAGATACTGGGCAGCTTCATACCAAATATCAGGATGATGGCCCAGTACAAGCAGGCACTGTTCATAAGCAAACATAACTAGGGAAGACATTCACAACATTCAATTAAAAAAATATTATTTATGAAGCTATCAGTACAAGCATCATTACTAACTTAGTAGGCTAAAACAGGGCCCTCGATAATGAATGATAATTAGAAATAAAAGCTGTAGTAATTTCTGGCACCATTATCCACCCAAGCCCCATCCATTCAGCTATCATTTATCAAATTAGTACTTATTGAGCACAAACTATATGCTAGGGAAGTGAGTGATACTGAATGTATCAGTGACTAAGACTTCTTATATTCAAGGGGTGCTTGGGTGGCTCAATCATTAGGCATCTGCCCTTGGCTCAGGTCATGATCCCAGAGTCCTGGGATCAAGCCCCGCATTGGGCTCCTTCACCAGTGAGCCTGCTTCTTCCTCTCCCTCTGGCTGCTGCTCCCCCTGCTGTGCTCTCTCTCTGTCAAATAAATATTTAAAATTTAAAATTAAATTTTTATTTTTAAATGTTTTCAATTTAAAAAATTTTAAATTTTAAAAATTTAAATTAAAAATTTTAAATTTAAAAAATTTTTTTTAAAAAACACTAAAGGAGTATTCCTATACTCAAGGAGTCTGTCCTGTGTTGGGAAGATATCATGAAGGCAATTATAAAAAGTAATAATTATTATGATGAGGAAAGTACAGTGTACTCTTGAACTTGCAGCAGTAGAACTTAGCATAGTTTAGGAACTCAAGAAAGGGTTCCCTAAGGAACTAACCTCTAAAGCAAAACCTGAGGAAGGAAAAGAATCTGGTCAGATCAGAGAGTAAGTGGAGCTCAGAAAGGAAGAGGGAACATGGTGTAGGCAAAGGAAACTATCTGCAAAGGCTTATATTATAGATAAGAGTAAGACAAGACTGAGAAGTTGTTTAAAGTTCCAAATTCTAGTTCTGACAGGAGCAGAGTTGTTTCTATCAGACTAACTCTCCTGAAAATAAAAATCAGAAACAAAAAAATTAAAAAAAAACCCACCACTATTTAAAGGCATGGAAGACTGATCAAAAGAAACCTATGGCTAAGACAGAAACCAAAGGACATTAAGCCCTTAAAAAATCAGAGTAAGATCCATATGGATCAGGGTAAGATCCATATTTAATATGACTTTTCCCCTCAGGGATACATCGCTGTGTGTACAGTTCTGGGATAGCTAGATCTCAAGTCAAATACTGAAATCTTGCTGGAGGGAAGTAACATGGCATTCTGAGCTATGAGAATAGGTAGAAAGTTAAAGGGGAAAATCCCCCACAAAGAGAGAGCCACAGAGAATGGAGCCTGAACATATGAGCATAAATGCCCTCAGATCTTTAGTTGGCCTCTAAAATATACTTACACAGGGAAGAAGACAAAGAGCTCAAGTGGAAAGCAAAGCTGAATAGGTTTCTCAGCAGCTGCCCACTGTAATGGAGATCAAGTTTATAATTTGAGTCCCATCAAGTTAGATGGTCTGGGCAAACACCTTGAACTTCCCATTCCGGTTTAGGGAGTAAAGGCTTTGTCCCAGGACAGAGATATACCATGAAATTAAAGGCAAAACTAAAACAGATCCATCCTAACAAGGTCCAGGTGATTTGTCAGTAATTTAACTTCCTGCTAAAATAAAACTCAACATTTTTCAGAGGAAGATGAGAGAACTCAGTCTTTACAATTTATCATTTGTACATCTGTATAATGTCCAAAAGAAAAATTTTAATTGTCTAGACTCTGCCAAAATAGGAAGATGTGACCAATAGTCAAGAGAAAAAGGAACCAATTCTATGATGGCAGACATTTGGAACTTTGGAACTACTCTTATAAATATCAATGATATAAAGAAAAATGTTAATAAACACAGAATCTCAACAGAGAAATGGAAACTATAAAAAAGAAACTATAAAAAAATACAATATATTTTTTAAAGTAGACTCCATGTTGGGTGTGGAATCCAATGAGGGGTTTAAACTCATAACCCTGAGATCAAGACCTGAGCTGAGATCAAGATGGACACTTAACCCTACTGAGCTACCCATGCACTCCCCAAAATTTCTAGAATGGAAATTTACAGAACTGAAAAGTATAATATCTGAAACAAAGAATTCACTGGATGAGTTTAACAGCAGATTGGATATGATAAAACAAAGGTCAGTGAACATGGATGGAGATAGATCTATAGAACTTATGGAATCTGAAGAACATAAGAGAAAAAAGACTGAGGTGAAAAATAGCCTATGGGATAAATCAAGTGGCTTAAAATATATGTAATTGGAGTCCCAGGAGGGGTAATCCTGTTACCTCTTTTTGTGATAAGCGTCTGATCTTCTGTACGAAGAGGGTTGCTCTTTTCCCACTGTATGTATTTCTTCCACATATCCACCTGCTGGGCTTCTTGGGGAGTATTCTGAGGAGGCACTGAGGGAGCATTGCGGTCCAAACCTTTCATTACTGTCTCATATTCCTAGATAACAAGCATTTAGAATTCTGTGGTGAGCCTCGGAACAACTCAGAAATACGGAATGGAGTTGATCAGTTTGGAATACTTTCTATTTTCCCCAATTGCCACTTTGTTAATATAATCTAAAAACTACTAAAGAGCAGAGAGGAAGATAACAGAGGGTGACTTACACAAGAACAGGTCCCCAGGCCTGAGTGAACAGAACACCACTGGGCCCTCTCTGCAGATGATCTAGGAGGTCACTCTCCAGGACAAAGGACTTGACAGATCAACATGAGTGATGATCTGGTGGGATCTTTACTGCCATCTTTGGAGAAACTGTCTTTTAAAATTTTAATAATTTGTATTACTAGGCTATCTTCCCTACCTCTTAACAGTGTCAATGAATGGAAAGGTATGCACATAAGACAAAAATCTGGCCCTGAGAGCTATGAGATCACAAAATAGTACAGTATTCAAGTATGTATGAGCAGATAGGAGGAAAGCAAAGAACTCTTCATCAGTTGTAGGTAGAACCTTGTCTCCATGTCTGTTAAAGTATTTAAAAAAATTTCTTCCAAACGTGATTTATTCTATTTTTGTCCTTTAACATGTGTGTAAAGAGGCATTTCATTTCAAATATATCTGCTCAGATGATAAAATTGTCATTGGTTAAGACTGCTAATAATTGAAAATGCCAAGAGGAACACCAAACAGGGAAAGCTCTTGTATAAACAACATACTCATTAAAAGAAGTGACCTGTTGGCATTCCATACCTTTGCTACACGCCTAGCATTCATGTAATCTCGACTCCGATCTTCAATCATTTTTTTAGCTAAATGAATATTGATACCCTAGGAAAACAAAAAGAAATGTATATTATTTTAAAATTAAGTATGTTTTAATATTAATACAGTTATTTGTGCATTTACTAAATCATTTTAAATTCTGTGTTTTAAAAGATTTTAATAAAATAAAGGTCAATCACATTACATGCTTCAGGGATCAAGGAGGATCTGCTTATATCTGTTAGGAGTTGGTAGTAAGTCTCCATGCATTAGGAATTTTAGTAAGTCTCCATGCATTAGATAAGGAATGATTTGGAAAGGGTCTATTATTTCATATAAAATTCTATCAATTAAAAAATGCTATACAGATTCATCAGGTTGAGTAGCCAGCACTTTGCTTTAAAAGCCCTTTTCTAAAAATGAATGAATGAATGAATGAATGAATAAGTGCCCTTTTCTGGGGCACCTGGGTGGCTCAGTGGGTTAAGCCTCTGCCTTCAACTCAGGTCATGATCTCAGGGTCCTGGGATCGAGCCCCACATTGGGCTCTTTGCTCACCAGGGAGCCTGCTTCCTCCTCTCTCTCTGCCTGCCTCTCTGCCTACTTGTGATCTCTGTCAAATAAGTAAATTAGGGGCGCCTGGGTGGCTCTGTGGGTTAAGCCTCTGCCTTCGGCTCAGGTCATGATCCCAGGGTCCTGGGATTGAGCCCCGCATTGGGTCCTCTGCTCAGCAGGAAGCCTGCTTTCCCCTCTCTCTGCCTGCCTCTCTGCCTGCTTGTGATCTCTCTATCAAATAAATAAATAAAGTCTTTAACAAAAAAAAAACAAAAAAACAAAAAAAAAAACAAAACCCAACCCACAAATAAGTAAATTAAATCTTTAAAAGAAAAGCCCTTTTCCAACTAGGTCTGTGTAACTTTTTAAGATTTTATTTATTCATTTGAGAGAGAGAGTATGTGTGAGGGGGAGGAGCAGAGGGAGAAATAGACTTCTTGCTGAGCAGGGAGCCCTGATTCGGGACTCAATCCCAGGACCCTGGGATCATGACCTAAGCTGAAGGCAGACGCCCAACGGATGGAGCCACCCAGGCACCCCAAGAAAACAGTTTCAACATCCTACATAGTTCTTCCTCATCACAATGGATATAGGAGAAACTTTTAACAATATAGCTTATTTGGCATGTATGTTTATATATATGAGCTGATTAGCTCAGCTGGTTAAAAAATATGCCAATGAGACAAAGATCTTGGACTGCAGCCCCACTGCAAGCCAATAAATCACAGCACTGTAACTACATGAAAGACTTGCAATACAACATACCATTACTACTGGAAACAATTCTAATAAGGTCCCATTTCATAAG
>CM053613.1:20742256-20772887 GCA_028646535.1 Procyon lotor | reverse complement strand
AATTTCTTTTTTTTTTTTTTTTTTAAAGATTTTATTTATTTGACAGAGAAACACAGCAAGAGAGGGAACACAAGCAGAGGAATGGTGGCGGGAGAAGCAGGCTTCCTGCCTAGCAGGGAGCCCGATGTGGGGCTCAATCCCAGAACCCTGGGATCATGACCTGAGCTGAAGGCAGACGCTTAACGACTGAGCCACCCAGGCGCCCCAAGAATTATAATTTCTTCCAGGGTATTCTCTAAAAATTAACTCAATAATATTAGAAGACTCTTAAAACCTTAAAAAAACATTAGGATTAGTTCTCTGATTACAATCAATATAAAAACAGACCTGTGTAGCACCAATATCCAGGTACCTTATATTAGAAAGGCTAGAATCCATAAATCCAAGTACATAAAAATTAAAAACAAACAAACAAAATTAGAAATGGCTTAGTTATAATAATGAACTACTCTGGCCTAATTTACCTCTTCATACTTGTTATAGTCTCTCCAGAGTTGTTCAATGTTGATCATTGGATTAACACAACCTCGTTGATAAACTCTTCGGACAGCTGTTATTCTCTGATTTTCTGCATAAGATCCAACAGCTTCCCTGGCATTGGATAAAAAAATTCCAACAATTACACTATAGCTAAAGCAATTATTCACATGGGGAAAAAAAAAAACCTATAAAAATACTTACACGCCTTTTAAGAAATTGATGTAATCCACCCAAATCTAAGAAATAAAATAAAATGTCAGTATCTTTCTAGATATTTTCAAATTTATTAAGTGTATATATGGAAAAAACTTAACTCTACCTGATAAGACATAATTTCCATTCCAATTTTATCTAGTGCAAAGTCATATGCTTGAGCCATTTTTTCTCTGAAATAAATGTGAAAGATGTTTAAGATTTTATTTTTTTTTTAAGATTTATTTTTAAACAATCTCTACATCCAATATGGGGTTTGAACTCATGACCCCAAGATCAAAAGTCCCATGTTCTACAGACTGAGCCAACTAGCCACCCTCTTAAAGATTTCATTTTTAAGTAACCTCTACACCCATCATGGGTTTCAAACTTGTGGCCCCAACATCAAGTCATATGCTCTACTGACTGAGTCAGTCAGGCATGCTGAAAGGCATGTTTTTTTAAAAACAAGTATTTGTTACTAAAATATATCTACAACTAAAACATATGGGGTGCCTGGCTGGCTCAGTTGGTGGAGTATTGACTCTTGATCTTGGGGTTGTGAGTTTGAGACCCATGCTGGATGTAGAGCTCACTTAAAAATAAAATCTTAAAAAAAAAAAGTTATAACTTCTGAACATATGATCAAGACAGCATCTGGACCTTTGTATAAGCAAAAATGTAAAGATATCTTTGCAAGTACATAAAGGAAGTAGTTCTTTTGTGTTTAGTTTATCAATGCCATTAATTTATATACTTTCTTTTGCCTACTGTTTGTGAGCTTATCAAAGAAAAGCCCATGTTTCACTTATCCTTGTATCCTTTAAACTGTCTAATCTTGCCTGTAGCAGATTCACATGTGGAAATACCCAGTTCTCTGATTAAGGAGGTAAGTTATGTCTGAAGATGTATTACCTCTACAGTAAAATTTAGGAAAAAAGAATTTCCTCTTCAATATAATAAAATATAATGAGGAAAAGGAAATACAGAATTCTAGTTACAGAAATAAGTATTTGTTATAGAAAAGAACAGCTATTTGAGAAGGGCCATTACTGAGTTTCTGTGAAGATGGATAGGTGGGTGTGAATCATAATGGGGAGTTATGCTATGAGAGAACTGTCACAGACGCCTTCAAATTCGTAGGCAGCACACTGCACTGTAAGCTGCCAAGAGTAGTGCTATGACAAGTAATAAGATGCTTTCAGTGAAGTTTGACAACAAGCCTGCCAACAAAGTGACTTGGTGTTGCAAATGTAGTGTTTCGACAGAGAAGGGCTTAGGTAATTCAATTCTCCAGAATAAGACTTTCTTATTGCACTTGTTCCGAGTTTTACTGACTTCTCAGAGAACCCTGAATTTCTGAAGTAAGTCGCCCCAGAGTTAAGAGAAGGTATGAGTTTATGTGGGATTGACTGTGTGGCTGGAGAGGACATGTATTCTTAAGACCTTGTTTTAACTTACTTGTAACTTGGCAGTTTACCCTTGGTTTCTCGAACATATGAAAGATAACACTTCCATAAATCAATGTGCAAAACCTTCATAAGGCATCTTTGAAATAACTATAAATACAAGAAAATATCAGAATCCACAGTTAAATAAATTCCACATGTACATGGGCAAAATGGAATATTAAAAAAGCAAATTCAGCTCTTTCCATGAATTTATCTTCTTACAGATAAACGGTAAATTTAACAAATCCCTCCTATTTTCAGTTTAGATAATCAAAATCATTCTGATGATTTTGGCCAGTGGAGTATATTTTCTTTTCCCAAATTTTTATTATGAACATTTTCAAGCATACAAAAAAAGTTGAGTAAGTACAGTGAACTCCTGTATAATCACTACCTAGATTCAACAATTGTTACCATTTTACTATATTTACCTATCTGTGTTAAGTCCTAAGCTAAACTTCAGCATAAAATTCAAAATATGTTTATGAAGACTCACCTTCTCAACCTTGTCATAATTTTTAGCTTTTATCTGAAGAGAAATAGAGAAAAATACAGAATTAACATTATTGTTTCTAGAGTATTAAAACACCATGCCAGAGAGCTTGATTAATCCTGCAAATTCATTCCTATGCTTTCCAAATAATTCTGCTTTACAAAATAACAAATAGAATTTTGAGCATGACATGGATAATTATGCATTATAAATATGCCTTATGTAAACTAAGTCTACACATACAGCTTTTCATACAATTATTTGTTGAAATTTTATTTCAAATTTTGTAAAACTAGCACAAGGTAGATACAGAAATATATACAAAGCATATTTGAATAAAGCTTTATGTATCTACTAAAGACAAACTTTACTTAAAGCTTTATTTTCCTTGAACAGCTACTATTAGAACAATCTGAGTATGGAAGCAAAAAGATTTGCTAACTTTCACTACAATTACATTTTAGTCACCCAGTCAACCTACTATATTCTAGGCACTGTGGTAGGAACTGCAGCTACCACAGTGAACAAAACATGCATAGTGTCTGTCTGTATCCTTAGAGGACTAGGAATTTTATGGGGAAAAGTAGTGCCAAAATGGGGGGAATATAGGATGCTATGGGTGCATGTAGGGGGGAGTATAAAACTCAGACTTAGGGACTTGCAAAAAAATGTCCTGGAAAAAGTGAAGATGTTAAGGATGAGGTGTTAGGCTGGTAAAGGGAGGAGTTATTCCAGGCAGGAGGAATAACGTGCAAAGACCAAGGTTAAATATTATTAGCTATCCCTTTTTCTGAATATTTTATCAGATGGTAGGTGGATAATTTGACTGGTTCAAGACATCTTGGCTTTTCTCTTAGTATATATAAATTTTTTGTTTCCTGCCTCAAGGTGATGCAGATGAAAATTTGGACTTTTTTTCCTCTGCTGGTAACTTGCTCTTTCTCTTCGGAACTTGTAAGATTTTCTCTTGATCTTCAGAGTTCATAAATTTTAAGAGGATATGCCTAAGTTTTGCACTTTGAGGCAGCTCAGTCAGGCTTTGGAGTCAGACCTCTTGGGTTTACACTGATTATCCACTTAACCTCTTTTTTCCTTATCTGAATAATGGGGATGATAGTACCTACTTTGTAAGGCCATTAATAAGGACTCTGAGTTAATGTGAAGCCATTAGAACACTGCCTGGCAAAGTGAGCACATAGTAATTGACATTTATTATTCTATTAGCACAAATTCTGCCTGGAATTCAGCATGCCCTTTCAAGTTACAGATAAGGTTATCTTTCAGCTCAAGAATTTTTTTTTTCAATTACCTTTCCATGTTTTTTTTCTTTTATAACTCCTTTTATATGCATTAGATCTCCTTGTTCTATCCTCAAAATCTATTATTTTTACCCTGTCTTTGAATTTTGGTCCAGGTTTAAAACTATTTCTTCCGCTATATTTTCCAGGCCAATAATTTAGGTTTCCGTGTTACCATTTTCTTCCATTTGACTTATTGCTATGGTAGCTCAAAAATAATGTGGTTTTGGCTTGTTTTTTAAAAAATACTGCACTTTCAATATTGCTGTGTTCATATTGTTTTGTTGAAGTTATTGTCTCCCTCTATTTTGTTAGGAGCCTGTCCTGACAGTTTCAGTTAGCACTCCTTTCTCGTTGCTGGATCCTTAGAGGTGTAGCTCTTTTTCCTATTCACCGAAGCACAGGTTGGCAGACCTGAGCAGTTGACCCTTTCTCTACCATGACAGCTACGTAGCAGGTGTAGATAGCAAATAGGCTGTTCATAGTCCTTGGGCACAGAACCAGAAAGAAATCTTTGCTCAAGAGTAGGGAGGATTCAGCCTGCTGGTTCTCCTCCTTTTTAGTTTCTTGGAGCCACGCTGATGTCAACATCCCTCTGGGGGTAGAGAGGCAGTTGAGGCATTCCAAGTCATTTCATGGGTCAGTTTCTTACTTTTTGCCAAAAGTTCTCCAACAGCCAACTTCTTTGAGGCTGCCATAAAACCTGACGTTTCCTTGCATTCCCCTGTTTGGTTCAGTAGAGGTGAACAGGTTGAGTTGAAAGTGGGAGTGAAGTTAAGTTCAAGTCACCAGTTTCTCAAATGCAGATGGCAAATTATAAAGAGTTCTCACAAGTGTCCAGGAAAACGAACACTCATAGAGAAAACTGGCGAAGAAAATGAATAGGCAATTCCCAGAAGAGAAAATGCAAATGGTTAAAAATAATGTGGCAACAAATACAAACTTCCAAAATGGGAAAAACAAAATAATAGATATCACATTATATCAATCAGTATGGTAAAAGCTTAAAACGGGTATTAACACTACTGAAGTGGTGTTGAGGAAAGGGAGTTCATCCACTGCTCAAGAAAATATGAATTGTTATGACCTTTATGGAAAGCCATTGGCAAAATCTATTCAAATAAAAAATATACTTTTTAACCTAGCCATTCTGCTCTCAGATCTACCCCAAAGAAACAAAAGCATGCAGGATACAATGGTGTTGTACAGAGTTATTTACTGCTAACTTTGCAGCACCAGAAACAGTTAACAAAGTAAATGTTCACCCATAAAGAAATGGTTTAATAAATTATGGTGCATCCACATCATGGAATATTATATATCTATATAAAATGAATTAAAGCTATATATAACAGGTAACTTGGGAGAGTTTTCCTATGATTTTATTGAATGAAAAAAGATTAAAAATGCATGATAGAATTCATTTTTATAAAACGAAGATCAAAAATAAATCTTATTTGTACATATCTATGTTTATAGATGATTTTATGAGCATGGAGATAATATGGTATAACACAAAGTTGAAAATAGTCATAGCAGGCAGAGCTCTAAGGGTAGAAGGAAGAATAGAGACAAGAAAAAAGAGACTGTACATATATGATTTCATTTATGTATTTAAGTTAAAAAATCTATTTTTGTGTAAGAAATATAAACAAAAAAATCTGTTGTGTTTTTTTTCTACATGAATTGGTCTTCGATCTTGGATTCATTATTTATTGCTTCAATTGGTATTACATTCAATACATGTACGTAGAAAAACTGTAGAATTCTCTGGTCTTGAATACCTGGTCACTGATTATCATTTACTAATTCAACCAATAAATATTCAACAGCCCCTCTCCAGAGCCAATACTGATAGCATTAACATAGCAGCTATAATCTCATTGTTTTTTAAACATTCAAATTTTTAAAATATCAGCCTGTTTTGGTAAAGCAGTATGATAAAAATGGGAAGAATTTGATCACCTTGTATCAAACACTGAATTTCTCTCAGCATGTGTTCCCACTTATAAGAACATGTCCTATAAACAATTTCCAAGGATTGAAAAGAAAATAAAGCATCTAGATATTCCAGATGTACATATCATACCAATTAACAAAATTATGATCTAACAGAGTATAAACTTTTCATTACATATTCTCTAAATAGATCTATATAAACCAAATACCAAAAAAAGCAATGTTATTATAATTGGCCCCATTGAGAGAAAAGCAAAGGTTATGCTGGATATCATATTCAAATTCCACTTTGGTGAAAAATTCCACATTGGTGAAAAACCAGCACAAGAACATGTGAACATGCTTTCTGGTCACCCTATAGTCCATTTTTCTTCTTTAAAACATTATTATCCTAGGTGTTATTAACTAATACTTGCACAAAAACATCTTAACTAGAAGTTAAATATTCTTAATATTTAGCAGTTATACAGGCTTATACAGGAATCTACCTGATAACAAAATCTTGGTTTAAATTTTTTAAATAATGAAAAAAAAAGAAAATAATGTAAAATTCTAGATACTGCCTTGAATTTTAACATCAGAGACTCTTGGATCTATCATGAACCAATGGAAAATACCTCCATTAAATAAGCCCATTAAATACATACACATAATTTTACAAAGCTTACTAGAACTTGCTCATATCTTATCTATTAAAAGTAATGTTATGGGGGCACCTGGCTGGCTCAGTTGGTAGAGCATGGAACTCTTGATCTTGGGGTCATAAGTCTGAGCTCCACATTGGGGGGTAGAGTTTACTTAAAAATAAATAATAAAAGTAATGTTATGTAATTTTAAATGAAAATAACAGGGGCTCTTAAAAACTTATCTTTGTCTCCAACTCTCAAACTTTAATGTGCGATCACCTGAGTAGTGTGAACTTCTGGGGGAGCCTGCATGGCTCAGTTGGTTAAGTGTCTACCTTCTACTCAGGTCATGGTCCCAGGGTCCTGGAATCCAGCCCCCCATTGGGCTCCCTGTCCAGTGGGGAATCTGCTTCTCCCTCTCCCTCTGACCCTCCCCCCTGCTTGTGATCTTGCTCTCTCAAATGAATAAATATTCTTAAAAAAAAAAAAAAAAAAAAAAACGGAAGTGTGGACTTGTTTCGTTTTGTTTTTTAAGATTTATTTATTTGAGAGAGAGAGAGAGATCACAAGGAGGCAGAGAGGCAAGCGGAGAGAGAAGCGGAAGCGGGCTCCCTGCTGAGCTGAGAGTCCGATGTGGGGCTTGATCCCAGGACCCTGAGATCATGACCTGAGCCCAAGGCAAAGGTTTTAACCCACTGAGCCACCCAGGTGCCCCTGTGGACTTGTTTTTTAACAGGAATCCCAAGTTATCCTAATGCAAAGTTATTTTAAAGTGTATGGATTTTACCAAAATATGAATAACTTATGTGTCAGTGTGATGGAGTGGTTATATTATTTTTATAATATAAAACATCATTATAAGAAAAATTAAGGATAATTTCTAATACTTATTCCTCTGATGTATCTACTGTTCATCATATAATTACAGTATTACTTTTTTTGATAAATCATTTGAATTTTACCAATACATGAAAAGTTGCTATGGAGAGAAATGAAAAAAAAAAAAAGACTTTTTTAAAATTTTATTTATTTTTCAGAGAGAGAGAGAGAGAGGATGCACAAGCAGGGCAAGTGGCAGGCAGAGGGAGAAGCAGGCTCCCTGCTGAGCAAGGAGCTGGATGTGGGTTCATCCCAGGACCCTGGGATCATGACCCCAGCCACGGGCAGACACATAACAACTGAGCCACCCAGGTGTCCCAGGAATAAAAATTTTCTAAGTGTCAACTTCCTAGGAATTATTTTTATTTTATAAAGGGGGGAGATAAGTGGAATACTATCAAGATTAAACTTTAAATTTAATTAAATTGGGGGTTATTGGGGTTACTGGTTATTTGGGGCTGGGTTAAACAAGTATAACACTGAATAAACATAGATCTATCCCTAACACTTTTGAACATTTCCTATTTCCAGTCATTTTTTAATTTCCACAGTTATTTCCCAAGCATTCATTGAACGTTGTCTTTTGGAACTTAACTATCCTCTGGGTAATTATTGGATTTAATGATGACTTACAGCAGATTATTTAATTTTGTAAAATATAAACTGGGTCAGAAGAGAAAAAAAGTTCAATAAACCTTTGACCAACTGTGGTAACATCCATTTTTAAGAGGTTAGATAAACTACACACCCTTACTTGGAACATTTTTATATGGAAATCTAAAGGAGCCCCAATATTTAGCTGTTCAAAATTAAATTAGTTTTTCCTGGCTGATGTTGGAACATTTTTCATATTTCACTGAACATTTTATAAAAGTTTTGTGTAAATGCCTATAAAACTAACATTTTTCTTATCAAATAAACCTCTATATATCAACAGCATTTTGGCCTATTTCATCAAATTCAATTTTTTTTTTCTTCTACCTTGGGAAAACAGATTCCATACCAGAAGAATTTTTAAAAAAAGATTTGCAAAATTGTCAATTATAATAATCATTAATAATTGTAAAATTAATTTTAGATGGTTCAAAAATATATCTGATAAATAAACCCAAAGACAGGGTAACTATGAATAAGCAAAATAATCTAAAAAAAACCCTCTACATACTTTGTTTAGGTTTTTATATAGTAACCAATTAAGAAGGCAGTGCTTATGGTTTTGTTTTTTAAGATTTTACTTTTTCAAGCATTCTCTACACCCAACATGGGTCTCAAACTTACAACCCTGAAATCAGGAATCTCATGCTCCACCAACTGAGCCAGCCCGGCGCCCACCTCAGTGCTTATGTTAAGACACTTCTGGGCTACCCAGCAGAAGCAGGGCTAAGGCCTCGTCTCAAGTGAATTTACATGGCAGTTGCTTATAATAATGATGTGTGATGAATAAATGAGTTAATTGTAAACCTGCATTTCTAATTTGTTCCCTATATCTTTTTCAAAGTAAAGCACATGGACTTTTGTGGAATTTAAGACAATTTAAACTGAGTTTGAGCTACAGAAGTTGCCTCACCGTGCTGGTCTTAATTATCCAAAATTTGGGGCCCCAAACCTGAAAGTTGAGAGCAAATGGTATCGTAATTATAAACTCTATCTTGCAATCTTTAACTCTTTCCCACTGCTCTCCAATCTTATATCCTGAGAAAAAGTCTTGGAAGGTTACAGAATATAAGTAGTTTTTAAGGAATGGGAAATACTGAAGAATGACACATTCAGATTGACCAACAGTTTTCAAGTTGCAGGAGCAGCTGCAGAACATTCTCCTTTCCACCACCCAGTCCCCATATCAGCGAAAGACTGTCTACAAATAAATTCATTTTTATTTAACAAATAATGGCGTGCCTATGAGGCAGGCTCTTTTCTAGCACTGGAGATAATGGTAGATTAAACTAAGTTTTATAACCCATGGAAATCTATTTCAGTGAGGGAGTCAGGCAAATAAAGAAACTAGGTAATTTTAAATTTTTGTTCATCTGTATTTCCTATTTTTTCCTACATTATATAGTATTATTTCTATAACGTAACTTTTCTATTAAATGTAGTTACAAATGTATGCCAACATACACAAATACAGATTTAGATAAACTTGTTTGTTCCATAAATTTCAGTTCTCCAAGCACTTAAAATGTGTCACAGAAATAATATATTGTTAAATATGAGTGGAAAGTATAGGCTGCTGTTATAGTCTCATAAGGATTGAAATTAAAATTTGCTAAGCAGGGGCACCTGGGTTGCTCAGTCAGTTAAGCGTCTGCCTTCGGCTCAGGTCATGATGCCAGAGTTCTGGGATCAAGCCCCGCATCCAGGCCTGCTTCTCCCTCTCCCTCTGCCTCTGCCTGCAGCTCTGCTGCTTGTGCTCTGTCAAATAAATGAATAAAATCTTTAAAAGAAATATGCTAAGCAAAAATACGATTATCTTCAGTTCTAGATTAAGTTTACATTCACTTCAATACTTCATACTAACCGAATTAAGTATTAAATGACCTTCCACTTTTCTGAACTAACTGAAAAGTTCCTTGGGGTGCCTGGGTGGCTCAGTTGGTTAAGCATCTGCCTTGAACTCAGGTGATGATCCCAGGGTCCTGGGATTGGGCCCTGCCTCTGTAAGGCTTCCTGATCAGTGGGGAGGGGGACCTGCTTCTCCCTCTCCCTCTCCCCTGCTCATGCTCCCACTCTCTTAAGTAAATAAATAAAATCTTAAAAAAAAAAAAAAAAAGTATCCAGTGTGTGCATAGAATTTACGAAGTAGATATAAGAACAGGAAACTGAACTCTATTAAGGAGCTTGTAATCTACTTGGGCACATAAAAGCAATTACTGGAAAGAATACAGGACTAACTTTAAATTTTTTTGTATATTTCCATGTCCTATAAAATTCAGAGGAAAATGAGTTATATGCAAATTGGAGTTACCAAGGAAAGTTTCACTGAGCAGGTGAAATCCAGGCCATTAATGAGAAAAAAGTTTTGTGTAAATCAATGACACAAGTTTGTGGAATTTTCTGTGGAACAATGAACACATCCACAGGAGAAAGAACATGTACTAGGAAAATAGCTTGGCTAACTGTAGTAGACATCCACTACAAAGGGCCTAAAAAGCTAAGCAGAGTTTAAATCTGATGCACAAAAAATTGGATGTCACCAATGATGAAATACAGAAACTATGACTCATCAGGAATAGGGTAGGAGGTGCAGGTGAGGAACACTGAGGTGGCTTTAATGCTATGGGATGAAGCAAGCAGGCACTAGCCAACAGAATAATAGCTAAGAGGCTGTTGCCGTCATCCTTAAGCAGTCTGAGCTTGGGAGAGGGGAAATAGGAAGAGAAAACCAGTTACACAGAGGCAAGAGCAACAGATGTATTTTTTCATAGAATAAAATAAAAAATGTTATGGTGGGGTGTTGTAAAGTTTACATTTTCTTAGATTTAATATGAGATGACCATACAAAGGTATCTGACTGAAACAATTTAAAGTCAGGAGATAAGGTATTTGTTTTCAAATTAGACTGGGGATAAGGAATTTGTATTCTAGTCATTTGTTGTTGTTGTTTCTGTTTTGTTTTTTTTTAAAGATTTTATTTATTTGACAGAGAGAAACATAGTGAGAGAGGGAACACAAGCAGAGGGAATGGTAGCGGGAGAAGCAGGCTTCCTGCCGAGCAGGGAGCCCGATGCGGGGCTCGATCCCAGGACGCTGGGATCATGACCCGAGCCGAAGGCAGATGCTTAACGCCTGAGCCACTCAGGTGCCCCTCTAGTCATTTGTTTTAAAAGAACTTATATATATACCAGAGTATATAATGCCTAAGACATTAGGTATATTCCCTAAAGCAGAGAAAAAGAACAGAAGCCTAACGAGTACATAAGAGAAAAGGGACAAAAATCTCATCTAAGTAGTTATAAAGAATATTGTGAGAAAGAGAAGGTGAACAGTAGGATATATGCCACCGGTTGAAAGGAATGTGGGAGTAAAAAAGATCAGTGGATGTGGTAATAAGATTTATAGCTTATCTATTACAGATTTAAATTTAAAAGTTGAAACAATTAAAATTTGTAAAGTTGAAATCAATACAAAATACTATACTAGCAGCATTTATTAAATACTTAATGTACGTTAAGGACTACTCTAATAAGCGTACATATACGTATTAACTCATTTAATCCTAGAACACCACTAAAGTAAATAAAGTACTATTTTTTTACTTAAAGATGAGAAAACTGAAGCATAGGAAGGTTTAGTGATTGCCCATGATTGCACAACTGAGCTCTTAACAACTACACTCTATATTGCTTTTTAGCAAGATATATGTATGGGGATGTTCACTGAAAAGACTGCTTCTGATACACAAATTTGGAACCTTAACTAACCAAAGGCAGAATGACTAAATTATGCTTTGTCTCAACAATGGAATAGGGTATACATATATACATAAAATTCAAAAGCAATGATGTAGATTTATAATACTAAATAGAAATATCTACAATATACTAGTTTAAAAGTGGAATTTAAAAAATATAGACACATTTGGTATGTTTACCCATCTACTTATCCTCCTCACCACCACCTCCAACTCTATCTACAGTGCAAGACAGAAACTATAGAGAGATGCACACAAAACTGTTATTGCTGGGAGAACTGAGATTTGTCTCAGTTACCTATTTCCATAACACATTTTCTATAACACAATTTTACTGCAATAAAGAGAGTTGAGAGAGAAAATCATAGTTGATTTGGGGCAGTAAATTCTTCCGAGTAACTCATTGATATTTTTCTCTGGTTATAAACATCTCTGTTTTAGGTTCATTTTTAAATCTGAAATTCTCAGCCAGGCCTACAAAGCTAAAAAAGTTAAATAAGTGATAGGTAAATCAGGCAAAATTGATTTCAACCAAAACCATCAAAGGTAAAACTTTCAACTAAATTTGATTTTGCCCCAATTTACCGGGCATTTGTCAACAACTTTCACTTGACATCTATAGATGCAGCCTGTTTTACTTAATGTCTAAATTCTTTGCTCCCAGTAAAAATGCTTTGTCAACATTATGCCAAACGTTATTTTTCAAAAATATCCTTCAAATTTTAAGTAAGGAAAATAGAGCAGGATATTTTACTTTTTGAGAAAAATAATTTGGTCTTAAGTATCAAAAACCAGGGCACCTGGGTGGCTCAGCAGGTTAAAGCCTCTGCCTTCAGCTCAGGTCATGATCTCAGGGTCTTGGGATGGAGCCCCGCGTCGGGCTCTCTGCTCAGCAGGGAGCCCGCTACGCCCCCCTCCTCTGTCTGCCTCTCTGCCTACTTGTGATCTCTCTCTGTGTATCAAATAAATAAATAAATCTTAAAAAAAAAAAAGTTATCAAAAACCACTTATTATCAATGGGTTCAAGTGGTTTTGCTACTCTAGCACATTTATGCCACCTCTCCATCATTCCCTCAAAACTGCCTTGTGGAATAGAAATTCTTATGTTAGGGGCACCTGGGTGGCTTAGGCAACTGAGCATCCACTCTTGATTTCTGCTCAGGTCATGATCTCAGGGTTGTGAGATTGAGCCCTGTGCTGGGCCCCATGTTGGGTGTGAAGCCTGCTTATTCTCTCTCTCGACCCCTCCCTTGCTCACTCTCACTCTAACCCTCCCCGTCAAAATCCCAGTACATTAAAATTGAGAATGAGAAATATGTACAAACGTTTGAGATCCTTCAGCTAGTAGGGATGTCAAAAAACCAAATTTATAAGCTACTGATCTCAAAAAAAAGTATCGATTCCAAAATGTATACCCTGAGTAATGCTAAAGCAGATGTACTGATTTATTTCCCTCAAAGGTCTAACAGTTTCTTTCCAATCTTATACTGTTTTCTATGCTATCTTTCTATGCTACCTTCACTATAGATGAAGTCTAGAGGCTTCTATCTTCTAATTCATAACAGTTTTCAGCTTTTATGAATTGTCCTCTTAATAAAATGAAAACCCAGGCAAGCTTAAAATACTATTCAGTAATATAATTTCTCTAAGATTATCACTAGAATATTATGTATCACCTTGGGAAGTGTCTTACTCCACTCATTTGCTGAGTTAATCTTCCATGAGTATAATCATACAACTTGTTTTAAAACGTGTGGAATTTGTTTTCCCAGTAATCTCTACACCCAACATGGGCCTCAAACTCAGGACCCGATATCAAAAGTCACATGCTCTTCTGACCAAGTCAGGTGCCCCTAGAGGGGAAAATTTCTGAAGTGGAAAACCATTTACTTAAAACTCTTTACAATTCTTTCTTCTCTTACTATACTGCTCACTAAATATGCAATTTCACAAACTGAGAATTGCTATTTTAGAAATTAACAATTATCATGGGACAAAAGCCATAGTCACTCCTCTACTGTGAATCATTCTAGTTTAAAACAAGATTATGCTTCCATAAAGAAATGGATATAAATTTAGTAGATTACATTTCTCTACTTTTGGAGCAACTTACCTACTCTTCAATTTCCTTATCAACAGATTCGTGAATGTGGAAAAAAATCCCATTTCTACAAAACTTACACAGCATGTCTCAGCCTAAAATATTACATTTTTTAAATCAGTGCTTCTATTCAAATACTCTTAATTTTAGATCAGAAGTTATAATTAAATTCTGCAACTCTGCCCTTCATATCCTTGTCATTTTATTAAAAAAAACCCCAGAATCAGTATTTGTATTGTGACTCAATTCTAGCTTTCTCAATCCTACATGCATAGTTATTAAAATGACCTAATTCCATGTTGCATTTGAAAATATGCTCACCAAATAATCTCCTAATCATCTTTTCCACCAAATTTGTACATTTATTTAATCTTTTGCTCTCTATTCTTGGGCAAACTATACAGTGGCCATTTTTTTAAAATTCGGAAGCAATTTAAAAGGCCCTTACCTGGCTCATTTGAAAGATCATGGCAGCAATCTTTGATAGTGAGATACCAATTCTAAATAGTCAATCTGAAGAAATTGTTATAAATGTGTAAAGGTAATATATATTTGTTAAGTTTCTTATAAAGCAAAAAATGGGAAACAATATAATGTACAACAATAAAGGACTGATTAAATAACACATTATCTAGAATGGACTACTTTGGCTTAAAAGCAATTTGGTATAAGTAACACGTAGAAAAGCTAAGTTACAAAAAATCTTAAGATTTTATAGATAGGTACACATAGAGAAGCCAACAGTGGAGTAAGGTAGTGGCAACAATGTTCTCCCTTCAAACTTTTCTAGCTTTTCTGCAATAAACATGTATTGTGTTATCCTTTAAAAAAAGAAAAATACAAGTTTTATTTTCCCTTTTAAATAATGACAAATTCACTTTTCCTCTCATCTCTTTTCTCTTAACTTCTGTTCACTTGATGCCACTTCATTATGCTTGACTTTTAAAATCGAACCATTTAATTCCAAAATTTTTATTCACCCACATATTTAGCTTTTGTGACAACTACATATGAAAGACTGATATAAGAACTGTATTTTTTCAGTATTCCATTGGCTCATCTGAAAATAAATAAGTCAACATCATTAAAAAATCCCACAAAGGCACTGACTTTCATCAGTTTATTTCACAGCACCTAGAATAGTGCCCAACATAGAACATTCAATAAACAGTTGCTAAATCAAAGTTACTTGTGGAATTAATATTACACTAACTTAAATATCTATGGAAATGTAAAAATGTAAACGTATAACTTTTATAAAAAGCTATGAGTTCTATAATTCTTGTTAAAACTTGAACTGAAAAACCCCACCTCCATAAAATGGTTTAGAAAGAATATTACACTGTCAGTCAGTTTTGAATAACAATTTCATAAAATAGATTAAGGACTGATTAAAATGCTAATATGTATTTTGAAAGATTTTTCACATGGCTTAAACAATTAATACCCAAATCAATTTTTTCATTAATTCTCTTAAAAGTTTTTATTTCCAGTGTAACACTGCTTCAAATAACCACCTGAAAGATGCCAAGGTGAAGTTTAAATAAGTAGACATAACTAACAAGTTATCAAGAAATAAGACTGAGACCTGAATCTTCTTCCTTTATGATGGATATGTTCCAAAATTCACATTCTGGTTCTATTTTTATGAGTTAAATCCTACTTTAAAATTTTAAGTATTTATTATCTCCAAAATATCTATAAAATAACCTAACAGGTACTTAAATTTTCAAACTTATTTCCTTACTTCTTAAGTTCCTAAGTGACTTTCTCCAAGCAGGCTTAACAAAAGTATACCCATTTTCTCTGCAATTTATATAGTTTGAAATGTTTGGCTTATATTTTACATTTTATCTCCTCCAAATATATGTTTGTGAGGACGTTTTCCAAAGTAATACCACCAAAAGTAAAGAATTAAGTTCAAGTTCTATATGGAACGCTGCCATTGAGGTTTCAATGGGCAAGAATGAAAGATCATACTGGCATTCCTGTTATACAAAATAGACCCTCACGGTGCTGTCATTTAAATGTCAAGAAAGCTGAAGGGGGAAAAAGCTGAATAGGAAGCTCTGGATCAAGATAATATTTTAGCTTATAGATGAAGTCTAGAGGCTTCTATCATCTAATAAACAGATGGCCATTTTTTCCAGTGGATTCTAATACAGGTCTAATTTTGTCCAGGCTTTCTGTAACAGGTTAGTAAAGCTGTCAGATTATCAAAATCTGTGACATATAAGAAGTAATAGGAAAATAAGTTTCCTACTTCACAGGGTCTCTAAGAAGCTGAGCTGACAGCCCTTTTCTAACCACTATCTAAACCTAAGGGAGGACAGAAGCCAGGGACAGGACCATTGCTGCCCCACCCCCATCACCTCATCAAACAATATGCACACAAACAAGGCATAAAATAACGTAGGGATGGACTTCCAAATTGCTACATTTGAAATACACTGTTAGATAGGAGGGGATGCATGTTGGAAACCTAGACTTTGTAAGTGTTTAATTACCTCAACAATTGGGAAAACTAATTTAAAAATTAATATTAAATAAATCAGTAAGTAAAAATGTTTCATGTTAAATAGCACAAACATAATCTATATAATATAAAATCCACTTCAAAGTGATTTCTATAATTCTTAGACGTGCCTTCAGGGTTTTGATGCCTGTTTTTAATAGCTCAAGAAAATTTATACTGTGAATCAAGACTGTTCTTCACAATTATTTTATAGTCAAATCAATTTAGGGGAAAAAAGCAAGTATCTAGCCAAAGAAGTATATCCTTATAAAATCTACTTAAAGGGGCATCTGGGTGGCTCAGTCTTTAAGCATCTGCCTTCAGCTCAGGTCATGATCCCAGGGTCCTAGGATAGAGCCCCCTCATTGGACTCCCTGCTCAACTCCCTCTAGCTGCTATTCTGCTTGTTTTGTATGCTCGCTCTCTCTGTGTCAAATAAATAAATTAGTTAAAATAAAATATAAAATCTATTTAAAACCATTATCATTACATACGGTATTTGAGTCTTCTCATGTCTTTCGAATGTTGAGTTGCAAGAACATAGAAAGCTCAAGACATATGTGAGAAAAATAACTTGCAAATGTAAGATTTAAATGGGAAATTATAGGGTTGATCAACTAAATGAAAAACTAAGCACAAAACATGTATTTGAAAGAAAAGTATTGAAAGCAAGTCAAGAACACCTGAATAACAAAGAAAAATATTGGTTTTTCTTCTTAGAACATATTTATCATTTCTACCAATCTGTCACCGAGAAAAACATAAGCAATCAAAGAGAACATACTATTTAAATGTTATGTCAAAATTACTTCAACTTTTAAATAGCAAATTGTGAAGAATCCCTTAACTCCCCCAATATATGTTTCTGCAAATAAGAAAAAGCAAAACAGAAAAATGTGGTAAGGGTATCAGGGCTCAGAGAAAGAAATCCAGAGTCTTTAAACATGCAAACATGCTCAATCTCATTCGTAAGAGAAATGCTAATTAACCACACAGAGATTATTTACCTATAAATACTGGCAAAAGTTTTAAAGTGTAGTAATATATTGCATTAAGAGGATGTGGGGAAGTGAGGTTCTCCAAGGATTATCAATGGGATTTTAAATGGTTACCACCTCTGCAAAAGGGAATTTGGATATAGAAAATTCAAAATATTCCACATACTCTTTGATCCAGCAACTTCTCATCTAGAAACTTAATCTACAACGTATTCACACAAATGGAAATGAGGTGTAGAAAGACATTCAACATCTAGAAACTTAATCTACAACGTATTCACACAAACGGAAATGACGTGTAGAAAGACATTCAACGTTCAATGCAATAACATTCATATTACAACAAATCAGGGAAGAAACTAAATATCCCTCAGTAGAAGAAGATGGGTTAAGCAAAATAGCACTTGTAAAAAAAACAAAAAACAAAAAACTTTTAAAATTCACTTTGTTAAGTAATAAAAAAAAAAGCAAGTGCAAAACATAAGAGGTAATTATTCATGTAAAAGTACAGGAAAAAAACATAGGCTGAACATTTATAAAACACTGTAATATTATAACATTTATTAAACTGAGGCAAAGATAGGTGGCTCAAAGACAGGCAGATGAAAAACTTTTCACTGTAGGCCTCTTTGGTAACTCGGATTTTTGAACCATATTTTTACAAAATATATGCATTTTAAAACTCTAAACAAACCCTCCAAATACTCTAAAAATGTACGAAAGATATGGGATATGTATTATGCACACAGAAATTACAATCTCCCTATTTCATTTATTATTTTATTAAGTAAGCTCTACACCCAACATGGGGCTTGAACTCCTGACCCTGAGAACATGAGTTGGATGCTCTACCAACTGAGCCAGCCAGGCAGAAATTAGATGTAGAATACTGTTTAACTATTTAACTAACAATATATTCTAAGGCAAAGAATTACTTTTTCAGCTTCTAAATACTTAGAAGAAGCTAAGCATTTTAAAAAGAAATCTATCACAAACTAATAAAGTACAGAAGTATTACCATTAAAAATTTAACTCGGGTAATTTTCAAACATAAAAATGGGTATTAACTAATGAAATAAAATACGGGTATAATTCAAGACTATTTAAAGTGTTTTCTCAGGTATTAATACTTAACTATTATTGAAATGATTATACATGGATAAAAATGACTGATAGTCAACACTTACACTGTTCTACATAAACTTTATAAGATTCTGGCATTAAAGCAATCAAATAAGATTTAACAAATTTTATAAACATAAAATTCTTAATTGCTTTCTTCTTAAAAAGTGAAACTAAAAATATTAATTACAATTCTAATAAAGGCCCACTCACTTATGAGAACTTTCATTACAACAGAATGAATTTGGGGGGAAAAACTTACTAAGAAAACAAATATTCAGGGTAATCTGATGGATATTTACTTAAAATTCATTAACATATATTTTTTTAAGCTTGAGGAAACTCTCTATATATTGGAAATGCCCAAAAGTGTGCATCTTTGATGATGCTAATGTTGTTTCATTAATCTTGCCTAGAATTTCTTTCATCTTCATTTCTTTTCTGGATATAGAGCTTTGACAACTATTTTCTCTCAGCAAATTGGACTGCCTATTCCAATGTCTTCTGGCTTCCATTGCTGCTGTTGGGAAGTTGTTGGAACAACCTGTCAATCCTTTGCTCATTTATCTTTTTGCATATAGCTGTTGCTGTGATTTTTTGGTCTTGTTTTCTATGGTTGCATTTTCATGCATCTAGGTAGAATTTTTTTTTTTTTAAATCTTATTTGGGATCCATTGAACATCTTGAATTCTGGAAAATTAGTATTGAGTTCTTCAGATTGTGCTTCTGCCCAATCTCTCTTCTTTTTTTTTCCTCTCTTCTACTTCTTAAACTTCAATTAGATACATTTTCACTCTATGCTTTGTGGCTCTTAAACTCTATCATATTTTCTATCTCATGGTCTCTTTAAGCTCTAATCTGATTTCTTCAATTCTCTCTTCAGTGTGTCTAAACTGTTTTAATTCAATTCGACCTTAACTGAAGTCTTTGTAGAACTGTTTCTGCTATATGTGGTTCCTTACATACTGTTTTTAATCATTGAAATCCTTCTTGGAAAAATATTTGTGGAGATTTTTTCTTACAGCTTTTGATGAAAGTACATTCTTCCAAAAAGTGTTTGAGTAAGCTTACTGGTTTATTAAGTGCCTAAACTCAGGTTGAGCCCACCTTACATTCATGGTTATTTGTTTTGTCTTTGAACCACATTAAGTGCTGTTTGTTTTGACCACAAATCCATGCAAGGGCCAACGCAGTGTTGTAACATATCTGGACCTCCACATTCCACTCTGCCCCAGGATCACAGCAAAAGTCCTCAGTCTCCTCAGGTTAGGAAGATAGCACAGAGTTTTTTCTGGTTCACTGTCATCCTGAGTATTGCATACACAGTTTTAAAGGGGAAGAATCTTGTTGAGCAGACTTGGGCTTCGATTTTTGTTGCCTGAGCTCTTGGAGGAATTAACAATTGCAGCTTGTGTTCTCCCAGTGTGGCAAAGACTCTCAGGGTAAAAACAACTGATATATTCTGCTTATCTCCCAGTGTTCCTATTTTTGTTCTTCTGTATTTGTTTTCCAATTAGTTCTGGCCTGGCAATTCCTTAGTATCAGTTCTTCCATCAGGCTTTTATGATGTTTTTTCAAATTCAGTCCAGCAATCTTAGTTGCTTTCAGTGAGAGAGCTGACCTGAGTAACCAAGCTCACCACACTATCCAAATCTTCAATATATTTTATTACCATCTAGCTTTCAAAAAACTTGGGGGAGAAATTGTATGCAAACTATCTTGAAAAGTAACTTAAAACTTTAAAATACAATGTTCATTGAAACATTAAATCCCAAAGGTTAAAAAAATACGTAGAATTAAACAAACCAAATATATTTCCTATATTACAGAATTCTCAAGTAAGTGTAATTCAGTTCTCTGAAACACTTCACGAATCCAGCAATTTGAGTTTAATGTTTGCTACGCCCAAGTAAGTGAAGCTTGGGTGAAAATCACAAGAACAAAAAGTAAAATGATAGTTAATATTTAACACAGAATTCTACAGCTTTTTTTTAAAAGATGAAAGCTAGAGTAATTCATCTTTTATATTTGTCTTTAAAAATAAATCTATATAAAGTTAAGTTTATGGATTAAAACAGATCTTTATACATTTTAATATTTAGTATTTTAATTTTTCCAAAAAGAACTCCCACTCTTCAATCAGATGTTGGCATTGTGAACTTATATGTCAGTCAAAAGTTGTGAAAGGTGGTGGGGAAGAATTAGAATGTCTATACTTTACTAATTTGACAAAACCACCTGTGAAATCTGATAAATCAACATGTGAAAACTCAAATTTTAATCTCATACATACACATACAAGTATCTCAGAAATTTCACTCCAATATAATACTGCTGAAGCTTTATTATAACTCACCAGGCATTTATACCAAGTTTTAAACTTTTATCTGCAACTATTTCAGAATCACAATTTTTTTTAAAGTTACTTCAAAATGGTAGGTAAATTAGTAATACTCTTTAAATTGAGTAATTCTTTAAAAACACTTTTGTGTCATACATCAAGATAATTCTAAATATCAATAAAGCTTAATCTGTGATACCTAATCATCTCAGACTATCAGAAAAAAAACACTTCCTTTGCATTCTTAAGAGCAACTATAAAAACACTTTTTAACCTGTTAACAGTAAAGCTATTAGGTGTTTAATTTTATAAAAAAGAATACATTTTGTCATAAATTGGTACCACACTCTGATTCTTAGAAAATAAAATTCAAGGGGCGCCTGGATGGTTCAATTGGTTAAAGCATCTGCCTTCAGCTCAGGGCATGATCCCAGAGTCCTGGGATGGGGCCCACACTGGGCTCCCTGCTCAGGAGTCTGTTTCTCCATCTCTTTCTCTGCCCCTTCCCCCAAAACTCGTGCTCACTCTAAAAAAAAAAAAACAATTGAAATTCAAGTTGTAAAACAATAATCTCAATTTTACTTCCCACTGCAATTTTTAATCCAACAAATATTTAGAGTACCACTATATGTCAAGCATTGTTCTCGGTTCCTGAAATTTAACAGAATACAAAAGACAAATTATAAACACAGTATTATAGGTGAAAAAAATAGAGGAAAGATTGAATTTTGATGAGTTGGGAATGGGGTGGCAAGTATTAATTCAGTAGCCATAGCCGTATCTCAGTGAAGATAACACCTTTTTTTTTTTAAGATTTGAAGAAAGCAAAAGATTTACTTAAGCAACTATCTGGATAAATACCTTTAGAGCAGACAACAGAGTTAATTTGTAAAGAAAAGCCCTGAGGTGGGAATATGTTTAGAACATTTAAGGAGGCCATTGTGACTGAAGAGACTTTACTATATGAATTCTCTACCATACAGATATCAAGCACAAAGTTTTATACTTAATCTGGTATCCCAGTATTTATTCCTCCAACAAACAAAAACTAGTCAACCTATGTGCATTTGACTGATGTTTAAACATACAAAATTTAAAGATATAAGTCAGTTAAAATGTATGAATGTTGTTTTTGCTATACCAATTTTCACATGGAAGAGAACCCTGGTTATTGTAATGAGTTTGAAGGTTCCAGAAAGTAGCCAAACCCAATCAAGAACCAGAACTCACTAATTCAGTGATCAAAGTTGCAGTATAATCCTTAATCCTCTTAGTTATAAAAACACTTTTTCATGTAATACCATTCTTTCTAAAATTCTAAATCTTCATTATCACATCAATGTAATTATTACTACTTCCCTCCTTATTAATTTAACATATTGCTATAAATAGACAATACTCCCACCCTAATAGATATTTGGACTTTACAAAAATTTGGAAACTTAGAAACTGGCACAGATTTACCAAAAATATGTTTGGAAACCAGCTCTTGTGGTTTTTTTTTCTTAATTTTAGCCAGTCTATGTATTCCAAAAATATTCACAAGACATCAGGACATGAGTTCCAAGGTTTTCTTCAAAACTAAGTTTCAATTAGTGTAAGTGACATTTAAAAATCTTGGTTAATTGTCCCTTTGGTTCAACTGTCCCTTTTAGTGCACACTTGCACATTAAACTCCATGCTTAACCAGAGGTAATAAAGTCTCCTAAAATTTTTTCATTAATAGAATTCATACAACAAATGAGTGATATTTTCTGTGCATAAGTCAATCTGGAAACTCTATGTTACAAGCTAGACACTAGTATGTGGTGTCCTAGGACTGGCTTTTAGTAAAAACATCTTACTTACGGTGAAAACTTTTCTAGGAAACAAACTGTTAAAAGCAACCGCTCAGATTTTATCTACCTATAAAAATATAACTAGTTTCTACCTTTGAAAAGGCTTTTTTCTCCCTCCAAAAGAAACACTGGCCAATTGTTACATTTTCCTCAAACTACTTAAAGACTATCTCAGGGAATAAAAGGTCTCTTAGCTTCTTAATTCTCTTAAGTTTCTTAAGTCTGAAATGCTAAGTAAAAATTAATGAAACCAAAAGACAATTTCTAACCAACATGTATCTTTCTTTGAAAAGTGAAAAGGAAGCTTCCACTCAGTTAACATCCAAATTTATCTAGGCATGACTTAAGAGCCCAGAAATATGTTCTCTCAACTTGCTATTTTCCTAGAGGAAAATTAAATTCACCTTACTACTTTAGTCATTCTAAAGTATCAGATATTTAGGCTTTTTCTCCAGTTCTATTTTCTAACAGCTTGGGTGCAATTAACTATAGAGCTCATGTTTTTGTAACTAAGAAATATTTTGCGTAATAGTCGTAAGTCATCTGTTTGAAATAGTGGGAAGGACTAGAAGCAAAATTCAGCTTACCAACTATCGAGCCGTTTCAACTGCTCAAATAAAGCAATGTTCTTTTTTCTTGCCTCTGTTCTAGTGGCAATCCCTTTCTAAGGATTCACAAATTTCAGACCTGTTTAGCAATCTTGCTGTTCTACATTTCCTGGACCAACCTCACATATTATTTTCTCTATCATAGCACCTATCAGCCATATTGTATTTCTCTACTATAACAAACTATAAACTGGTTCACTGAGATGTTCATAGCATCTTGGTGTCTAGCATGCATTTATGTAGCAGATATTTGAAAGTTAATTCCATCTCCTCCTGATACATGAAGTGAAAGCAGGACCTGAAGTAACATTTTCATGTACTTTGCCGATAGCCAAATAAAACCTATGAAAATGTACCCAATGACTTTTTGAGAATCTGTAAATTCAACAGTCAATTGTACTACAGAAAAATAGTATAACACTTTAGGCAATTTTAATGAATATAACCCAGGCAAATACTCCAATAGACATGTTAAGTCTTCATTCTAGTAAACATCCACTGTTTTAGGGTACTTTTAAAGACCCCACATATAAAAATACTTGCCAAAAGGGTTTGCTAATAAAATTCTGCATTTTTTAAAAGATTTTATTTATTTATTTGACAGAGAGAGAGAGCACAAGTACGCAGAGAGGCAGGCAGAGAGGGGGGGTAAGCAGGCTCCCTGCTGAGCAGAGCCAGATGTGGGGCTCAATCCCAGGACCCTGAGATCACGACCTGAGCCAAAGGCAGAGGCTTTAACCCACTGAGCTACCCAGGTGCCCCAATTCTGCATATTTTAATCTATACATAATCTCCTAGAAGTCTTCATCTTAAGGGAGGCTACACATAATGATCTTGTCAGTTCAGTCAGAAAGGGATTTAAGGGGTGCCTGGGTGGCTCAGTGGTTAAGCGTCTGCCTTGGGCTGGGGTCATGATCCTAAGGTGCCAGGATCGAGCCCTGCATCAAGTGCCCTGCTCAGCAGGAAGCCTGCTTCTCCCTCTCCCACATTCCCTGCTTGTGTTCCCTCTGTCTCTGTCAAATAAAATCTTTTTAAAAAAAGTTAAGATTCTTTCACAACTTTTAAAGAGCACTAAATGTTGTGCCCTTTTCACTTCAATTTATTTTTACTTTTTCATGAAGTTTTTTCCCCCGTAGTTTCAAGTAAAGATTTCCCCTCCAAAAAAAACCACACCCCCCCCCACACACTAATAGTCTATCCTACCAGAAAGACTTATTTTGCAAGACTTCCATACTTCTATGGAAAGAAAAGGTAACTGTTTAGCAAGTGGATATTCAAAGGCTAATATTCTTCACTAAATCCTAAATTCTGGCCTTGAGTTAAGAAAATTCCATCTTAATAAAACTCACTGCTCATTAAGAAGTAGAAAGTAAAATGTATTGTTCTCATGTTAATGTTGAATATAGTTTTAAAGAATGTGTTCTTACAAATTAAAAGTCCAGAATTGGTTATGATTTCTGTTTGTGTTCTGAATTCCTTTGTTCTCTGAAATTAAATCAAATACATAAGGCTAAAAATTTTTAAAACTGTGAAAGGTAAAAATACATAAAATAACAAAGTAGAATCTTAGATTTTATAAACCATAAGATGAAGCTGCATGGAATATACTGTACCATGCCAACTTCTAAAACACTTTTAACAAATGTATGTGGTTGTATGTATTTGAGTGGCTATACATACTCTATTTTTTCAAGGGACTAGATGCCCAGACCCAGGAATTAGAACACTTGACTATAAACCTCTTTGCCACTTTAAACATGAGTTCTGTTGATGCTAACAAAGTTGTTTAAATAATCTAAATCTCAGAAAAGCTGGTCATCTGAAAAAAAAGAGGGGTAATACACACCTACCTCAAAAGGTAAACTGTGATTAATCAGATATCCCATATAAAGTACTAAACACTGTGCCAGACTATATTAAAAGACCAATAAATGTGAGCTATTACCTTTGAGGGTAATATGGTTCAGTTGGTTAAGAAACAAACTCTTGATTTCAGTTCAGGTCATGATCTCAAGGGATGTGAGAACAAGCCCCAAATCGACTCTACAATGAGCATGGAGCCTGCTTAAGATTCTCTCTCTCCCTCTCCCTCTGTCCTCCAACCCCCTGTCCACATGCATGCTCTCCCTTAAGAAAAAAAAAAAAAAAAACCGTTTAAAAATTGGAACACTATAAAGGCATAAAATTCAAATAACCTCATCCATCAAAGAAACAGAATTATAGAAAAAACAAAATCTGGGACACTTGGAAAATGTAAACATGAGCTGCATATTAACTTGTATTAGAACACTACTGTTCTTTTTCAGTGTGATAATGGTATAAATGGTATAAAGATAAAGCACGTTTGGCAAAACATAATATTCAGTCAAGGCAGAAGGTGTATAGGTATTTAATATTCATGCTATTCTTTCAGCTTTTCTATTTTAGAATTTTCATAATAAAAATTTGAAAAGGTGGGAGTGCCTAGTTGGTTCGGTCAACTCTTGATCTTGGAGTCATGGGGTCCAATCCCACATTGGGCATAGAATGTACCTACTTAAAAACAAATAAATAACCTGAACCTTCTTATAAACAAACAATGGAAGGGCTTAAAATACAAAATCCTAGGTCACCGGATTTCAAATTCTGTGCCATTTCTATTCCTCCATACTACTCTTTAAAACCTGTAAATTTCCCACATTTCTTTCAAGAAACTACCAATTCTTCACACAGCTTTTCTGCACTACCAAAAATTGACTAGGCCACTGTTTCAGTAACAGATAATCAGGGATAATTCTACTACTGCAGTTGAGACACAAAGCAAATAACCACCCCCACAATTAAAGGACTGTATTGCAGACACCTTACTTATACAAGTAAGCTCTTTTGACTTGGAATGTCTATTCTTTAAATGTAAATTTCACTATTCTGTGAACTCAGGAAATTCAAATTTACAATTAAACAGTCAGCTTTTAGGAAAATACCACTTCCACGGTTTAAGCAATCTTTAATTGCTAATAGAAAAACTATTTCTTTTAAAGTATTAGCTCTCAAATTTGTGCCTCAAGCAGCAATGAATTTAAATAAGTACTTTAAAAATACAGCATTTGCCAAAAAAAAAAAAAAAATACAGCATTTGCAAACACAATGAATTATTTATCTAGATAAGTTTTACTACTTTCTAACCTGTTTTAAAGCCAAAGACCTGACGATTAAAAAAAAAAAAAAACACATATATTTGAAATAACTTGCCATTTGGCCAATTGATAAATCAGTAAGATACTAATTTTCTGTGGCCTACAGTGATTCTCATAAAAATATAAAACTAGTTAAGTTTTTATAAACCTATGAGTTGAGGAGCAAATGTTATCTTCCCCACGTGATTTATGACAGAATTTAAATGCATTACTAATAGGAAATTGGAAAACTTGCTACACTCATAAACCACTGAAATCCTGTAAATCACTTTTCTAACTACACTACTGTTTAAAAGAAAAAATGTGGAGGGGAACCTTGGTGAAGCATCTGCCTTCAGCTCAGATCCCAGGATCCTGGGATCCAGCCCTGCATCAGGCTCCCTGCTCAGTGGGGAGCCTGTTTCTCCCAGAGACTCGGGTCTCTTTTTCTCAAATAATAAAATCTTTAAAAAAAATAAAACCAGTTACTATTTAAAAAAAAAAGTAAAGAAAAAAATGTGGAAGTAAAGAAAAGCCGGTACTTTCCAATACTTTTCAAAGATAAATAAGCTTGAAGTTTGAGTCATGAAGAGTGCGTATTTACACTCAACAACAAACATACAAAAAAAAACCTAGATGTCAGAAGAACACATGATTCCTGATAGAATTGTTAGCAATTTCAAAATCAAGTGGGTGGTTGCTTAATGAAAAATAGGATTTTTACATTATTTTATTAATTACATTAATTATTTTATTAATTACAAAAGGAGAAATAGTGACTATTACAATGGAGAAAATGGTCAGCACGGACATCACCAGTAAGAACATCACATGCCTCTGGATGAGATAGTGAGGATACACAATCATTTACAGCTCCTCAGCTACAATGTATATAACCTGAATCTAATGAAGAAATACCAAAGCTAAAGTTGAAGAACCGTTCAACATCGAGAGACTAAAAAAGAATGACAACTATAGTAACTGAATAAGATGCTAATCTTACTAGAAAATTGCTATAAAGAGAACGGCTTGGGGCGCCTGGGTGGCTCAGTGGGTTGAAGCCTCTGCCTTCAGCTCGGGTCATGTTCTCAGGGTCCTCGGATCAAGCCCCGCATCTCGAGCCCCGGATGGGGCTCTCTGCTCAGTAGGGAGCCTGCTTCCCCCTCTCTCTGCCTGCTTCCCTGCCTCCTTGTGATCTCTGTCAAATAAATAAATAAAATCTTTAAAAAAAAAGAGAGAGAACGGCTTGAACAATACTAAAAGTAGAACTTGAACTGTAGATTTAAGTTTGCTTTTTTTTTTTTTTTTTTAAATCTTTGACAGAGAGACACAGCAAGAGGAAAAACAAGCAGGGGGAGTGAGAGAGGGAGAAGCAGGCCTCCCACTGAGCAGGGAGCCCTGGGATCATGCCCTGAGCTGAAGGCAGTCACTTAACGACTGAGCCACCCAGGCACCTCTAAAGTTTTAATGATAAAAATGACAAAAAATGATAATAAAATTTTATTTGACAGAGAGAGATCACAAGTAGGCAAAGAGGCAGGCAGAGAGAGGGGAAAGCAAGCTCCCCACTGAGCAGAGAGCCCAGTGAGGGGCTTGATGCCTTGATCCCAGGACCCTGAAATCCTGAGCCAAAGGCAGAGGCTTCTTAACCCACTGAGCCCCCCGGGCGCCCCAAGGTTCCAGAATATTTTAAGTGTTTATGTATGAGAAGATCTGTTATTAGAAAATATATTAGAAAATACACTGAGTGGTTAAAGCCTCTGCCTTCAGTTCAGGTCATGATCTCGGGGTCCTGGGAATGAGCCCCGCATAGGGCTCTCTGCTCAGCGGGGAGCCTGCTTCCCCCACTCTCTCTGCCTGCCTCTGATCTCTGTCGAATAAATAAAATCTTTAAAAAAAAAAAAAGAAGAAAGAAAGAGAATACACTGAAACGGGGCACCTGAGTGGCTCAGTGGGTTAGGCATCCAACTCTGATTTTGGTTCAGGTCATGTCAGGCCCAACATGGAGCCTCCTTGATATTCCTTCTCTCCCCTTCCCTCTGCCCCTCCCTGCCTCTTAAAAAAAAGAAAGAAAAAAAAAATTACACCTTAAGTATTAAAGATTGTGATGTATGCAACCCAACCTCCTATGGTTCAGGGAAAAAGAATTGATAAAAGTGTGTCAAATGTTAAAAACTGGCCAATAAGGGCATAGCATGTATGAGAGTTCTTGAACTGTCCTTACAACTCTTCTGTAAGTTTAAAGTGTTTTCAAAAAACAAGTTAAAAAAGCAAAAATGGCAGTTTATATATAACTACTAAAAGCAAAGCTCTTACTATTCAATCCATAATAAAGCTGATTAAACCTCATAATCCCGCTACTGGAATACAATTTGAATCTTCCACTCTAAATGATAATCTAAATAGTGTTGTTTTATGCATTTTCTCACCCACTAACATATCCTAATTAAGAGAACCACAAAACCCTAAGAAATCACTTATTAAATGAGTAAAATAATAATTTAAAAAAACAGTAGATGAGGGAGTTAAATGTACAGATTGTCAACAAAAAAACTTTTCCTGCACTATCTTCCCCCAAATACTTTTAAGCTCCCTCCTACAGTATTGTCTATACTTTCATGAGATAGTTCGTTAAGATAGAGATTTTGACATTTAAGCTTTATGAAATTTAGGTATTACTCCAGTTCTACAAGTATCATTGATGCAAAAATTCTCAATTTTAAGATGGAAAGAGCCAACTCTCCTAAGGACAGATATTGACTGGAAATAATAAAATTACTATTTTCTTTAAAGTCTTATTTAATAGCTACCAAAAGCCACTAATGGAAGAATTTTTTTAAAATAAGGAAACAGTTAAAAATGGTTGAGAAATAATGCACTCCTCTCTGTGGTGAAAAATTCAGAAAGCTTACTACAAAAATAGCTAGAAATAATGACCAGTTCTTTGTTAGAGCACTCCATTTCCCACCCCCTAAAAGAATGAGTAGTATATATAGTCAAATACTACTTAAATGAATGGGTATTGGCTAATAATCTGAAAATATGAAGATGTGGTGGTGCTCTTAAGTTTAAAGACTTTCTCAAGGGTTGAGGGTTAGTTATCCAAAAACAAAACAAAAAAAACAAAACACAAACAAAAAAACAAAACAAAAAAAAAACCCTGCAGTAATTTTAAGCCATACTCTCCAGCTTTAAGTGATCCTCCCTGAACATATGGTATTCAAGAGTCTGTCATTTCGATGATTATACGGTTTTAAAAAACAAGTTTACAGAGTTAGAAAATTGGGTTTCCAACCCAGAAATAAAGTCAGCAACTACAAAACTGCTGAAGTTCAATAACACAACTACAACCCTGATTGCAGATCTAAAAAAATAGTCACCATACTGTCAGGAATACTACCAAGCACCCAACAGACACTTCTAAGATTACTTCTAGATTGAATTATATATCGAGTGATCTATCACAGTATAGTCAAGAGCCAAGCCAGGAGACTAATGAATGTTAGTCTGAATACATAAGTATTCTGTGAGGTATGACAAACACTCACAGCAATGAGATTTTAATTATTGCTTTTTTAAGTCTCAATTCCCCAAACTAGATGCCAGAAACACCTGAGTTTCCACCTATCCATTCTGTGGAGCTTGAGTCAGCATTAATGTTATGCTAATTACCAAGCATATTAAACTTGTTGGGTTTAAAAGCTTCCCAGGTGATCCTATAGTATTGTAGTTTCTGAACTTTTATTCTAAGGGATAATATCTTGATTTATTTCACTCACATTATGAGTTGGCTCAACTAATTCATCTTCTCTTCCAGCTCTGAATTTTGGGTTTAAACTTAATGTTCTCTTGGGGTTTAAATATACAATACCTGCATATTCAGTTTGTTGAATAAAAAAAAATTTCAAGAAAACTATAATCACAAAAGAGTCAACACGCTTTTTTCTTAAAATTCAACATGAAGGGACGCCTGGGTGGCTCAGTGGGTTAAGCAGCTGCCTTCGGCTCAGGTCATGATCCCGGGGTCCTGGGATCGAGTCCCACATCGGGCTCCTTGCTCAGCAGGGAGCCTGCTTCTGCCTCTGCCTGCCTCTCTGCCTGTTTGTGCACGTGCTCTCTCTCTCTCTCTCTCTGTCAAATAAATAAATAAAATCTTTAAAAAAA
>CM053613.1:20716540-20741756 GCA_028646535.1 Procyon lotor | reverse complement strand
GACGCCTGGGTGGCTCAGTGGGTTAAGCAGCTGCCTTCGGCTCAGGTCATGATCCCGGGGTCCTGGGATCGAGTCCCACATCGGGCTCCTTGCTCAGCAGGGAGCCTGCTTCTGCCTCTGCCTGCCTCTCTGCCTGTTTGTGCACGTGCTCTCTCTCTCTCTCTCTCTGTCAAATAAATAAATAAAATCTTTAAAAAAAAAAAAAAATTCAACATGAAAAAGTTACAGAAAATGTTACCATTAACAGATCTTTTCCCTTAGCACTATGTGAGGTGATGGATGTTAACTAAATATTGTGGGTATCATTTTACAATATATGTATGTATTGAATCTTTATGTTGCATACCTTAAACTTACGCAGTATGTCAATTATATCTCCACACAACTGGAATAGAAGAGACTATTCCCCATATAAACATATGTAAAGACTAACAATAATATTATCTGTATATGCTAAAACTAAAATTTTGTATTAAAAACAGGTCGTAATCGAACACATATTATCCAATAAAAGTATTAGCTTAAAAAAAGCTTTGGGACTATTCTATTGGCCTTATTACATTTCAAAGCATTATTTCAAAACCACATTTCAGTCCTGTGTTTGACATTAGATTTTTGTTTTTATTTAGAACTATCACTTAGTATTACCAAACTGAAAATTTTTCCTTGTGGGGTGATGGGGGTCAGGTGGATCTCCTAGTATACAAAATGGTAAAACTTACCCAGGTTATGCTTCCCTGAGCCTTAGAAAAGCCGTTTAGTTTCTCAACAAGTTGTATTCAAAGCAAATATTCACAATTTTGTTGAAATTGCTGTGGATTCTGAATATGTGGAGGAAAAAATTTATACAGACTTCAATTTATGCCATTATATTAACCAACTGTTTTCTGTTCCAAAGTTGCTAAGAGCACAACTGTTTAGTAATAAAAATTAAAGTTTAAAAAGTAAATTATTTACAAGCAAATAAATGCATTCTTGTCCACATTTCGAAATACAGCTTTTTTATAGACATCACCAGTTATTTTAGAAATCTTCATTTCTTGGAAGTGCCTTGAACCAGACTCATTCAAAATGGAACAGCTGTTTTCAAGTTGAAAGCACAAACTAAACAAAATGAAAACAATGAACCTATTAGAAAATATTTGAGCCTTTGACTTCAAGAAATCTTTTTGCTTTTTTTTTAAGAGAAAGTCAATTAATTGCCACCTGGTTCCCTCATGCTCAAGTTAGAACCAAAAATGCAGAGCACCCTCAAAAGGCTTTTCTGTTAGTATTAGTTCTATTTCCAATTATGGAGGTTTTACTCCATATTAGAAAGAGTTTGTGTGTGTTTATTCACGGATGCCATGCTGCAGCATAATTTTAATTAATACCTCTTGGAATGGGGAAAGTGGGTCATATACCAAAATAGTCTCCTAAGATCTTTTTGATTACGATGCCCCACAATTTAAAAAAACAACATTATTAGGTATTATATATTTAAGTATTGTTATTCCACAAATGCCCAAGAAATTTAGGCTAGAGCATTATCTATGGGGAAACTACCAACTCTGTGACCGAATAGCCCTTTTTGTTCCATAACAAATTTTAGAATATGTGTACTTTTTATTAAAATCTGGCTAGAGATGCCTTTCCACATTTTCAGAATATACCATAAATCTTATTACACACAGTAAAGTAGAATATAAAGAAGCTAGGTTAAAAATTTGAGTCTTTTCCAGAGGAAAAAAGATGAGCATTGCTTTTTCAATGTTTATCAGTGACTACAAATATTATAATTTTGCTTTACAAAGTGGAGAAATAGAAATATACAAGCAAGTAGGTTGATTAGTACAAGGTTTTGCTTGAAAATAAATCACTACATTTCACATAAAATACTAAACTATCCAGAAGACAAAGAATAGAAAATATGATTTTTAAGGAAAGAAATGTTATCTAAATTAACTATGTCCTTTTGCAAAGTAGTTTTATTATACATTGCCTGGGTAAATAGAAAAGACCTCAAGGGAAAAAAAAATGTATAGCTCAAGTTAGTATCACTGAGAAACGTAAACATCTATGCTACAATAATGGAAGGGAATATGGACGAGATATTTTAATAAAACCTGAAATAAAAGTTTGCTACTTTTTTTTTTTAAAAGTTTGCTACTTTTAATAGTAAACCCACAAATACCTCCTTTGTTTTAAAAACAGTATGTCATTATTCAAAGCACTTTCAGATATATGATTACTCAGTTGTGTTTGCAAATCATTCCTGTTTTCTTTTACACCCCTACACTACATTTATACATCCATTAAGAAACTATAGGTTAAAGATCACGTTGTGTTTTAGAGTACAATCTGAATAATCACACAGACATGGACCAACATTTATTACAAACAGGAAAAGAGCAGATCTATAAGAAAAGAGTACAGGTTTTTTAAAAAAGAGATTGCAAGCTCAAGTATAGAAAAGAAATTATAATCTATATGATAATGCAATAATTTTATCTGCATTTAAAAAAAATCACATTGCTCAGTATATACAAAACATTATAACAGTAGTTTGAACTGCTACTTAGAGGAATTATAACAGTATTGACAGTGAGAAGTTTATTTCAATTTAGGTCACTCATGTTCCATCCTGAGTTCACTTCCATTTTCCAAGAGGAAAGGTATTTTTAAGAGTCATTTTTCCCAAGTAGAAAGGTTATTTTGAAAAATAGAAATGTATATTTTACAACCCATTTTATAAGGATGTTTTTAAAACTTTTTAAACAAAAAGCAATCAATTCTCTATATACTTTTATTAAAGAATTACAACTTTCACAGATAGCAAAATACATTGTTGCTATTACCAGCAGCATTTTCTTCATTTCTCCTTCAGCTACCAATAAAAATCATCCTTTTATAGGAAAATATCTTATGAATGTGGCCCAATTCAAAACAAACTACTTCTACCAGTAAAATATTGTAGCTTCCGTGCTGTCACACTGATTACTTAGCTACATGAAAAGCTACAGAAACCACGAGAAAAAAGAACTTCAAAAAGAGTATGGCAAAACCATAAATGTTCTCAATTTTGTGACATTTAGTAACTCTTCTGACCACTCTAAAAAGTGGTTCTTTTAAAAAGCACTGAGACTGGGTATTCCATTTAACTCTGATGTTTCTATATGATTAACATATGCAACACAAAAGTAATCCGGCCTAATTCTGAATTTATGTAATTATAATAAACACACAGATGTTGGTCCTAAATGTCCTTTCATTAGAACCAGAGAATTTTATCTCCAACAATTTCTCTGCTTTAGCAAAATACTTAAAGTAGGTAACGAATTAAGGATGATAGTTTAATAAACTATCCTTTTAGCTAGGTACTGCAGATGCCACTGATGAGAAAAGCTGATATACTGGCAAATATGAAAAATAGCAAATTAGTCCCATTAACTTCTTCACTAAAAATTATTTATATTATACTCTCATTTGCGACTGATGCTGAGGTTTCAAATTTAAAAGCAAAAAAATCAAAAAGCCACTTTTTGCTACTTTGTTCTAAAGTAAGATTTACAAATTTCTCTGAAGCAGCAAAACTATCTCATTATCAATGATGTATGTTATTTTCATTTGGAAAGAACTAAATGTATTAGGACTCACACACAGTGGTTTGGCTGACCATAAATAAATGAAACATATTTTTCCCACCATGAAGTACCGAGTTACAACAAATGTATTAAAAAAACTTTATTTTCTTGAGAGTGCATACAAAATGTTACGTAAACACTGTTAGTATTACCTTTAATGTGAAGACATTCTTATTACTTCAGATTTGAATGTATTATAAATAGGTCATGTGTCTCCTCCAGAAACATTAAAGGCCACACTGGGTGATATGACCAAAGAAAACTTTAGCCTCTTACAGGCTAAACAAAGTACAAAATGTGAAAATAAAAAAATAAAGAGCAAATCAAGAAAGAGAAAAACACAGCTCAGGATATGCATTTCTGAATCAGCAATTTAACATTTTAATTCCTAAATCAAAAATGTCAAATTTTACAAAACAAACATATATATGTTCTTTACCATTTTTCTCAAAAGATGTTTTATACATACATTCATATTTGTGTGTGTGAAATAACTACAAGTATTACTGATTAAATAAATCGGGCAACTGCTAGCAGCTCTCAAACAGTAAATGAAATGAGCTTGTTATGTAGACAATTTTCAGCCCCTTGAAATAACATCTGGTCTTAGGATTCTTTTTTAGAATGCAGTTGGTATTTTTAGCTAGGAAATGGGAGAAACACACTCACTGTGTTCATACTCACACAGAATGGAGTATCTAACTGGCAATTTCAGTTTAACTTATGCTATAATAAAATGCATGAATAACTACCTGAACATTTGAGAAATTTCTAAAACTAAAGTACTACTTCATTATACAAAAACTATTATGTATCAATTATGTTCATTTCTGATGAGTTTGCATATAAACTAATGTGTTTGTGAAAGCAAACTGGAATGCAGACCAAGTACAGGAGATCCAGGTTCCTTGCTTTAATGAGTATTACAAAGCAGCACTGGGTTCAGCATACTTCAGACAGGCCTACTCACTCACCTGGTGAATTCCATGCCAGTCTACTCTGATGATTAAATATATTAAGGAAAGAAATGGTCCCAAAGGATAAGTGATGAAACCTTACGGATATGGTCTTGGGCCAAAACCACAACCAAACTCCATGTAAGGTACAATCTCTCACACATACAAACACACATACCACATACACAACCACACACAAAAAATTTAACACACACACACACAATGTTCCTGCTATTGTCCAGTAATTCCCTCCCACTCCCAAAGTAATATACTATAAACTATAACACAAATACAGTAAGTACACTGTAGCCTCAATTTAAACTGGGTGTTGGCTGGGTCCATTATGAGAAACACATCACAGGTGGTACTGTGTTGTGAAGTCTGTTTAGTACTACTAATGACTAAAGCCCTCCGAATAGGTCCAAAACAGACCCATATATTATCAAATATTAGTCATTATGGAAAATGTTATGATGAGGCTACAGTGTATCTGATAATGTTGAGAATTTAGATTACAAAATTAGCATTCAAACTAAGAATACTTAATAGTATAAGTTATAAAAAGAAATGGATAGAATTTTCACTGCAATGTGGATACTATTCCCATCTCACCCCTTCCATCCCAATATATTATAACCTGAAAGATGGATTACTTGGTGCCACTGGTATCAATACATTAATGCTTTATTATCATCTTGACTGCTAATTCCAGTTGTCAAAAATGAACATTTCCCTTCTAAACGTAATCAAGAATGAGGACCAAACTCTTTAAAATAAACACACCTGACGTAAAATTTTAAGACAGTTAGAAAGCAAGAAAAAGAAAGAAGTATCACTGGGTAAATTATGATTACACAGATTTGAATCACATTAGCTTATTCCTGAATAATGTAAACTTTATCCTATTAAAAAACTTCATCTTTAAATTATTGAAATGCTTACATTTATTGACAAACCATGCATTTTCACAAAATTAAAACCTGAAATAATTTTCCACCTAACATGTTTCGTTTCACCACTCAATATACCCTATAAAACTAAGTTAACATTTCTGTATTTTCTTATAATACCATTCATATTAGTTTGTAAGTAGGAATAAAAAGAAAATGAGTTCTAAATAAATGACACAGGAGGCAATAAATTGACACATGACAAGTAAATAAAAGGCTAAAGCACTCCAATACCATTGAAACTGTTTTAATGTTGTTGCAACTCCAAAATGCAACAATCATCAGCTTGTAAAGACCCAAATTTCAAAAATTCATTTTAATTACTCCTTCAAACCTATTTTACAAAATAAAGGCAAGAGACATTTAAATCCTCCTTGTCCTAGTTGTGCTATCTATGTTCCTAACTTGTTTTCTATCACTCTAGTGTATGCTGCAATTCCCATCAGATGCTATATAAGAAAAAATAAAATAAAATATTAACCTCTGCTTCAATGTATAGTTTCCAGAATCTGCCAGAACTGGGGAACTGGGCAACAAGGCGTTCATAAGTCTTCCGTGCTTTGTCTATAGGTTGATTCTAAAATTGAAAACCAATAAACAGCATTTACAATGTTAGGATTATGAAAATATTATTTACTGCAGAACCAAGTAGTGTGATTGGACCCATAGAGAAGGAAATGTAATCCTATATCACTAAACCTGTGCCTCTCGAATGAGAATGCTCCAAGCGTCAAGGTCATATGGATTCTCTTCTAATTTCTTTTCCGCTTTCTTCACCTTCTCTGGGACATACTCAGCTGCCTGGAGGAAAGAAAAATAAGGAACTGATGTTACTGTTTTAAAAGTTCCATGCCTAATTTAATCCAAGCACAGTTATCAGTCCCCAATACAAGGCATAAAAATGTCCTCTTACAAAAGAGGTCTGCGTTTTCTATAATCTATATATAGATTATATATCTATATCATAGATTATCTATCATAAATTTATGATTATCTATCATAAATTACCTGCATAAAAACAAAATTTAGTGATCACATACTTTTGAAAGCCATTATTAAATTTAAGCAAACCCATCTTTTACATTAAACATAGAGCAGCCATTCTCAAACTCTGTGGTCTCAGGACCCCTTTTATATTCTTAAAAATTACTGAGTATGCCAAAGAGCTTTTGTCCATGTCATTACTTCAATATTTACTACATTAGAAATTAAAACTGACAAAAATGTTAAATATTTATCCATGTACAATAAAAAATTATTTACATATTAACATAATATTTTTATGCAAAATAAATTTAAAAATTCAGTGGGAATATCCTATTTTATATATTTGCAAATCGTTTAGTATCTGATTTTTTTTAAAGGTAACTGGATTTTTCTGTCTGCTTCTGCATTCAATCTGCTGTGATATCACATCATGTAAAAATTCCACTGTACTCTCGGTAAGAAATTAAGAGTGAAAGGGCAAAAAAAAGTATCTTAAATTTATTATAAACTATGAACTCACAGATTCTCTGAAAGTCTTAGGAACCTCCCAGGTCCCTGAACCAATTTTGAGAAACACTGCTGTGTTGACAAATACAGAGCATTCATCCTGAGCCACAAAAGTAAAAGCATGAACTGACATGGAAATTGTATTCTGATGTAAAGGTTTTCACAATGTGATTCACAAATTGTATATACAGGATCATTAAAACTATTAAAAAGAAATTTGCAGTAAGATTTATAAGATCGTACTAAAATATTTAGTGCTCACGTGTGGGTGAGTTTTATTTTTATTATAAAAATATAATCTTGGGGAGCCTAAGTGGCTCAGTGGGTTAAGGCCTCTGCCTTCGGCTCAGGTCACGGTCTCAGGGTCCTGGGATTGAGCCCCACATCGGGCTCTCTGCTCAGCGGGGAGCCTGCTTCCCTCTCTCTCTGCCTGCTTGTGATCTCTCTCCCTCTGTCAAATAAATAAATAAAATCTTAAAAAAATAAAAAATCTTAAAAAAAGTAATGCCTAAAATAGCCAACATCTGAGGCAAAAATACAAGTACTACTTCTCAAATTGTTCAGAACACCACCTGGGTGGCTCAGTCATTATCTGCCTTCAGCTTAGGTCATGATCCCAGAGTCCTGAGATTGAGCCTTGGAATTGAGGGCTGGCTCCCAGCTCAGCAGGAAGCCTGCTCCTCCCTATCCCACTCCCTTGCTAGTGTTCCCTCTCTGGCTGTCTCTCTCTCAGTCAAATAAATAAATAAAATCTTAAAAAGAAAAAAAAAATACCACTATGTGCCACAAAAAAAAAAGTGATATTCAAATAAGTCAGATAAATGTTAATTTATAAAGTTCTGTTTTGTCTTTTTGCAGGACTTCTTGAAATCTAGAATATGGCAATACAGAATAATATTTAAGAGACAGGGAAGCATTGCCCCTGACTGACAGCTTTCTTTTTTCAGTGGCAATTAACATCTCATAGAAAAATAATGTCAGGGTATCTGGGTGGCTCAGTCGTTAAGCGTCTGCCTTTGGCTCAGGTCATGATCCCGGGGTCCTGGGATGAAGCCCCACGTCAGGCTCCCTGCCCATCGGCAAGCCTGCTTCCCCTTCTCCCACTCTCCCTGCTGTGTTCCCTTTCTACCTGTCTCTGTCAACAAATCTTTCTTTCTTTCTTTATTTGACAGAGAGAGATCACAAGTAGACAGAGAGGCAGGCAGAGAGAGAGGGGGAAGCAGGCTCCCTGCTGAGCAGAGAGCCCAATACGGACTCGATCCCAACATATTTGGCAGAGTACTAAATTTATTCATGTACAGTCAACAGAAGACCAGCAACTCACAAAGAAAATGGGCAATGCACTGGAACAGTTCATAGAAAAAATACAAATGTAAACCATAAGACAAGAGATCCAAAGTGTTTATAATCAACATTATACTGGCAAGAGTATGTAAAAACAGACATTCTCATACTGTTGGCGGGGGCAAATAGTAATGTGATAAAAATTTAACATGAATGTCTGACTCTGAATTCCACTTCTAGCAACTTCTACTGTACACATGCATGGATGTATACTGAAGAACAACTACTCAGCTGTTTACTGTTGCATAAAACCAAAAATAATTAAAGTAATCATATATAAAAGAACTAAGTAAATTAAGGAATTTGTTGTCACTAAAAAGAACAGAGCAGGGAAGGTCTATAGATAGCAACATGGAACTATCTCCATAATACTGGGTGTAAAAAAAAAATTGGGAGATGAGGTGGGGAGAGATAGACTCGCAGAAACACTCCCTTTACAGTGTATATACTCTTCTACTGTTTGAAATTTTAGTATTCACCTGAGAAATATTTGCTCAGTGCCTAGTATGTGCCACACATTCTTGAAGGGACACTTTGGGATACAACAAAATAAAGTCTCCTTTCAAAGAGTTTACTTCTTGAAAAAACAAACTTAAGAAAATATTTTAAAATAAAACCAGGATCTTAGTTTATAAGATACCAACTATGAAATGTTAATGATAAAATAAGAAGTGTGATACAGGAACTTTAAATCAGGAACTAAAAAACAGCTAAGCTATACCCGAATTGCTTTAGTTAACCAATGCTAACTAGTGTTTCAAAGCAGTCTGATGGGAGGTCTATTCACTCAAGATCCAGCTGCTGAAAATTAACCTACCAAATTAGATAATGTATACCACAATCTGTAAAAGAAGAGAGAAAACTCAAAAGATAGTGTCTAATATTCAACCAGCAAAATCACAGCAAGAAGTATAAATGTCTCCTTGCTAACCCTAACTCCTTTAGAGATTCTCAACCCTGGCAGCACATTAGAATCACCCGGGGCAAAGGGGCTCAAGCCCCACTATGTAGATCACTTAAATCAGAATCTAGAGGAACAAGGTGAACCACCACTACTTTTATTTTTATTTTTTTTTTTAACTCCCCAGATGGTTCTAATGTGCAGGCTCAGGTGAAAACCATAGCTCTCCAAGGGTTTCCTAATCCTTTTTGGTGCCTCAGAGCTTTCCAATAATAGTCTACTGAAGTCTTTGGGCTCTTTCTCAGAATAATCTTTTTTTTTTTTTTTTAAATAGGCTCTACACCCAATGTGATGCTTAAACTCACAATCCCAAGATCAAGAGTCCTGTGCTCTACTGACGGGGCCAGCCAGGTATCCCTCTCAGAATAATGTTCTTAAATACACACTATGAGAGATTTCAAAGCAAACAATTATATTGAAATATAATTACTGAAATATTTTTAAAATATTTTTTTAAATATTTTATTTATTTGACAGAGAGAGGGAGAGAGAGATCACAAGTAGGCAGAGAGGCAGGCAGAGAGAAAGAGGGAAGCAGGCTCCCCGCTGAGCAGAGAGCCCCATGCGGGGCTCGATCTCAGGACCCTGAGATCATGACCTGAGCAGAAGGAAGAGGCTTTAACCCACTGAGCCACCCAGGTGCCCCTATTTTTAAAATATTTTTAAAAGTTTTACAAAGTAATAGATACTTAACATATTAAATAACACAATCTAGTGATGAGGACAATAATATTTGGAATACTTATGTCTAATTACAGTTGTTGCTAACACCACCAGTGTGGTTTCTTGCCTACCTTCATAATAGATGGAAAGATTCAATTTCAGTTAGAGATTATTAAAATTTTTTCCCCTATCGGGGCGCCTGGGTGGCTCAGTGGGTTAAGCCTCTGCCTTCAACTCAGGTCATGATCTCAGGGTCCTGGGATGGAGCCCCGCATTGGGCTCTCTGCTCAGCAGGGAGCCTGCTTCCTCCTCACTCTATGCCTGCCTCTCTGCCTACTTGTGATCTCTCTCTCTGTGTGTCAAATAAATAAATAAAATCTTAAAAAAAAAAAAAAATTTTCCCCTATCCAACTTCACAGAACCCCTAAAATTCTAACCAGACACCTGGAGGATAGGGTTACAATGGAGCTAAGAACCCAGGCGAAGGATGCTGGAGAGCAGATGTTAAAAAAATGCATTAATCACTCCTTGTTAAATAATAACCCCATTTCATAATAAGAAATATAATTAAATTACATAATTCTATCCAAAATCCAGTTAAAATCTGAAAGAACCATGGCTCAGCTCTTTTTAGAATCTGTTACACTCCTAAATTATTTTCCTCTTGGCAAGGATGTAGTTAAATGTTCGTAAAGCTACATAGATAATTTTCGATCAAGTGTATTAATTAACAGGGAAGCTAAACAAAATGGCACAAAATATATTCTGGTAGTTATGGCCACATTTAATTCCTACAACAAAAAAATCACGTATCATCATGAACCAGTTGGGTAGCCAACAGCATTAACACTTTTGTTCTCTTGCCTGGGCATCATTGCTATAGCACAAAGGAAATTTGAAGTTTTCCAGTATTCCACAAAGGGATTGGATCTCCATAAAGAATGGAATTGTATTACTATTTCCTGAATCTACTGGATCAGAGGAATAGATCAGTTTAAGAAAAATTCAGACAAGCTTCCAGTGCTCATTTGAAATGGAATGGGGTCGGAACTGTGCTTAGTATAGTGAAAGAACAGCTGTCCCATGGTTACACACCCCAAAACTTATTACAGTAAGAAATTCTATAAAAATCCAGCTTTTGCCTTTGGAATGAACTATCATCCCATTATCATTCCTTAGGGAATGTTAATGGGGAGTAGGATGGAACTCCAAATCAAATGAGTAGAACAAAAGCTGGACTAGTTCCCAAGGCATGCATTACCAATATCAGATAGGCTCTGGGAATGTCTCTGACTTGCATAATTTTAAAAACCAAAAATAACACAACTGTATGGTGTATACGGAGTTACACACCAACATACACTATTTCAAATAGGTACAAAACTGAAAAATTGTGAACTAGATGATGTACTTTTTTGTCTAAGGACAAAATGTTACTTAGCACCTATCTCTAGCATCTGTTGTATGAATTGTTTTTCTAGTAGTAGGGTATTGCTAACATGACAACTGATTTTTTTTCTCTGTGAATAATAACAAGTGTACAACTGGCTAAAAGTATTAAGGAAGGGTAAGTCTATTACATGCTGACCTTTTTAAATTTTCTTTTTAATAATTTTTTAAGGCATAATCATATACAAGCCACTCATTTAAAGTATACAATTCACAATACATTTTTTTAAAACATCTTATCACCCAACAAGAACCATACTAACAGCCATTACCTTTCCCAAAGCCCTAGCCCTAGGCAACCACCAAACTACTTTCAATCTCCATAGATGTGCAAGTATTTCATGTAAATGGTATCATACAATAAAATGTACTGTTTCTAGCTTTTACTTGCGTGTTTCCAAGGTTTGTGTTTCATCATGTATCAGTATTTTCCTAATACCAAGTAAAATTCCACAATATGGATACACAAATACTACATTTTATTTATCTACTGATGGCCATTTGGATTGTTTAGTTTGTTTTTTTTTTAAGATTTTATTTATTTGACAGAGACACAGTGAGAGAGGGTACACAAGTGGGGGGGAGGAGCGGGAGAGGTAGAGAAGCAAGCTTCCCGCCAAGCAGAGAGCTTGACGCGGGGCTTGATCCCAGAACCCTGGGATCACGACCTGAGTAGAAGGCAGATGCCTAATGACTGAGCCACCCAGGCACTCATTTCCAGTTTTTGAGTGTTCATTTTGTGTTTTTACACACACACACACACACACACACACACACACACACACACACACACACCCCTACAGGTAAAACTGCTAAGTCATATGGTAATTCTATTTTTAACATTGAGGAACTGCCAGACTCTTTTCCAAAGTGATTGAACCATTTTACATTCCGACTGACAGTGTTAAGAGGGTTCCAATTTCTCCAGATCCTCACCAACACTTGTCTTTTGATGATTTTGACCATCCTACTGGATATAAAGTGGTAACTCACTGTGGTTTTGATTTACATTTCTCTGATCGCTAATAAAGTTCAGCATTTTTTGATGTTCTTACAGGCCATTTGTCTTTGGAGAAATATCTTTTCAGATTCTTTGCCCATTTTTAATTGGGTTATCTTTTTATTGAATTGCAAATCTTTTGTATTACAGATACAAGTCCTTTATTAGTTATCAGATTTACAAAAAGTTTCTCCTATTAGGTGGGTTTTTTCACTTTCCATGATTAATCTTTTATTACGTGAAGCCAACCCAGACAAGGGCCTCACATGCATTATGCACTATTTCAATGGTTCTCAAACTTTCTGTAAAAGAATCACTCTACATTCTTAAAAACTGAAGAACCAAATATTTTTAAATGTGAATATATCTATCAATATTATCATATTAGATAAAATTGAGAAAAAAATTTTAGTTCATTTTAAAGTAATTTTATTTAAAAATATTTTCCAACACAGAGGCGCCTGGGTGGCTCAGTGGGGTAGGCCTCTGCCTTGGGCTCAGGTCATGATCTCAGGGTCCTGGGATCAAGCCCCGCACCGGGCTCTCTGCTCAGTGGGGAGCCTGCTTCCCCCCCACCCCCGCCTGCCTCTCTGCCTACTTGTGATCTCTCTCCCTCTGTCAAATAAATAAATAAATAAAATATTAAAAAAAAAAAAAACCTTTTCCAAAACAAAAAAAATAATTAGTGAAAACAATGGCAGTTTTATGTTTTTATGACACTTTAATGTCCGGCTGAATAGAAGACATTATCTGCTTCAGCTTTCAATCTATTGCAATATATTGTTTCTGATGAAGTATGACTATATAATTATAGTTATGAAGTATATGACTATGTATGTAGTTGGGAAAAGGAAAAGCACTTTTAATAGCCTTTTCATATAACTGTGGATGCCTCATCAACAATTACACGAAAAACTTTGAAAAACTCTAAGCTTTACTGAAACTGCATACCAGTTTCTATATGGCAGCTTAATTAATATTAGGGGGTAGGGTAACTGGAGTAGGAGGGGGGAAATGACAAACATGATTAATGACTGAAAGAATAAAATAATCTAATTTATTTTTCCCATTCCCACCAGGGAAGTACAACTTTCACAGAAAAAAAAAAATAGTTCTCCTCCAGATAGCTGTTTTTGTGGTAAATGGGGAGGGTGTGATGCTAGAGCTCATGCTGAAATTAAATTAAAGATCAGTGAAACTTTAACCCAAGGGATGAACATCAAAAGTATAGGGGAGAAGATGGTAAATTAAAAGATTTAAACCTATATAAATAGTTCAGGACCATGGTGAACAGAACCAGAGAATGAGTCTCTAATATGGTTTTGTAATGAATATTTTCCACTATTAAGGGTAATGACTGATTAAATACATTACAGGGAGGAAAACCATAAAATACTATCAAAGCCCTAACTATCTTCAAATAATCTGCAGATTTTTCTCCACTTACTTTATCAAGAATGTATTCAAAAACAACTATTATGGTTCAGGTATCTTCAACCTCTACATGGTTTGCAAATTCTACATAAAAATCACCTTGGTACTTGTTTCAAATGAAGATTGTCAAGTATCACAGAATCTGTTATAATAAGTCTGAAATTAAGATGTACACACCCATACTTGTATAAAAGCACCTAAGTGATTATGCTGCAATGGGCTATGGACTCCATTTGGAGAAACACTAATCTGTTCCGTAAATACATTTTCCAAAACTTGTTTCCTTAAAATTAAAGTAGCATCAGACCTAAGTCACTTCATTTTTTTTCTAAAACATTAATAAAGCTGCATAAATTATACTATCTATGTGAAGTCTTTAGTCTCCCTTGGTAGTTAGCCTTTATTCAAAATTAAAAATACAAAAAAAAAAAATTAAAAATACAGAGTGGCACTTTGCAAGACTATCTGCAAGTAGTAACTGAGATGATTCATATGCCTAGAGAATAAAGCACTTTATGTAACAGGTGACATTAGGACTGAATGCCAGCTTAGTCCTATGTATATTCCTTTACCAGTGCAACAGAACTGTACCAGATTTTTTTGGTAAATGAATCTGAGTATGTATCCTGCATATAATTCAGCCCTTCCAGAGACGAAAAATCTACTGAACATGTAAACAATTCAAACTTAAGAAAAAACAGGCTAAAGATTATTGGTCCAAATAATGATACTTATCATATATGCTTATTAAATCTGCTTATTCATTCCCTAGGAAACAATAGCTGCAACTACAAATAAAAATCTGAATCTTTTAGAATTCAAAAAATGTGGCTTTAGACCAAAAGTATCCAAAATATTCACTAGATAAACTAAATAAAACATTAGAAAAATCATCATTTAGGGCATAGTTTTTTCCTCTTGGCTTTATTCAGTATTTATTGATTATAAACTATCCATTAACCTAAAAATGTGCTAACTCAAATCCCTTTTTATATAAATTCTCATGCCATTACCAACTGCCCAGCAAAACAAAAAAAGACTCAAATTCACAGCTAGGTCTTGTCTAAAGAGAAAAGATTTAGAGACAATGGCAGAAAAGCTTACAACTATGAACTGGTTTTGGCAATTATCCACTTAATAGGTACAAACACCTCAACACAGATTTTGCAACTCTGGAAAGTCTTATCTGGGATGTAAGCTGTATTCCTGAAACTCCTACATTCTTAATGCTGAAGGAATGCAACCTCTCTTAACACTGCCCCTTTCTATTGTAATTCTAAGGAAAACCAATACTTATATAAACACAGATCAATCTCTTAGGAACAATTATTGCCAACTAGAGTATTCTACATGGCCAAAATATTAACAAAAAAGATGAACTCAATTTTGGCTGCCCCAAACTGTTATATGAGTATCACAACAGGAGGAAAAGTTGGAAAGGCTATTATTAAAGATTGTTAAAAATAGGTAAGACTAATTGGGCCCAAAGAACACATCATCTAATATACATACCTGGCCCTTTCCCTTACCACTCCCCCCAATCCACTTAGGCTTTTTTTAATTAAGATTCTATTTATTCATTTGAGAGACTGACAGAGAGCACAAGCAGGGGGAGGGGCAGAGGGAGAGGCAGGGGGGGAGGGTCCTCCCCCTCCCCCGCTGGGAACCTAACATGGGGTTCGATCCCAGGACCTGGAGATTGTGACCTGAACTGAAGGCAGACACTTAACCATCTGAGCCACCCAGGTGTCCCTCCACTTTGGCTTTAAAACTGTTGATTAGGGCGCCTGGGTGGCTCAGTTGGTTAAGCGACTACCTTGGGCTCAGGTCAGAATCCTGAAGTTCTGAGATAAGAGTCCCATTATCAGGCTCCCAGCTCCACGGGGGTCTGCTTCTCCCTCTGACCTCCCCTCTCATGCTCCCTCTCACTCACTCCCTCTCTCAAATAAATAAATAAAATCTTAAAAAAATTGTTTTGATACTATCATTATCTTTTAATTGCTAGTAAGTAGTAATGGTTACCCAACAAAACCTTAAACCAGATTTTGGTTTTCAACACTATGTGTTTTCATCTTTTTTTTTTTTTAAAAGGTTTTATTTATTTATTTGACAGAGGAGGGAGATCACAAGTAGGCAGGTGGGGGGGGAGAAGCTCCCTGCTGAGCAGAGAGCAGGGATGCAGGGCTAGATCCCAGGACCCTGAGATCATGACCTGAGCCGAAGGCAGAGGCTTCAACCCACTGAGCCACCCAGGCGCCCCTCATCTTTCATCTTAATAAGAATATAGCAGGAAACATTTTTCATTATTTTCCTTATTGTCCCAAACTTATCTTTCACCAAAAGACAAAAGTGATTTATGGCCCCAAGTTCCCCTCTTTAAGAACTACCGATAATTATGCTTCTTCAGGTTATGCAAATTTTCCAAAGTAAGGATCATTTTGTTTACAATATAGGCCTTCCTAATTCTAGGTCGGTTACAGGTTGTTTTAAAATTGAAGTCTTGTGTGCCTGGGTGGCTCAATTGGTTGGGCGTCTACTCAGTGGGGTAGAGTCTGGTTCTACTCTACACTGAGTTGGGCTCCTTACTCAATGGGGAGTCTGCTTCTGCCTCCCCCCGGGGCCCCACCTCGTGCTTGCTCTCTCTCTTGCTCAAATAAATAAATAAAATCTTAAAAAAAAAAAATCTTATCTCTAAAAGATGAGTGCAGAAACAATGTTAGGGATTTAAAGGTTTAAATGAATAGGCCTAGCTGAGCACATTTCTCTCCCTCTTCTTATCTAACTAAACTTCAGGAACCCCCCACTCTTGTGCCCAAATTATTTTACTTCGTATTTATGCACCAGTCCTCCCCAAATTAAATTCTATGGGAATTTGTAATGTATGTCATACAGCCTAAATGCAAAGTTCATCCATTCATTTATTGAACACCTTTAAGTATCAAAACAGAATTTCCTAGATTCCTAGATGCAAGCATGGATGAATAAGGCAGTCCCTTCAACTCATGTACAAACCCAGGGGAGGAACTCTAGACAACAGCTAAATGCTGTAGGGGTACTGCACAAGATAAAATGGAGCTAAAAAAGAACAAGATCAAAAGTTGAACCAAGCAGGGGCGCCTGGGTGACTCAGTGGGTTAAAGCCTCTGCCTTGGGCTCAGGTCATGATCCCAGTGTCCTGGGATCGAGCCCCACATCGGGCTCTCTGCTGAGCAGGGAGCCTGCTTCCCCCCTCTCTCTGCCTGCCTCTCTAACTACTTGTGATCTCTCTCTCTCTCTCTGTCAAATGAATAAATAAAAGCTTTAAAAAAAAAAGTTGAACCAAGCACTAATGTATGTATGTATGTATGTTATGTTGTTTGTGTGTGCGTGTATTTACAAATATATATCTACAGAGACACACACACAGGACAAAAATATAGCCATAATTCCACACATGAACCAGATGTGTTCTCATTAGGGAGTAGGAAGGAACCTACAAGCGCATAGTTTTGTCACCACCGAACTGGCAAAAACAGTAATCAAAAATACAGATAAAAAATGCCAAGGTAAATTAAAGCACTCTCTATAATCAAAACGGAACTTCCTCATGAGAAAGAAAAAAAAAAAAGACTACGATAAATCTTAGCAAGCCATCCTGCTTGTTTACAATAATTTTCCCTTTCAGAGGGCACAAATTTATAGATTCAGTACCAAGAAAGTAATGACCATCCGTATTTTTGAATAACAAATATAAGATACTATCAGGTTTATTTAACTAATTTTTTTGGGGCTTCAATGCTATGATGCTAAAAGAAATCTACAACTATTTTACCATATTCTTTGTCCATAACATCCCTTGGCATCTTTCCAAAGCAAACGCCCCATTCAGAGTTGCTCTGATTTTTTTACTATTCTTCAGTTGTATTTAGTTTCTTTTTCTTGCCTATCATTTCAGCTCATTTTAGGTGTTCTTTCCTCTAAATAGTCACTGATTAGTTAAAAGGTTATTGAGAAACACATCATCAACCTACAGAATACTAACTGCAAAGGGAAAAATAATCCTCTCTCCGCAAAATTTTTAAAAAAAGAGAAAGGAAAAAAAATTCTTTACAGAAAAATATGAGACTGTCAGAAAGACCAAACAATTTTTAAAACACCACAATTGGGGCACCTGAGTGGCTCAGTGGGTTAAAGCATTTGCCTTCAGCTCAGGTCAGGATCTCAGGGTCCTGGGATCTAGTCCCGCTTTGGGCTCTCTGCTCAGAAGGGAGACTGCTCTCCCCCTCCCCCGCCCACCTCTGTCTACTTGTGATCTCTCTCCCTGTCAAATAATCTTTTTTTTTAAAAAATGAAAGAAAAAAAAAAAAAAAAACCACCACCATTCACCGCCTCCAATGTAGTAACTGATTTATTCAAGAATTATTAATTGACAAATAACTAGTTAAAAGGTTATTGAGGAATACAAAATCAACCCACAGATTACTAACTGCAAAGGAGAAAATAATCCTTCACAATGAAGAAACCCACTAGTCATCACCCTACCCAAATAATCAAACTTAACCATCACTAATAGTGGAACAACCTAACCACCTGGCATGAAGTGCCTTTTGATGTAACATGATACCATTCTACCCAAAAATATTTAAGCCACATATTAATCAAAGCTCTCAGTTTAGACCTAACCAACCACAAAGTTTTCAGGAAATAACAAAAGCTGAAGGGACAAGTTAAATGATACCACACACAAAAAACATCAAATCAACCCAGAAAATGAGAAGTTTTTACTAGAAAATTGTCATGGATTCTTCAGACAGACAATATCCCTGGGAGAAAGGCGGGTGGGGGAGGGGAGAACTATTCAAGAGACACAACAAAATGATCCATGTAAACCCAGAGTAGATTCTGGTAAAATAAAGTAAAAGAAAATAAAGAAAAAAATAAGGAAAATCCCGTGAATCGTATTTTTGGAAATGTGAACAGGAACTGAGATTCAGAAATGATACGTTATTACTATTAATTTTCTTAGGTGAGAAAGCGGTATGGTTATATAACTGCATCAATGTCCTTATATAAAAGAATGATGAAATATAAGGGGCTGAAATATGTGTCGACTTACTTTCAAATAAGTATGTATGCAGAGATAAAACAAGTAGGGAAAAACAGTTAGCAACTGTTGATTCTAGGTGAAGAACTGTATTGCAGGCATTCATTGCACTTTTCTTTCAACTTTTCTCTATGTACTAAACTTTGCACCCTAAAACTTTTAAGTTAATTTCTTTTCCTGTAAATTTTCACCACCATCTATTCCATTTAAAACACCACAGTTCTGAAATATTCAAGGTCATGACATTTCAGTGTCTTTATAAATTTAGATAAATTTAAGAATTAACAAGATCTGGAAACTTTCAATAAAACCTTAGGACATTGCTACTCCTCAGCTTTCAAGTGACAAAATATGAGGCCACCTCAGTTAAACGTTAAGTATACACAAACAGATTAGATGTAATAATTTTGAGACTTGAGACTTCGCATTTTGGGGCATTGTGACAGCATGTAAAATGTGAACAGGATGTCAGTACTGAAACCAGCCAACGAGCAAACACAAAACTTAATTTAGCAAGATTTCCCGACATAATGACTTTTACAGTCACCCAGACGATTCAAGAGTATCTCCAACTTTGCCTCATCTCTGTCAACCTCCAAAACAGCTTCTACCTTCTAAGCTGGGGATTTAAAAAACAAAAACCTAAGTGTAGTTCGTTACCACGGCAACGGGAAATTTCAGGAAATTGAGACTGCAGGGCTAGCTAGCCTCCATTTTAAAAACTATTTACCTAAACATACCAAGACTTAAATCGAAAAATAAATGTAACGACATCTTTCCTAAGGTATGAGTTTCCTCTTTCAAACTAAAAGGTAGTGTTTACCAAAATTCTGAATAAAGAGCAAAAGAACCAAATCATTTTACTAAATATCTGATCTTCACAATATTTATAGGTCACTTACATCCAGTACTAAAGCAGATGCTTTTATTTACAGTGGCAAAAACCGACTTCTCATTTCCGATTTATCAAATTCTGCAATATTTGTGTCGCTTGAAAAACGAAAATGAAATGCGTACAGAAGAGAAAAAGAAGAAAGCCACACAATTCCCAAATCTCGGCATAACCATGCTTTTCTCCTACACTGCTTCTTTCTTCACTCGCCCTAGCAAGAGACTTTCTCCACATGAGTCTCATCTCCGATTATTTCTCAAACTGGTAACCTATTCCTGGGTATATCGGAGAGGGGGCAGAGGAAACACTGTCAAGTTTTTCGAAAACAGCGACTACGCGTTAAAGTAATCAATTCCTAACCACCCTAATATCAAAACAAAATGCTATCAAAGGAAGGTACTTACAGAAGCAGTCCCATGAACCTAACTAAACAGGACGAAGCAGCTTCCTGGCTATTGTCTAGAATAAATATTTGTTCTTATTAACGCCTAAGGCAGACAAGCCAAGAAATAATTTCAGATCTCAGTCAGGTCTTCCTCCCCATTCCCACATTCTCCTATATCCGCTCCTCCGGGTCCATTAGACCCCGATTCCTTCCTCAGGCGAACATGGCTGGAGTACTCGGACCGACACAGACGTGAAGAGAAGAGGTCGCCACGAGGCCCCACCACTCTCTTTCCTCACCTGCTCCGGGGCGCCGTCTCCTGACATGGCCTCAGCTGCTTAGAAAGATAGAACTGGCCCGCGATGCGAAGCTAGAAAAGAAAAATTAAACAAAAAACCACCCCAAACCAGTAAAGTTCCCCCTGCCCAGCGGAGCCAGACCGCCAACACCAAACGCCACCGCCCACTCAGATATGAATTAAAATGGCTGCGCCCCAGCCGGACGAGGAGAGAGGTGTGGCTCCTGCATTAACTTCCGGGGCAGTGGGCGGAGCTAAGGTCGCAACTCGCCAGTTACTTGGCCGCGCAGATGCAGAGAGAACCCAGAAGTGGGCCTAATGCCTGTGCTGACGTCACGACCCTGGGCTAGGGAGTTGTTGCTGAGCTGGCTACAACCGGCTGGGAGGCGGGAAACTGTTTAGCCTGGAGGCTCGCGCGCCTTTTGGAATTTAATTATCAAGCTGTGGAACCTGGTTTTTCACTGTTGAAGCCTGACTGCCAATTAGTTTAGTTCAGGCAAACTGGCCTTCTTAGGGCAGTGCTAAGTTTAAATGCCTTATATATTTTGGAAATACGGAATATATATCGAGGTTTTCTATGGTCTAAGGTAATGCTTTCTGTGCTTCTTCGGGATGACAGGAACAGATTAAGCCCATATTAATATATACCGCCATTATCTCCTATTGTGTCTAAGGTTTTGTTTTTTTTTATTTGACAGAGATCACAACTAGGCAGGCAGAGAGACGGAAGCAGGCTCCCTGCTAAACAGAGAGCCCCATTCAGGGCTCGATCTCAGGACCCTGAGATCATGACTTGAACCGAAGGCGGATGCTTAACCTACTGAGCCACCCAGGCGCCCCTGTCTAAGGTTTTAACATCTGTAAGGCCCAGTTTCTAAGCTCAGCATCTCACCATGATTCTTCGTATGCAAAGTGGAGGTAATAGCAGTCAGACTCTGGAGCCAGACTCCATTCCTTTGAATCCTGGCTTCCTCTCTCACTTTATGGGTAACCATGGGCAATTTAACTTTGCCTGTGCCTGTTTCTTTGCCTATAGATAGAAATAATGGGCAATTTAAATAAGGTGTGCATGTAAAAGTGCTCAGAGCGGGTCTGGCATAGCCCAAGATTAAGTGAGAACAGTTCTCTTAAGCTAATTTCCAGTTAAAGTTTATCATACTGTGTCTCCTTTCATCCTCCTCGCCGATAGCAGCCTACATGCCAAAGTAAACTTCAACTTTTCCCATACGCACCTTACGGTTTTCACTCTCCGTGCTTCTGCTTATATTTCCACCACCCTTTCCACAGCCTGAATTTATACCCAAGTAATCAGACACATGAAGAAAAGATGTATGTTAACACAAAGATGTAAATGTTTATTGCACCATCCAACAATAGAGGACATTAAGTATATTACAAAACATCTCTACAATGGAATCTTATGGGGCCAGTAAACTGATGCTAATGTACAATGACTGACAGATATCCATGATATTGTTACCTGAAAAAGAATGCAAAAATAGTGCACATTATATAGGAGATATATATACACACACGCACATTACCTTAAAATATTAGAAGATGAAAAGCATTTATCTCCAGTTTGGGTGTCACATAATTTTCCTTTTTATCTGTTTTCTGGGTTTGTCTATGATTGATTAATGTAAGAATAAGTCTTTGGGGCGCCTGGGTGGCTCAGTCGTTGAGCGACCTTCGGCTCAGGTCATGATCCCGGGGTCCTGGGATGGAGTCCCGAGTCCGGCTCCTTGCTCTGCAGGAAGCCTGCTTCTCCTGCTGCCACTCCCTCTGCTTGTGTTCCCTCTCTAGCTGTGTTTCTCTCTGTCAAATTAAAAAAAAAAAAAAAAAATCTTTAAAAATAGTATCCGCACACATACAAAAGAATAACATTTGTGTTCTATTCTTCAAAGTTGGACTCAAATACTGTTTCTTCCTAATATTTTTGTGAAAGACTTCAAATAGATAAAAGTTCAAAAAATAAGCCAATGAATGTCTATATCCCCACAGCTTGATCTAGCGACTAACATTTTGACATGTCTGCTTTATATGTAGGTTTTTACATGTATAGAATGCTTTTTGCAAAATAATTTGAAAGCAAATACAAACATCATGACACTTTATCCAAAAATAAATCAATTTATGTTTTCTGAGAATGAGACATTCTCCTTCGTAACTACAGTATCATTATCACACCTAAGAAAATTAATAGTTATTTCCTGACATTGTTTACTATTCAATTTATATTCAAATTTCCCCAGGTATCCCAAAAATGTCTTTTTGGAGTTTTTTTTAAACAAATCAGGATCCAATAAAGTTTCAAGCATTGCGTTTAGTAGTTCTTCAGTTGCTTTTATTCTAGAAATAGTCCTCTCATCTCTTTATTTTTTGAGTTTTTTATGGGACCTGACTGGTTTTCTCTAGCAATGTCCCATATTCTGGGTATATCCAAAAATGTACTATAAAGGAGTGATAAAATTCAGGTTAAACATTTTGGCAAGAAAGGGCGCCTGGGTGGCTCAGTCAATTAAGTGGCTGCTTTGGCTCTGGTCATGATCTCAGGATCCTGGGATCAAGCCCCATGTCAAGCTCCTTGCTCAGCAGGAGTCTGCTTCTCCCTCTCACTCTCCTCCGTGCTCTCTCTCTCTAATAAATTAAGAAAATCTTTAAAAAAATTTTTTTGTCAAGAATATGTCACAGATATGGGGCGCCTGTGTGGCTGAGTCGGTTAAAGTCTCTGCCTACGGCTCAGGTCATGATCTCAGGGTCCTGGAATAGAGGCCTGCATCAGGCTCTCTGCTCAGCGGGGAGCCTGCTTCTCCCTCTCACTCTGCCTGCCTCTCTGCCTACTTGTGATCTCTCTGTCAAATAAATAAGTAAAATCTAAAAGGAAAAAAAAAAGAATATGTCACAGGTATAGCTATGTATTTCATTGTACTATGTTGGGAGATACATCAAACTACTAATTTGGTGCTAAGTTTGATCACTTGTTTGGGTGACTATGGGTTCTCTTCTTTAGGTACATTTCACCCTTTGTAGTTAAGGAGCAGATAATTGCAGAGTAAGGCGTTGGAACAGTGCTAGTTTCCTGTTCCCCAACAAATTTTCACCACAGTTTGGTCATCTACTAATAAATCTTCCCTGAATTAATAGTGAAATCCTTGATGATTAAATAAAAAATTTTTAATTCTATTATTCCTTCTACATTAATAGAAAGTGCCGTGAAAAAGAACTCTTCCTCATTAATACATAAAACCTGGTAACTGCTTAATTTTTTCCCTTTGATGACAAATTTCCAAAGTAAAGATATTGATTTAATATCTCTTTCAAGCAATAGAAAATGATTTTTTTTCTGGATTTTTCTCTTTGAGTATCTTGTGGATTCATGAGTTTTTTAAAACTTAAGTTGTTTTGATCAATTGTAATCATTATTCCTTTGGGGCCAGTATTAGTCCCTTTAGACTGGGTAACTGGGTCCCATGTCTTTTTAACATGATGTCGTTAGTTTTAGAAAACTTCCTAACTTACTGATACAAAATGTCTTAGACTCACTTATATATCTTCTCTGTTATAGAATTGTACCTTCCCGGTCACAGACCTAGACTCAGTCATTTCTCCAAGGTACGTTGGTTCCTTCAGTTTGGAAATGGTAATAGAAATAAAATGTGGGCAATAGATATTCTTTGCTATTGGGTGCGATTGTTTCTAGGCCTTTTCAGTATGCAGATATAGGAAATGTATTTTTTAAATTATTATTTCATTTATTGATTTCCAATTCAAATTTAACAGATTATCTTTTTTTCTTTGTTATTTCTACATTTGTATCTCATTTCTCTTACTCTTGGTCCTTACAAAATATATTAAAAAGTTTTTAGATTACATCAAAATAAAAAGCTTCTGCACAGCAAAGGAAACTATCAACAAAACTAAAAGACAACCTACTGATAAAGGGTTAGTATCCAAAATATATACAGAACTTATGCAACTCAACACCAAAAAACCAAATAATCCAATTAAAAAATGGGCAGAAGACATGAACAGGCAATTCTCCAAAGAAGACATACAGATGTCCAACAGACACACAAAAAGATGCTCAACATCCCTTATCATTGAGGAAATGCAAATCAAAGCCACATTGAAATATCACCTCACACCTGTCAGAATGGCTGAAATCAAGAACACAGGAAACAACAAGTGTCCACGAGGATGTAGAGAAAAAGGAATCCTCAGGCACTGTTGGTGGGAATGTGAACTGATGTAGCCACCTATGAAAATGGTATGGACAGTCCTCAAAGATTTCAAAATAGAATTATCATATGATCTAGTAATTCTACTATTGGGTATTTATGAAAAGACTAATTCTAAAGGATATATACACCCTCATGTTTATTGCAGCATTATTTACAATGGCCAAATTATGGAAGCAGCTAAAGTGTTCATCAATAGATGAATGTATAAAGAAGATGTGGTACACACCCACACACAACAGTGGAATAGTATTCAACCATAAAAAAGAATGAAATCTGGCCATTTGCAACAACATAGATGGATCCAGAGAGCATAATGCTAAGCAAAATAAATCAGTAGAGAAAAACAAATACCATACGATTTACCTTTATGTGGAATTTAGGAAAGAAAACAAATGAACAAAAGAAGGAAAAGGAACAACCTAAAAAGTGACTCTTTTTTT
>CM053613.1:20706034-20716440 GCA_028646535.1 Procyon lotor | reverse complement strand
TGTCCTTACATTATGTCATATTAAGGATATTCAGTCAGGGTGCCTAGTATAAAAGTCATTTGAAATAATTCTTGTCTCTCTGAGTTTATGTGAGCAATTTGACATACAGTTAGGTTCAACTGTTTCATTTGGTTTCAATTTTAATGGTTGCTCTTTTTATCTGTAATTTTATTTTTAAGTATAAAAATGCCATTACATGGTTCAAGAATCAAAACTATGTAGAGTTATTCTCAGAGGAATTTTACTTCAATCTCTAGATCCTCTACCCACGCAATCCCTTTCCCATCCTCTGTAACTAATCACTTTTATTAGTTTCCAGTGTTTCTTTTTGCAAACATAAGCAAGTATATAGTTTGCCTTTTTTCTTACACAAAGGGTCCACAAGTCTACGCTTGCTTTTTTTCACTTAGTGTATTGTGGAAGTCACTCCCTACTTTACCAGTAAAGATTTTCATCATTCTTTTTTGTTTATTTAACATTTGAATAGTACTCCATTGTGTGGATTACTATAAACTTTACCCACTTATTCATGGAAATCTGTGTTGTTCCCATTCTTTTGCTCTACAAATAATGCTTCAACAAATAATCTTGTGCGTATGTTATTTTATATTTCTGGATGTGTATCTTAGGGGTACATTCCTAAAGCAAGATTGCTAAGTCAGAGGGTAAACAGACACGTAATAGACATGTAAGTTTTTTTTTTTTTTGACAGAGAGAGCGACCCAGCAAGAGAGGGAACACAAGCAGGGGGAGAGTGGGAGAGGGAGAAGCAGGCTTCCTGCCAAGCAGAGAGCCCAATGTGGGGCTCGATCCCAGGACCCTGGGATCATGACCTGAGCCAAAGGCAGACACTTAACGACTAAGCCACCCAGGCGCCCTTAGACATGTAATTTTATTAGATCTTATCAAACCCCCATCCATGAGAATTGTGCCATTTTGCCCTCCCCAGGTACGTGTATTTATTTTTTCCATAGCTCCTTCAACAGTGTATTGTCAAATTTGGACTTTTGCCAATCTGATTAGTAAGAAGTGGTATCTCAGTATACCACTTGTTAGGTTCTTCATCAATTATTCACCTCATGGTTCTTACACTACCTGATAATTTTTGACTTGCTAATTTAGAGGTTATTTTATTTTTGTTTTCTAATTATGTGATTGGTTTTACATTGATTTACTAGCATTCTTATGAAGAGTTTTCCCTTATGAACTGAGCCTACTTAGAAAGCAGGTTAAAGACTTAATTCTCCTCTACTTATAGAATTTTAAATAAGGGAATTAATTAATAATACATACTTCCAATGGGGACTAATGAATTTTTCCTTCATTTTTCTTTTTTGGGGGGGGTATCATTCTGGAATTCACAGACTTTCATAAATTCAATGTGTTTCCATAAACTACAACCGTGAGAGTATGTTGTCCTAGAAGCTACGCAAAGAAAGTTTATCAAGAAGGAAGTGATCAACCATGAAACCATGAGCAAGGTGCTAAGTCAAGTAAAACGAAGATTGCAAATTCTCCACTGGACGTAGCAATATAGAGATTATTGATGACCTTGACCACAACAATTTTGAAGGAGTTATGGGGGCAAGTACCTGATAAAGTGGGTCTGAGAAAGACAGAGAAGAGAGGAATTAAAGAGCAGCCCTTGAAGGGATTTTCCTGCAAAATTAAACAAGGAAAGGGAAGGGAGAATAGTAGCTACTAGAACAATGGTTGAGAGAGAAATTTTTATTTGTTTTGTTTGTTTACTATAGATAGCTTTTAGTAAGTAGACAGAATTCACTGTGGGGAAAAAAGGTCCATCCTCTGTATCATGTTTTGTTTGTACAATCTGCCTTGTGAAGAAAAGAACCCATAAGAATTTTTTAAAAAGTCAATTTCTGGGGTGTCTGGGTGGCTCAGTTGGTTAAGCAACTGCCTTCAGCTCAGGTCATGATCCTGGAGTCCTGGGATCGAGTCCCGTATTGGGCTGCCTGCTCAGCAGGAAGTCTGCTTCTCCCTCTGACCCTCTCCCCTCTCATGCTCTCTTACTCTCTCTCAAATAAATAAATAAACAAACAAACAAATAAATAAATAATAAAAAGTCAATTTCTGTCAGCAGTCTCATCAGGATGCCTCCCCCTCAGAGACTACTTCTATCCACTTCATTTTCTTTATCCTCACTGTCATTCCATTAGTAACAACTTCCCCTTCTTTTAAAGCCCCTCCAAAAGGGTATTTCTTCCAGATGCTTCTTTTTTTTTTTTTTTTAAATACGGAGATATAATCCACATATTACATTGCATTAGTTTTAGGCATATGACATAATGGTGGCTGTGTGTATATATTGTGAAATGATTACCACAATAAGTCTAGTTAACATCCATTAACATACATAATTACAAATTCTTTTCTTGCAGTGAGAACTTTTGAAATCTACTCTCTTAGCAACTTCCAAATATACAATATAGTATTGTTAACTATAGTCGCCATGCTGTACATTACTTCCCTGAGATTTATCTTATAACTAGAAGTTTATACCAAAAGTAATATTTATCTGTTGTTATAGTGGGAGAGTTAACAGCAAAATCGTATACTGGTGGGAATGATCCAGTAGCAAGTAAACCTAAGAGATAAAAAGGAGAGTTGCTAGAGTAAGAGAAGTGAAGGGAATTTGAATGTTGTGCTTAGAAGGACTGTCTTGAGAGAGAAGCAGCATAAATAACTCAACAGATGGAAAAGTTGAGTATGTGAGTGTGGATGTTGAGACATTGTTAGGTGTGTTGGTGAGAATCTTTGGAAGTTCCCTTGCAATTACTTCCATTTTCTGGTGAAGTAGGAAGCATGAACACAAGCTGAGAATAGGTTTTGGAAGTGAGGATTTGGAGGTTCAGAAGAATGGAGAAGATACGAAAAGATAACATGGGAGGAGTGGGGGTGACTTGTCTAGGGACATATAGTAAGATTGCCTGGCAATCTATAGGGTCCACCTGAGCTGTCTGGTCAAGAATTTAAAATGGATTAGCCTACGTTTGTAGTTTGCTCCAGCCACAGTTTAGCAACACAAATCAAATACATATGTGGGTTAGGGGAAGACAGCTACATTTAACCAGAGGTGTGGCTTTGTCAAATGAACATGAAGAAACAAAAGGGAGAAACATGAGTCAAAATGTATGGAAGGGAGTGTTTATAATGACTGACCATGGAGTGAAAACTGGATAAGGAGGGGATATGAGGACACCAAAGGGTGGGGGACAATAGTATCACCAGATTCAAGGACCTATGGTGGCATTAAAGATCTCTAGAAGGAATAAGCTGAAAAGATAGGAGGGAGAGATTAGAGAATGGAATGCAGAAAAATGAGATCACAGAGGATCCGTTCTTATTGATAATGACAAAATCAAGGTTATGACCATAAAAGTGAGTGGCTGAGGTAGGTTGGAGGATAAGACCCTGGAGGTGAATTCAAGAAATTGAACAATGTGGGTGTTGGATGGTTTGTCTAGGTGTAAACTGAAATTAACAAGAATGAAAAGTAGTACTGATGGGAGAAACCAAAAGCCAGGAACTAAAATCTTTGAGAAAGATAAGGAGAATATTTCCAAATATTAATAACAATATTGCTACTATCAATCACATTAATGAAGGAAGTCTAAGGTTTCTCTGTAGCAGAGGTCCTCAGAATTTTTGGTCTCAAGATCATTATAAACTCTTTTTTTAATTTAAATTTTAGTTAACATACAGTGTAATAATGGTTTCTGGAGTAGAATTCAGTGGTTCATCACTTACATACAACATCCAGTGCACACCACGAGTGTGCTCTTTAATACTCATCACCCATCTAGCCCATCCCCCCTCTACCTGCCTCCCTCAACCCTCAGTTTGTTGTCTGTTATTAAGAGTCTCTTACAGCTTGTTTCCCTCTCTTCTTTTTTCTTTTCCTGCTTCCCGTATGTTGATCTGTTTTCTTACTTAAATTCCACATATGAGCAAGATCATATGGTATTTGTCTTTCTGACTTAATTCACTTAGCATAACACACTCTGCTCCATCCATGACTTTACAAATGACAAGATTTCATTCTTTTTGGTGGAGGAGTAACATTCCATCGTATATACATATACTACCTCTTTATCCATTCATCTGTTTCATCAGTCAATGGACATTTGGGCTCTCTCCATAGTTTGGCTATTGTGCTGCTATAAATAGTGGGGTGCATGTACCCCTTCAAACCTGTATTTTTGTAATCTTTGGGTAAATACCTCGTAATGCAATTACTGGATCATAGGGTAGTTCTATTTTTAATCTTTTGAGGAATCTCCAAACTCCTCTCCAGAGTGGCTGCATCAATTTACATTCCCACCAACAGTGCCAGAGGGCTCCCCTTTCTCTACATCCTCGCCAACACCTGTTGTTCCTTATGTTGTTAATTTTAGCCATTCTGACAGGTGTAGGATGGTATCTCATCATGGCTTTGATTTGTATTTCCCCGATGATGAATGATGTTGAGCATCTTTTTATGTGTCTGTTAGCTATCTGGATGTCTTCTTTGTAAAAGTGTCTTTTCAGAACACTGTAAACTCTTTAACATTATTGGGAACTATATAGAAGTTAAAACTGAGAAAATGTTAAGATATTTATTTATTAAATAAATTAAAAATAATGGTAATACAAATTAATATATATAATATATGTTTATACAAAATAACCATATTTCCTCAAACAAAAAATAATTAGTGAGAAGAGTAGCATTTTACAAATCTCTTTAATATCTGGTTTAATAGAAACAGCTGGATTCTCATACTCCTTCTGTATCCCATATGTTCCCATGTCATGAAGCATCTGGAAAATTCTCCTGTACACTCATGAAAGAAGGACAGTGAAAGCTGACAAACATTATTATGATATATTTTGATCTTACGGATACCTTGAAAGATCTACACACTCCCGTATAGCAAGATATAGTACCTTCAGGGTCTTTTCTGGTTCCATACAAATTTTAGGATTATTTGTTCCAGCTCTGTGAAAAACGTTGATAGTATTTTGAGAGGGATTGCACTGAATGTGTAGATTGCTCTAGGTAGCATAGACACTTTCACAATATTTTTTATTCCAATCCATGAGCATGGAACATTTTTCCATTTCTTTGTGTCTTCCTCAGTTTCTTTCATGAGTATACTATAGTTTTCTGAGTAGAGATCCTTTGCCTCTTCAGTTAGATTTATTCCTAGGTATCTTATGGTTTTGGGTGCATTTGTAAATGGAATCAACTCCTTAATTTCCCTTTCTTCTGTCTCATTGTTGGTGTATAGAAATGCAACTTATATCTGTGCATTGGTTTTTATATCCTGCCACTTTACTGAATTCCTATATGAGTTCTAGTAGTTTTATTTTATTTTTATTTTTATTTTTTGAGTTCTAGTAGTTTTAGAGTGGAGTCTTTTGGTTTTCCACATAAAGTATCATATCTGCAAAGATGGAGAGCTTGACTTCTCTGCTGATTTGGATGCCTTTTATTTCTTTTTGTTGTCTGATTGCTGAGGCTAGGACTTCTAGTACTATGTTGAACAGCAGTGGTGATAGTGGACATCCCTGCCGTGTTCCTGACCTTAGGAGAAAAGCTTTCAGTTTTTCCCCATTGAGAATGATATTCACTGTGGGTTTTTCATAGATGGCTTTTATGATATTGAGTTAGGTACCCTCTATCCATACACTGTGAAGAGTTTTAATCAAGAAAGGATCCTGTACTTTGTCAAATGCTTTTTCTGCATCTATTGAGAGGATCATATGGAACTTGTCCTTTCTTTTATTAATGTGATGTATCACATCGATTGATTTTTGGATGTTGAACCAACCTTGCAGCCCAGGAATAAATCCCACTTGGTCCTGGTGAATAATCCTTTTAATGTACTGTGAGATCCTACTGACCAGTATTTTGGTGATAAGTTTTGCATCCATGTTCATCAGGGATATTAGTCTGTAATTCTCCTTTTTGATGAGGTCTTTGTCTGGTTTTGGGATCAAGGTAATGCTAGCCTCATAAAAAGAGTTTGAAAGTTTTCTTTCCACTTCTGTTTTTTGGAAGAGTTTCAGAAGAATAGGTATTAATTCTTCTTTAAATGTTTGGTAGAATTCCCTTTGGAAGCCATCTGGCCCTGGGCTCTTGTTTGTTGGGAGATTTTTGATTACTGCCTCAATTTCCTGGCTGGTTAAGTCCTGTTCAAGTTTTCTATTTCTTCCTGGTTAAGTTTTGGTAGTTTATACGTCTCTAGGAATGCATTCATTTCTTCTAGATTGTCTAATTTGTTGGCATATAGTTGCTCATAATATGTTCTTATAATTGTTTGTATTTCTTTGGTGTTGGTTGTGATCTCTCCTCTGTCATTCATGATTTTATTTATGTGGATCCTTTCTCTTTTCTTTTTGATAAGTCTGGCCAGAGGTTTATCAATCTTATTAATTCAAAGAACCAACTCCTAGTTTCATTGATCTGTTCTACTGTTCTTTTGGTTTCTATTTCATTGATTTTTGCTCTAATCTTAATTATTTCTCTTCTCTCGCTGGCTTTGTGCTTTCTTTGCTGTTCTTTCTCCAGCTCTTTTAGGTTTAGGATTAGGTTGTATATTTGAGACCTTTCTTATTTCTCAAGAAAGGCTTGTAGTGTTATATACTTCCCTCTTAGGACCGCCTTTGCTGCATCCCAAAGATTTTGAACAGTTGTGTTTTCATTTTCATTTGTTTCCAGGAATTTTTAAACTTACTCTTTAATTTCCTGGTTGAACCATTCATTCTATAATAGGCTGCAGAATTAACCTCCACATATTTGAGTTCTTTCCAACTTTCTTCTTGACTGAGTTCCAGTATCAAAGCATTGTGGTCTGAAAATATGCAAGGAATGATCCCAATCTTTTGGTACTGGTTGAGACCTGATTTGTGACTCAGGATGTGATCTATTCTGGAGAATGTCCCACGTGTACTCGAGAAGAATGTGTATTCTTGCGTTGGGGTGGAATGTTCTGAATATATCTGTGAAGTCCATCTGGTCCAGTGTGTCATTCAAAGCCCTTATTTCTTTGTTGATCTTTTCTTAGATGATTTGTCCATTGCAATGAGATGGGTGTTAAAGCCCCCTACTATTATCGTATTATTGTTGATGCATTTCTTTGATTTTGTTATTAATTGATTGCTCCCATGTTAGGGCATAAATATTTACAGTTGTTAGGTCTTCTTGTTGGATAGATTCTTTAATTATGATAGTGTCCTTCCTCATCTCTTTTTACAGTCTTTGGTTTAAAATTGAATTTGTCTGATATAAGGATTGCCATCCCAGCTTTCTTTTGATGCTCATTAGCATGGTAAATTATTTTCCACCCCCTCACTTTAAATCTGGAGGTGTCTTTGGGTCTAAAATGAGTCTCTTGCAGACAGCATATCAATGGGTCTTGCTTTTTTATCCAATCTTATACCCTGTGTCTTTTAATTGGGACATTTAGACCATTTACATTCAGGGTAACTATTGGAAGATATGAATTTAGGGGCATTGTATTGCCTGTAAGGGGACTGTTACTGGCTATTGTCTCTGTTCCTTTCTGGTCTAGTTACTTTTGGGCTCTCCCTTTGCTAAGGGACCCATTTCAATATTGCTTGTAGGGTTGGTTTGGTGATCACAAATTCTTTTAGTTTCTGTTTGTCCTGGAAGCTTTTTATCTCTCCTTCTATTTTCAATGACAGCCTTGCTGGATAAAGTATTCTTGGCTGCATATTTTTCTAGTTTAGTACCCTGACTATATCATTCCAATACTTTCTGGCCTGCCAGGTCTCTGTGGATATGTCTACTGCTGATCTAATGTTTCTATCATTGTAGGTTACAGACCTCTTGTCCCAAGCTGCTTTCAAGATTTTCTTTTTGTTTCTGAGATTTGTTAAGTTTTACTATTCGATGTCTGGGTGTTGACCTATTTTTATGGATTTTGAGGGATATTCTCTGTGCCTCCTGGATTTTGATGCCTGTTTCCTTCCCCAAATTAGGGAAATTCTCTGTTATAATTTGCTCCAATATACCTTCTGCCCCCTCCTTTTCTTGTTCTGGGGTCCCAATTATTCTAATATTGTTTCACTTTATGGTATCACTTATCTCTCAGATTCTGCCCTCGTGATCCAGTAGTTGTTTATCTCTCTTTTCCTCAGCTTCTTTATCTCCATCATTTGGTCTTCTATATCACTAATTCTTCTGCTTCATTTATCCTAGCAGTTAGAGCCTCCATTTTTATTGCATCTCATTAATAGCCTTTTTTATTTCAACTTGGTTAAATTTTAGTTCTTTTATTATTAAATATTAATATTTTTATTAAATAAATGGCATTAAATAAACAAATATTTGTTATTAAATATTTTATTATTAAATATTAATATATATTAATATATTAACATATATTAATATAATAATAATATTAAAGGATTCTCTAGTGTCTTCTATGTTTTTTTCAAGCTCAGCTAGTATCTTTTTTTTTTAAGATTTTATTTATTTATTTGACAGAGAGATCACAAGTAGGCAGAGAGGCAGGCAGAGAGAGAGGGGGAAGCAGGCTCCCTGCTGAGCAGAGAGCCCAATGTAGGGCTTGATCCCAGGACCCTGAGATCATGACCTGAGCTGAAGGCAGAGGCTTTAACCCACTGAGCCACCCAGGCACCCCGCTCAGCTAATATCTTTATAATTGTTATTCTGAACTCTATTTCTGACATCTTACTAACTTCCATATTGATTAGGTCCCTGGCAGTCAGTACTGCCTCCTGTTCTCTTTTTTGAGGTGAGTTTTTACATCTCATCATTCTATCCAGAGAAGAATAGATGAATGAGAGAACAAAATACTAAAAGGGAAACAATGACCCCAGAGAAATATGCACTAAACAAATCTGAAGATACCTGAAATGGGGAGGAGGGGGCTAGCAGAATATGATCAAGCAGGTGAATAGAACAGAGCCATACACTAGATTTTAGGTGTATTTTGATCTGTTAGAAGAAACTGCCTCCCAAAATTTTAAAGAAAGAAAAATTTATATATACAAAAATAAGGTAAAATACAATAAAGGGATAGAATATGACTGTAAAAATGAAAACTAAAAAAGATTTTTAAAGAGGAATTATTAAGAAGTTGGTTGAAAAAAGAAAGAAGAAAATTTTTAAAAAATAAAGAAAATTACAAAAATTAAAGTTGAAAGACTAAAGAATCATGGGGAAGAAAGCCATGAATTCTGTGTGCTATATTCCCCAAGCACTAGAGTTTTGTTTTCTTATTGATTAGTAAATTTAGTGTTGGCTGGATGTTCTTGTTGGTCTTCTGGGGAAGGGGCTTGTTGTATTGATTCTCAAATGTCTTTGCCCCATGTGGAATTTCACTGCCTTGCTAGGGGCCTGGTTAAATAATTTGTTCAGGTTTGCTCTCCATAGCTTTTGTTCCCTGAGGCTTTCTGCACAGCTTTAGCAGATGAAAATGAAAATGGCAGCCTTCTCATCCCCGGCCCCAGAGACTAGAGAGTCGGGCTCTACTCCTCAGTGCACCCTCAAGGAAAAGCAGTCAATCACTCCTGTCTCCCTGGTCTGTGGCCGCACTCTGTGCTCACCTGGCCTGTGACTGAGTGTTTCTATCTCTGGCACACACACCACTCTGAAGTCTCTAAACCCAGCAGACTCCTGCAGTGCACTCTCCTGCTGCTCCTCCTGGGGGATGAAGGGAAGTGTCCCCGGATCTGCTGCCTGTTGGTGCCGGGGATCATGGTTTATGGCAACCCCGAGCTGAGAGCCCACTTCTGGGCTTACTCTTTGCAGCTTTCTTCCCTGCTCCAATACTTGGGAGCTCTGCCAGTTCAGGCACCCGTGGTCTTCCTGTAACCCCAAGGATCCTGAGACCACACTGTCCCACCTAGGATTCTGCCCCACTTTGCCACCTGAGCACCTTTCAGGTCAGGAAGTCCCTCATCAGAGTAGACTTCTAAAAGTTCTAATTTTGTGCTCTGCTGCTCTATCACTTGCCAGGAGCCGGCTGATGGAGGCTCCCTCCCCCCGTAGTCTATCTCCCCAAATATCACCTCAGATTCACTTCTCCACACCTCCTACCTTGCAGAAAGTGGTCGCTTTTCTGTTCATAGAGTTGCAGCTCTTCTTTTCTTCAGTCTCTGATTGAGTTTGCAGGTGTTCAGAATGGCTTGATAGCTATCTATCTGAGTCCCCAGGACCAGACAAAATTAAGGTCTCCTACTCCAGCACCATCTTGAACTCTCTCCTAGTCAACATTTTTTTAGAATTTATTTAGTTCATTCTTTTCATTAGCTCCTAACAACATTTTAGAGCTGAAAATAATTCCAATACTCAGACTGTGCATGGTTGGCCCTTCTTAACAAATTCCAAAGCCAATTTTACTCATGAACAA
>CM053613.1:20641711-20705534 GCA_028646535.1 Procyon lotor | reverse complement strand
GTGGCTGATGCTTAACGACTGAGCCACCCAGGCACCCCTGGAATATGATTTCATGCCAAATGGCAGCAGCCTTTGGAGAGTCAGTTTGAGCAACTCAAACCAAATAACCTAAACACTCACACCAGCTACACTATCCTGACTTTTATTTAACTAATTGTATTCAATCAGGCAGAGTTTCATATTTTCTCCCACGTGGTTGCTCTAAAAATGTTATCATTGGGTCTTATCCCAGAACCCCATGGGCAAGGCTGTCAAGAAGTGCCAGCTCCATTCCCATTTCTAGGCCACCTCCCTCAGAGCCTCTTTCTTGCGTTCAGCAGGCTCCCTAGGGATTCGGCTCTCCTTCCTCTACTCCTCGCAGCTGTCTCCGCCTGCTCCATTTCCTGGGGTTCCTCCCCCACCCCATCCCACCTAAAACTGGTTGTGGTCTGACCCACTTTCTTTAGCTACCCTCCTTCCTCTCTTTGAAAATAAGTATGAAGCCTGTTTACACCCTAAGGGAACAAAGTACTCGGAGGAACCTACAATCCAGCTGTCTCTGCCTTTGTCATAAACACATCCTTTGTGGGAGATCCGTCAACCCTCATGTGGCCAACTTCCCCTCAGAATGGATAAAGCAAAGAACCAGTGTGTTTCTCCAACTTCTCTTTCAGCGATTTTGCATTTCAGCGAGTACGGCTTTCCCTACAGTGGCTGCCTAGTGAGCACACAAGGATGGTTGGCATGAAATAGTTCCACCATAAAATCCCAGGCTGTGCCCCCCAGGCGGGCTGTTGAATGGCGTCAGAAGGGAAGCAGCACCCTTCACTTGGCTGCCCCACAGTCATTTAGGGTCACTAGGCGGGCCTCTCTAGGCATCTGAGTCTTCCCTTCCTGCCTTAGGTTTTTCTTGGCTGAATGCTTATCAAGATCAACCAATCATGTCTATAAATTTCCAGCAAAAAAGTCCTATCTAGAGTAGTTTGGAGCCTAGTTTTCCCGTATATAAGATGGGTAAACATGACCTTTTCCACACGGGCTTAACTTTTTAACTCTTTGACTCTTCTCACCACACTCAGACCCACACCAGAGGCCACTGGTAACCATCTGTGGCCACCCCCTGAGCTCTTCACTCAGGTAAGGATTCAAGATCTCTTTCCTTTCATTTGCTTTGCACATCTCACATATTAGCTCTCCTCCAGTCCCCAGCTGATTGAATTTGCTTTCTGGATTTCTCTTATCTTTCCCTATTTGGGTTTAATGATCAGGTTTCCTAATTTTTTCCCCTGGGAACTGACCTGGTAACTCCATAGAATACTGCCTCTGGCAATTTCCTTTGACCCAACAGGCAAATTAGATTAATTCCCTTCAGAAGCAGGGGGCATGTTGTATCTCTCTTATCCACAATGCCAGAGTGGTGTCCTCTGGCCAGTGTGTGCACTCATCATCAGTTTTCTTTAATAAGGAATATGTGGAAGATTATGGCTTTGACAACTAGTTCTGCTTCAAGAAAGCGTTCCATGTAATGAGCACTGAGAAACGTATGGAATTGCTGTATCTTTATATAGTACACCTGGAGCTAACCTAACACTGTATGTTAGTTATACTTGAATTTTTTAAAAAAGTGAAAAAAGAAAAAAGCACTTCATAAGTCTTAGAATCAGCCTACAGGCGGACAGCATGGTGTAGTGTCCATGATCATGAGCTCTGGAGCCAGACTTCCTGTGTTCAAATCCTTGCCCTGCCACTTTCTAGTTATGCAACGTGGGCCAAGTTACTTGGCTTCTCTAGGCCTCAGTTTCCCCACCTGTAACTTGGGTGTAATGACAGTACTTACTTCCTAGGGCTGTTATACGATTAAATGAGTTAACATTAGTGATGAACTTAGAACAGTGTCTAACACATTCCAAGTGCAAGACTGTTTATTAGCCAGACAATAAGAGGTTTGTAAAAAAAAGATCTTATTTATTCATTAAAGAGAGAGAGAGAGTACAAGCAGGGGGAGCAGCAGGGAGAGCAGGCAGAGGGAGAAGAAGGCTCCCCGATGAGCAAGGAGACCGATGTGGGACTTGATCCCAAGACCTTGGGCTGAGACCTGAGCTGAAGGCAGAAGCTTAACTAACTGAGCCACCCAGCCACCCCCAGACAAAAAGAGATTTTTCTTTTCTTTTATTTTTAAGGAAAGTGCCATATGCTTTTTTAAAAAAAAGGATTTATTTATTTGACAGAGATAGCATAAGCAGGGGGAGCAGCAGAGGGAGAGGGAGAAGCAGGCTCCCAGCTACGCAGGGATCCTCCACCCCCCGCAATATGGGGCTTGATCCCAGGACCGATAATGACCTGAGCTCAAGGCAGATGCTAAACTAACTGAGTGACCCAGACACCCAAGGAGAGATTTTTAAAATAAATAATTGATCTACTTCTACCCTCCTAGGTAGATTTTATGATTTGGAACAGGTGGAAAATGTTTTTATGTGGCTCAGCCAAGTTCCAGAATGAATTTAATTGTAATTGCTTTGCTTAATATTGAATGTTTTCAGTTTCAGCTTTCAATCCCTAATGACAATCATCTAGTGAATAACTGAGTGTGATGTGCGTTGCTCTAAAACTTAGTGAAGAGGGCCTTTTTTCTTTTTCACAAAGCTTCTCTAAAATGGAACTGTCTTCCACATAAAATATTTTAAAAGTGTGGTTATTTAAATATAGTCAAAACAAAGTGTTTTAAATTTTCTTGTACAGTTTTTCTTTATAGATTAAGACTTTCTAATATATTGACAACACCCTAAATAGGAATGATTACAATAAATCATGGTACATCCTTTAAGTGGTCTACTATGCAGCTGTTTAGAAGAATGCAGTAAATCCGTATACACTAATATGGAACAGCCACCCAGCTCTATTATGATAAAAAAGGAAAGCGTAGAACAGTATGTATGGTATGCACATATATAGTTTGTAACACCCAGAATAAGGTATAAATAAACAACTTCATTCTTTCCCTTCACTATCCCTTTAAACTTAGAGGACATCTCGTGGAAGGTCATAACCTTTTTGGTTGCCCTTAGGAAAAAAAAATTAAAGTCCCCTGAGCACTTTAATTTCCCATAATAGTTTCATTTCTGTAATTAAGTCGGCCGCTCCAGTGAAATAATCGAAACTCCAAGCCTCAGGAAATTACAGTTCAGCTCTATTCTGAGTCTGAGGAAGGAGGCAGGCTGGGAAACTTCTTGGCTTCTCAGCCTTGGTCTTCCCCTGCTTCTCTACACTCCTTTAGCTCCTCCAGATTTGAAAGAAGAGGAAAAAGTGAAAGACCAGAAAGGTCATACCTGACTGACAATCAGGTGATTCTAGTTAGGACCTTTTAGGAATAGCAGATTGTGGTTCTGACTCTTGATCTCTTCTAGGGTTGATCTTCTATGGTATGATCTCTTCTATGACATGTCTCATGTCTCATGTCCCTCGAGGCAGCCCAATTGGGTAATGTCTTTTTTTTTTTTTAAGATTTTATTTATTTATTTGACAGAGAGAGACACAGTGAGAGAGGGAACACAAGCAGGGGGAGTGGGAGAGGGAGAAGCAGGCTTGCTACGGGGCTCGATCCCACGACCTTGGGATCATGACTTGAGCCGAAGGCTGATGCTTAATGACTGAGCCACCCAGGTGCCCTGGTAATGTAGTTTTTAAGCCAATTTCAACCTGGTTTTTGCCTCTGAATCCACTTAATCCTCACGTCAATGCAGCTTACTCCCAGGAAAGCTTAGCCTCTCTGTTCTCTGCCTCTTTGGGCCTACCGCCATAGCTTCTCACCCCAAACCTCCCAGCTACACACCAGATACTATTCCATCATGTCCCCCAAACTCCGAGGGGTGTTATCTAGCCCAGCCCTAGAAGTGGTCCCCTTGAAGACTTCTTCTTTTTTTTTTTGAGATTTTATTTATTTATTTGAGAGAGCGCGCATGAGCAAGCTTGACTGGAGGGAGGGGCAGGGGGAGAAGCAGATTCCCCGCTGAGCAGGGAACCAGATGTGGACTCCATCCCAGGACCCTGAGACCATGACCCAGGCGGAAGGCAGATGCTCAACCGACTGAGCCACCCAGGCGTCCCGAAGGCTTCTTTTTGGTTTAAGGTAAGGGAAAACACCATTCTCTTGAACCCCATGGGCATAAGGAAAACACCCAAGAATAACATAGTCCTTTCCAGGGAAATCCCCCTCTCTGGCCACTTCAACTTCAGGCCTTTTATACCCTCAAGAGTGGCCAATGTTTGCAAAGCTGGTTTTTGATTCTTGTCTTTGTAAGGCCCATCTGGAAGCTCTCCTTGGAATGTGAGTATACACAGTAGCTACTGTTTTCTCTTAACCTTTGAGGCTACAGCTGAAACTAGGACAGAAAGGGTCTCATTATAGCCTCATATTTATTATGTACCCAGAGAACATCTCTTCGGGGATACCCAAGAAACAGGTGCTTGCCTCCAGGGGACAGAAGGCTGGAGAAGAAGGACATAAAGGGAGACATTTCCCCATATAACCTCTTGGGCCTTTCAAATTTTGTGCCATGTGTTTGTGTTACCTATTCTGTATAATGTAATAATACATTATATATGTATATATATATATAGAAAATGTATAATCTGTATAATGTAATAATCTTATCCCAAGACGCTTCCTCTTGTAAAGTCGGAGCAAAAACACACTGAAGAATGATGCCTGTTTTTTTAAAAGCAAAAGTATAATTCAAGGCACAGAGTGAAGAATTGATGTAATTATAAAGATTTCCAAGTCAAGAAAGGCGCTTTATCTTTAATCCTCCGTGCATTTGAGTTCTGTTTTGTTTTGTCTTGTTTGGGACTAAATTATATTATCTCAATTCCTCATTGCTTATGTCTGCCTTCTTGCTACCACCGAACTGATAAATGATGGTTGATGCAGTTTTACTTCAATTCTGTTTCACATTTTGATTCTGAGTCACGAAAGAGTTAAGGTGGAAGGAAACTTAAGAAGTATTTGACGGTTCCTCAGGTGTTGGATGAGAATGCTGAGGCCCTCAGAGTACGTCGTAGGCACAACAAACACGGACTCCAGTTAGCCTCCTGGAATGCAATGAACCCTGCCTGTTCTTTGTCTCGTGTGTGTGTGTGTGTGTGTGTGTGTGTGTGTGTGTGTTTTGTTTTCTTCTTTTTTATTTTAAAGCAAGCGTTGAAGATAAATGAGAGTATTCACTGCATTCTCTAACCCAGGGCGAGACACTGTTTCTGCCTCATGCTACCCCTAGGGTAGGACTCAGTACTTCTCATCATATCCATAGTACTTCTCATTATATCCAATGTAGAAAATCCATTCGACAAGGCACTAGAGGGAAAATTTTGTAGAGAAGATGGATTGGAGGATTACATCATATAGCACACAATAAAATTTAATAAAAATGCCCATTAACCAGCTCTGTTCTCTCCCCAAAGTTCATCGCCAGACACCAGCTATCTTCCCTCCCTTCTAGCGCTTTTTCTCAGGCAGACTTCTCAGGCTGCACCTGGTTACAATCAGGTTTTACAGCCCCTGGGATTTTCCCTCTGAACTCCTAAATCTCTCTTTTTTCCTCCCACAGAGCGATTCTGCTCATTTCTGGTTTCTTCGTTTTTGCATCTTCACACCTGAAATCCTGTTCGGCTAATAATGCCCTTCCCTTAGAAGAAGGAAGTAGTAATTAGCACGTTTAAATCTTCTTTGTCTCAAAACAAATTTTTTTTTCCCTTTCCAATTAAGGAAAACAGCCCTAAGTAAACATTGAATCCAGATTTATATCATTGAGGACATTTGGTGTCACAGAACCCCAGACAAGTAGATGTATAAAGACCTCAACTTAAAAGATGAAGAAACTGACACCTAGAACAAGATGCATAGAAGACTGTTAGTTATCCTCCAGAATCTCTTTGCCCATCTTCCATAGTGATGGATTTATAGCTCGGTATGGCCACGTGACTAAACTGTCATCAGTGGAATGGAAACGGAGATGTCTTGCACAGCTTCCAAACCACTTGCTTAAAAGGAATTTGTTCTTTGTGTCCCCACTTTCCCTCTGTGTTGAGCTGGTAATCAGACTTGACGATGATACAACTCAGACCATTCAGACAAAACCAACGCCCTAGCATCATGCTACTCTAAGTGTGGCCCATGGGCTGTCGCCTCAGCCTCAGAACTTGTTAGAATAGGCCCCACCCCAGATGTATTTCAACAGAGCCTACAGCTTAATAAGATGTTCAGGTGATTCACATTTATATTAGAGTTTGGGAAGAACTACTTAGAATATAGCGGAGCCATAAGATGGAAGGAATCATGGTCCCTGATTGTCAGGAACTGAACTACCCTGAAAGCCACCTATGTTCCCCTCCCCCCACCTCTTTTTTTTTATGGTAAAAAAATGCACATCATAAAATTTATTATCTTAACTTGTTTTGAATGTATAGTGCAGTGGCATTAAGTATTTCTGTATTGTTGTGCAATCATCACCCATCCTCAGAACCCTTTTGATCTTGCAAAACTGAAACTCTGTATCCATTAAACAATACTTCACCATTCCCTCCTTCCCCCAGCTCCTGGCAACCATCATTCATTTTCTTCCAGACTCATCTACTTTTGGGCTGTTGAGAGAGAGAGAGAAAAAAAAACCTTCTAATTTATTTCAGCCACTGTGTTTTGGGGCATACTGCTCAGATTTCCCTCCTGTAGGCCTGAAACATTCATTTCCCCAGCTGCTAACAGTATTTGCATACTAATTTGCATTAGCTCAGCCCCTTTCCAGAAATTGCCCTTGGCAATTCTGGGTGAGAATTTGGGTGAGATAATTTACACAAAGTCGTTAGGGTCAGCCATCCTATATAATCAATGAATTCAGGAGTCAAGACGAGTACCAACCCTCTGCCCCAATTTGAGACTACTCAGAAAAGTCATTCCACCTACAAAGCTTCCGGGGTTATTGGGACTGCATCACAGTTATACTTTTTCCTCTGCCTAATTCTACTTCCTCTACTCCCCCCTGGGGTTGATCTCATGAATACTCTGTAACAAATCCTCATTTGGTATCCTTGGCCTAAGGATAAGAGCTATCATAATAGGGAAGGCCATGTTTCTTAAACTACCAGCCAAAATAGTAAATAAAAAAATATCACATTCTGGGGGCAATGATAGAGATTGTTGGCCTTATAAAGCCACTTATTTTTCCCTTTAAAAAAATTGAAGTATCATTAACATACAGTGGTATATTGTTTCAGGTGTACAATATAATGATTCAACAATTCTATCCTTCACTTAGTGCTCATCAAGATAAATGTACTACTCTTAATCCTTTTTATCTATTTTACCCCCCCCCAACCTCCCTTTTGGCAACCACCAGTTTATTTTCTGCATTTAAGAGTCTGGCTTTTTGTTTCTTTGTCTCTTTTTCCTTTATTACTTTGGTTTGTTTCTTAAATTCCACCGATGAGTAAAGTCATATGGTATTTATCTTTCTCGGATTGACTTAATTTCACATAACATTATACTCTCTAGATCCATCCATGTTGTTGTAAATGGCAAGATTTCATTCTTTTTATGGTTAAGTAATATTCCATTGTGTTTATATACCACCTCTTTATCCACCCATCTATGGATGGATATTTGCGTTGCTTCTGATACAAGGAAACTAAAGGCACTCCATGAAAAATTGCTTTTTTTCATTCCTTTCCGTCCCTTCTATTCTTGCTAGGACCTGGACCTTCAACTTACACATGCCTTATAGAACAGATAATGTATATCCTCTTGTAAAGGTCAAGGAGTTAACGATTTCTGTGGATTGTTTCAGCACGATAGGTAATATCTAAGCAGTATCCAGGCAGGGTCATCATGAACATTTTCTAAGACCGCTGACTCACCAAGACCACTTGGTGAGTCTCACTTATGCCCTGTAAGTGACTTATGAAGGACAGCTAAACACTCGTCTTTGTTCCTAGGTACCTGAAAAAATGCTTGCACTGGACCACAATCCTCAGTAAAAACCCCAGACTCCAACCAAAAATGAGACTCACTCTTCTTTCCTTTCCACATTTCCTGATGCTCTATCTTTATCTTTACTCTCTTTATGTCTTCAATAAATTCTGCTCTCACTTCTTCTCAGTTTGCATTTGATTTCTATCCCGCACAAAGCCAAGAATCCTCTTGGTTTGCCCTCCTCTGAGTCCTTGGCACCAGCCTGTCTGCATCACTTCTATAGCTTGGCTATTGTAAAAATGCTGCATTTGAATTAGTTTCTTCATTTTCTTTGGGTAAATACCCAGTAGTGGAATTACTGGATTATATGGTATTTTTATTTTTAATTTTTTAAAAAGATTTATTTATTTGAGAGAGGGAAAGAGAGCACAAGAGTATGTGGTGGGGGGCAGAGAGAGAGAATCTTCAAGCAGACTCCCTGCTGAGCAGGGAGTCCAACCTGGGGCTCGAGCTCATGACCTATAAGATTATGACCTGAGCCAAAACTAAAAGTTATATGCTTAACTGACTGAGCCACCCACATACCCCTTTATTTTTAATTTTTAAAAACGGTGTCTTTAAGTAATCTCTTTACCTGACATAGGGCTTGGATTCAGACCCCTGAGATCAAGAATTACATGTTCCTCCAACTGAGCCAGCCAGGCACCCCTATTTTTAAATTTTTGAGGAGACTCCATACTGTTTTCCACAGTGGCTACACCACTTGTATTCTCACCAACAGTGCACAAGCCTTCCTTTTCCTCTGCATGCTCACCAACACTTACTATTTCTTGTATTTTTTATTTTTAGCTATTCTGATATATAAGGTAATATCTCACTGTGGTTTTGATTTGCATTTCCCTGATAATTAGTGATGTTGAGCATCTTTTCATGTATCTATTGGCTATCTGCATGTATTCTTTGGAAAAATATCTATTCAGTGGGAAAAATATGCAGCCGAGGATACTTTATCAAACAAGACTCTCATTCAGAATAAGAGAGATAAAGAAAGAAAAACTAAAGGAGCTCATGACCACTAAATCAGCCCTGCAATAAATATTAAAGGGGGCTCTTTGAATGGGAAAGAAAGACCAAAAGCAACAAAGACTACACAGGAACAGATAAAATCTCCAGAAATAATGACTTTACAGGTAACACAATATCACTAAATTCATATCTAACGATAATCACTCTGAATTTAAATGGATTAAATACTCCAATAAAAAGACATAGAGTATGAGAATGGGTAAAAAACCAAGACCCATCTATATGCTGCCTACAAGAAATTCATTTTAGAACTAGAGTCACCTGTAGATTGAAAATGAAGGAATGGAGAACCATTTATCTATGCTAATGGATGTCAAAAGAAAGCCAGAGTAGCCATACTTTTATCAGACAAACCAAATTTTAAAGGAAAGACTGTAACAAGAGATGAAAAAGGGTGCTGTATTGTGCTATATCATAATAAAGGTGTCTATCCAACAAGAAAATCTAACAATTGTAAATATTTATGCCCCCAACTTGGAAGTAACCAAATATATAAATCAACTAATAATGAACCTAAAGAAACTCACTGATAATAATAAAATAATGGTAGGGGACTTTAACACCCCACTTCTAGCAATGTAAAGGTCATCTAAGCAGAAAACTAACAAGGAAACAATGGCTTTGAATGACACACTGGACCAGGTGGACTTAACAGATATATTCAGAACATTTCCAAAAGTAGTAAATACACATTCTTTTCGAGTGCATGCGGAACATTCTCCAGAATAGATCACATACTGGGTCACAAATCAGGCCTCAACAAGTACAAAAAGATTGAGATCATACCATGCATATTTTCAAACCACAACACTATGAAGTCAACCACAAGAAAAATTTGGAAAGACCATAAATACATGGAGGTTAAAGAACATCCTACTAAAGAATGAATGGGTTAATTAAAGAAGAAATAAAAATTACATGGAAGCAAATGAGAATAAAAACACAACAGTCCAGAGCCTTTGGGGTGCAGCAAAGGTGGTCATAAGAGTGAAGGATATAGCAATACAGGCCAACTGTAAGAAGCAAGAAAAGTCTCAAATATAAAACCTACGGGCACCTGAGTGGCTCAGTTGTTAACTGTCTGTCTTTGGCTCAGGTCACGGTCCCAGATCCTGGGATCAAGCCCTGCATCAGGCTCCCTGCTCAACAGGAGTCTGCTTCTCCCTCTCCCACTTCCTCTGCTTGTATTTCCTCTTTTGTTGTCTCTCTCTGTCAAATAAATAAATAAAATTTTTTAAAAAGAAAATATACAAACTAAAATTACACCTGAAGGAGTTAGAAAAGAAGCAGCAAATAAAGCCTAAAGCCAGCAGCAGAAGGTAAATAATAAAGATTAGAGTGGAAATAAATGATATAGAAACAAATAAACAAAAACAACAATAAGCAACAGTAGAATAGATCAATGAAACTAAGAGCTAGTTCTTTGAAAGAATTAATAAGATCAATAAACCCCTAGCCAGACTTATCAAAAAGAAAAGAGAAAGGACCCAAATAGATAAAATCACAAAGAGGAGAGATCACAATCAAGACCACAGAAATACAAACAATTATAAAAGAATATTATAAAAAATTATATGCCAATAAATTGGGCAATCTGGAAGAAATGGACAAGTTCTTAGAAAGACATAAACTACCGGGGCGCCTGGGTGGCTCAGGGGGTTAAGGCCTCTCTGCCTTCAGCTCAGGTCATGATCCCAGGGTGCTGGGATCGAGCCCCGCATTGGGCTCCCTGCTCGGCAGGGAGCCTGCTTCCCCTTCTCTCTGCCTACCTATGATCTCTCTCTCTCTGTCGAATAAATAAATAAAATCTTAAAAAAAAAAAAAAAGAAAGAAAGATATAAACTACCAAAACATAAACAGGAAGAAATAGAAAATTTGAACAGACCCATAAACAGCAAAGAAGTTGAATCAGTAATCAAAAATTTCCCAACAGGGGTGCCTGGGTGGATCAGTCGTTAAGTGTCTGCCTTCGGCTCAGGTCATGATCCCAGGGTCCTGGGATCAAGCCCCGCATCGGGCTCCTTGCTAGGCAAGAAGCCTGCTTCTGCTTCTCCCGCTACTACTACCTCTGCTTGTGTTCCCTCTCTAGCTGTGTTTCTTTCTGTCAAATAAATAAAATCTTAAAAAAAAAAAAAAATTTCCCAACAAACACACGTCCAAGGCCAGATGGTTTCCCAGGGGAATTCTACCAGACATTTAAAGAAGAGTTAATACTTATTCTTCTCAAACTGTTCCAAAAAATAGAAATGGCAGGAAAACTTCCAAACTCATTCTATGAGGCCAGCATTACCTTGATTCCAAAACCAGAAGGACTCCACTAAAAAGAAGAATTACAGGCCAATATACCTGATGAACATGGATGGAAAAATTCTCAACCAGATACTAGCAAATTGAATGCAACAGTACATTAAAAGAATTATTCACTACGATCAAATGGGATTTATTCCTGGGCTGAGCAGTAGCTCAATATTCCCAAATCAATCAACATGATACACCACATTAATAAAAGAAAGTATAAGAGCCATATGATCCTCTCAATAGATACAGAAAAAAGCATTTGACAAAATACAACCATTCTTGATAAAAACCTTCAACAAAATAAAGATAGAAGGAACATACCTCAGTATCATAATAGACAGATACAAAAGACCCAAAGCTAATAACATCCTTAATGGGGGAAAAGCTGAGAAATTTTCCTCTTATGGTCAGGGACAAGTCAGGGATGTCTACTCTCACCATGGTTATTTAACATAGTACATCAGACAACAAAAAGAAATAAGAGACATCCAAGAATCAAGGAAGTACTGAAACTTTCATTGTTTGCAGATGACATGATATTCTAGCTAGAAAACCCGAAGGACTCCAAAATATTGCTAGAACTGATAGACAAATCCTGCAAAGTCACAGGATACAAAAATCAATGTTCAGAAATAGGTTGCATTTCTATACACCAAGAACAAGGAAGCAGAAGAGAAACTATGGACTCAATCCCATTTACAATTGCACCAAAAACTGTAAGATACATCTAGGAATACACCTAACCAAAGAGATAAAAGACCTATACTCTGAAAACTCTAACAAAATTTGTGAAAAAAGTTGAAGAGGGCACAAAGAAATGGAAAAATGTTTCATGCTCATAGATTGGAAGAACAAATACTGTTAAAATGTCTATACTAACCAAAACAACCTACACATTTAATGCAAACCCTATCAAAAATCACCAACAATTTTCATAGTTAAAACAATCCTAAAATTTTTATGAAACTGCAAAAGATCCCAAATAGCCAAAGCAACCTTGAAAAGGAAAAGCAAAGCTGGAGGCATCACAATTCCAGACTTCAAGCTATATTACAAAGTGTCGTCATGGACAATATCGTGCTCACACAAAAACAGACACATAGATCAATGGAATAGAATAGAGAACCCAGAAATGTGCCCATAAGTATATGGCCAACTCCTCTTCAATAAAGCAGCAAAGAATATTCAATGGGAAAAAGGCAGTCTCTTCAACAAATGGTGTTAGGAAAACTGGATGACAACGTGCAGAAGAGTGAAACTGGACCACATTCTTACACCATACACAAAAATAAATTCAAGATCGGTTAAAGACCTAAATGTGAGAAAGGAAACCATCAAAATGTTGGAAGAGAACCTGTAGGCAGTAACCTAGAAGAGGAGAACCTAGAGGCAGTAATCTCTTTGATTTTGACCATAGCAACTTCTTACTAGACATGTCTCTGGAGGCAAAGGAACAAAAACAAATATGAACTATTGGGACTGCATCAAAATAAAAAGCTTCTGCACAGCAAAGGAAACAATCAACAAAACTAAAAGGCAGCCTACAGAATAGAAGATATTTGCAAATGACATATCTGATAAAGGGTTAGCATCCAAAATCTATAAAAAAAAATTTATCAAACTCAACACCCTAAAACAAGTAATGCAGGCAAAAAACTCCCACCCGTGGGAGGATGTTTAGCATCTGTTATCTCCAGGCACCAAATGCTACTACCTCCACCCAGTCACTGAATAAATCAAAATTGCCCATCCCACCCTCATGCTTCCAAATCCTTGTGTAGTACAGCTTCTGACTGAGGGCTACTAGCTCCAAGAGTGAGGATGTTTATTATTGTCATTAAACAAGAAGCTTGAGACTTGGTGGTTCCGGTGATGCAGCGGCTCAAAGGTGTTATTATGAAGAATCAGGATCTTTCCATCTTTTTGAATTCTGCTATCTACGATATGTTGATTTCTTACCCTCAGGCCAGCTTCTCATGGTAATGGGATGGTTGCCTCAGCTCCAGGACCAGTGCTCTTAAACAACTGTGTCCATAGGCAAGAAAGGGGCAATTCTTTTCATGGGTCCCATTTTAAAAGGAGAACAAATCTTTACCAGAGATCCTTCTGACTTCCCAGCCAGTCCCATAACCAGGATTGGGTACTCGCCTATGCCCTGCCTCCCTCCCTAGCTAGAAAAGAGAAATGAGAGTGATATCTGGTACCTACAGCTTTTATGAAGAGGGGCAGCCTTGGTGGTCACAGTGAACGGCACTGGTATTTTAATGTCTTCAGATCTGACTGAAGTGAAAGATTGTCTTCTAGTCAAGAAAAGATGAATGTTCCAATGAAGGCCTAGTACTGCATTTTGTTCTGGAAAAGACAAATGTTCCAATGACTTAGTGCTTTTTCTTCTCTTCATCATGCTCCACTTCCACTCTTTATGATCTGTTTCATCAACTGAATTCAACAAGAACTTCCGAAGGAGACAGCATGGGAACTAAATAACTGGGATTCCGGGAAGCTACACTGCTGTATCTACTCTAGCTTTCCTTTTTTTCTCATGGGGCTACTCTGATGGGAGTAGGTGTAGTAGTAATATTACAGAACCTGGACTGGGTCCTGACAGAAGAACCAAGCAGCATGAGGAGACTTTGGAGGATCAGAGGTTTATTTAGCACCAGCGGGCACAGGGGAGAGTGATCTCCAAAGGTCTGAGCCCCGAGCATAGACAAAGTGGGTAATTTATACCCTTCTGTATCTGCATAGTTGGTACTTTGGGCATGTGCGTGGGAAGGAGGGCAGGGAGAAGAACCCAGAAGAGCCCTGGGGCGGGGGCTAGGACTCCTTTGCTGACTCAGTCAGCCATCGTAGAACACAGATTGTCCTTCTCCCCATAGCACAGTGGCTCTGGATTATGCCTTCTGGAATATTCCTAGCTCTGCCAAATGGCAGCAATATGGTTAAATTTCTTCATCTACAGGCATTGAAAAAAAAAATCTCAGGGCACGTGGGTGGCTCAGTGGATTAAGCCTCTGTCTTTGGCTCAGGTCATGATCTCAGGGTCCTGGGATCGAGCCCCACATCGGGCTCTCTGCTCATCAGGGAACCTGCTTCCCCCCTGTCTCTCTGCCTGCCTCTCTGCCTACTTGTGATCTCTCTCTCTGTGTCAAATAAAGAAATAAAATCTTTAAAAAAAAAAATCTCTGCCCTCATGGAGCTTACATTTTAGCCTAGGGATGCAAACAATGTTATAAAACAGATTTAAAGTATGTACTATGTTAGAAGACGATTGCTATAGAGAAAAAAAAAATAGAATGAGGGAGACCTAGCATATTGGGATGATGAGGCCAGTCTGCAGTATTGCAGGATGGTCAAGGGTAATCATACTGAGAAGGTGGCATGTGAGCTAAGATTTGAAGGAAGTAAGAGTGAGCCATGTGGATATATGGGTGAAGAGTATTCCAAAGAGAAGAATAGTTAGGTCCAAAGGTGAAAGCACTAAGAGAATGACTGATATTTGTAAGAAAATCAAGGACGTTAATGGGGGCTGGGTGAAGTGATTGAGGAGGAGAGCACAGATGCTACAGAACCTTGTTGGTCATTGTTAGGGCTTTAGCTTTTTATTCTGAGTATAATGGGGAGACACGGGGGATTTTGAATAGAGGTAATACCTTATCTGACAGATTTTTGAAAGAACCCCGTGATTATTTTTCATGTGCTGAGAATGGAGCAAAGGTGAAAGCAGGCAGATCTGTTAGGTATCCACAGTGGTCATCTGGGTAGACAAGATGGTTTGGTTCCAGCAGTGGGAGAGGTGAAGAAGTGGCTAAACACTGCACATATTCTGAAGGCGGAATTGGCAGAGTGTAATGATACACAGGATATACAATTCAGGATTTGGAGTTGCCATCAACTGAGGCAAGACTGTGGGTAGAAGAATTTTGGGAAGGCATGTGAGAAGTTTTATTTCGGGTATGTTTGAAATGCCTATAAGACATTCAAGAAGAGGTGTCAAGTAAGCTGTTTGCTGTTTGATCCTATAGTTTTGTTTTTTTGTTTTTGATCCTATAGTTTTATGGATAGTTCTTGGCTTGAAATACGTCGTAAGTGATAAATGCTCAATAATGTTAACAATAATGATAATTCCAGTTTTCATCACTCACCCCTGAGGGCACTCTGACTCCCAACTTAGCCATCTTATACCTTTAATTCAGCTAAAATGAAGTTGGGCTTTCCACTATTCCATCTTGATTTTTATTTATAGCACAAACGAGATACTCCGACGTTAGAACAAAATTTAAAAAGAAACAAAAGCCTCATAATCTCACTAACTATACTGTTTTTTATTTTTCCGTGTGTTTGTCTTTTGTCTCTTTTTGAAAACAATTTAAAATAGTTGAATCAAAAAAATTAAAAAAAATAAAAAAGTTGAATCATATACATGTGTCTCGGTTACTTCAGGTAACATTATTTCATGAGTTATTTTTCAAGTTGCTATATAGTTTCCATATTTATAATTTTTAGTGGTTACAAAAGAATCCATATTTACTTGTGCCTTTTGCTATCGTTGCTCATTAGACTGTTTGTTGATCTTGCAGTCTTAAAGTTAGGGCTGCAATCTCTCGCATTTACAATTTCTTTCCTCCTAGGATATACTGCCAAGAGCAGAATTACGAGGTCAAAGGGTATGAACATTTTTTATAACTCTCAATATATAATGCCAAATTGTGAAAGGGTTGTACCCAATTTACAGTGGCAAAGGTTGGAGTTTTTTCATAAGAAAAAAAGAAACTAAAATCAAACACATGAAACGAGAGTCATTTATAAAACAAATTTCCTAATTCCATTTTAATGAAAGTCTACTCATATATGTTCTCAGCCAGGCTGCAGAGCCTCAGCTCATTTTTCTAGCCTCTTTGGCCTGTATGTTACACTTAAATTTTAGCCTGAGTTAGGACTTGCTTGCTGCTAGGTATGGTGAATGCTCTGATATAATCTTTTTTTACTTACACTGAGAATTGATTTTTAAAATAATTTTATAATTAAAGACTTATATTTTCCTCTTCATATCCTTATTCTCTCATTTAAATGTTCTAGTTTTATGTCTGACTCTAGCTCTTTTAATGCAGCAGGGGATAATCAATGATTTAATCTGGCCCCACCCCCCTGCCCTGGCTTAGGTTAGCTATTCAGAGACATTTAAGAGGCAGAATTAACTGGCCTTGGTGATTAGCTGAATAGCTAATGCCCTTCCTCTTAAAGGGTGAAGAGAAGCCAGTGGGGAATACTGAAGTGAAAAACCAGGCAAGCTGGTTCAGATTGGGTTGTTTATGCTTTCAAGGTAACACTACAAGGGCAGGAGCAGTAAAAGCTGGTATAGAACTTTATTCCAGCCACAAAAACGTGGCTTAACCAATGACACCAAAACTCAGTGGTTAAATCTCCGATCATTGTTCTTCTTCTTCCCTTCTCTTGTTTTCCCTTTTCTTCCTTCCCTGAATAATTTGGTCCTGAAGCTATTAGGTAGGGCTGAACAAGGTAACATCTATGTCTGGCTAAGTAGAGGGGAGCTATGGCAACCAGAGCGGGCTCTGACCAAGGTGAGTGCTGGAGCTTGAATAGGGTAAGGAAGGTGTCTGCTTGGTGAGCAGCTTCATGGAGGAGTCAAAGCCTGAGCAGGGTCAGAGAACATCTGTGGGGGGGGGGGAGGGGCAGAGCTGAGAGATAGGCTACACACAGAGAGGTTCATAAAATGATTATATTGAGGATAATGGGAGAATAGTTTGTCGCTATTGGAAAGGACTAGAATTAATCCTATGCACTGGATTGGAGTGGCAAGTAGCAAGTTGAACTCATGGTTTTCAATATATATACTGGAATGAATTCTCTTCAGTTATATATACTTTATTGAATAATACTATTATATACATATAAATTCTAGAATTAGACGAGATAGTAGTAATGGTTGCACGACATAATATACTAAAAGCCACTGAATTGTGTACTCTAAATGGTGAATTTGATGTTATGTGTATTGTATCTCAATAAAAAATGTATGTGTATATATTATTAGGTAAATGAGAGAGATATAGATGTAAATATGTGTTCATATATACATACATGCATGCACATTTCCCAGCTCTGTCCACTGAAAGAACCAAAGCAGTGACACCCCAATAGCAAAGAGCATGCCTAGTAACAAGATTCTGATTTTTTTTTTTTTAAAGATTTTATTTATTTGACAGAGAGAAACACAGCGAGAGAGGGAACACAAGCAGAGGGAATGGTAGCGGGAGAAGCAGGCTTCCTGCAGAGCAGGGAGCCCGATGCGGGGCTAGATCCCAGGACCCTGGGATCATGACCTGAGCCGAAGGCAGACGCTTAACGACTGAGCCACACAGGCGCCCCAAGATTCTGATTTTTAAATATTCTCTATAAAAAACAATCAGGACTGCTTCAAAGAATGGCAGTTTCTAGGTCTGGCACAAGAAAAGGACAAGAAAATCTCGAGGTATCTTACTGTGTCTGAAAGTAAGGAAGTAGTCAAAGAATGCTGGAAGTAGTCGAAAGATGCAGGACCGGCTTGATGGGGCCCCCATTGACCAAATCTGCAGGAATTTGAGCATCAAAATAAACAGTAAAAGTAAGAGATTAGTTTCTTAAACTATAAAACCATACATCTATACTGGCATAAATCATTGATTAAACTAAAAGTTTGATCAATAGGGGCATTTGCAGAGTATCCACAAAATATTTACTGATTATTTGGACAAACGGAAAAATTTGTAGTGGAGAAGCTTGGCAGATGCCACTTTAATCAAGTATTCAATGAACATCATTGGTAATGAGACAAAGTGAAGTTAGGTCCCACTGAACAAGATGAGGCAGGAAAAAAACCAGCATCATCTCTGTGATGTTCCTGCCGAAAGGGGAGGGGGGCATATGCCTGGAAGGGGCCTTGTGGGAAGTATCAAAATCCAAGTGTGGTGAAGAATGCAACTCTACAAAGGAAGGGCTGATGCCCCATCTGGGCAAGGAGAACATCCACTTATGGGAATGGCCTGGCTTGGGGCATCAGGGTCCAAGAAAGATACAGAGAAGTGGCCTGCAATGGGATGTTGGGGACCAAGCGGGCTCAGGTGGTTGTCCATGCAGAGGGTGTGGGGACCAAGGGCCTGAACAGGTGCGGAGGGCTTCTGTGTTTAGGAGGGGCCTAGACCAAGGTGTCAGAGCCTAAGCAAAGTGCCTACATGGAAAGGAGGGCATCAGAGCTAAATAGAAGGAGCAACAATTATGCCTAGGCATTTTATATAAAACTGCAGAAAACCAAAGACAAAAAAAATCTTGAAGGAGACAGAGGGCAAAAAAATCACCTTACCAAAAAATTACAGTGGACTTGTCATCAGAAACCATGCAAGCAGGAATAGAATGGAGTGAAATATTTAAAGTGTTGAAAGAAAAAAAAAAAAAACTCTACCAACCTAATGGATATAATGAATAATATAGTGATAATTTCTGGTGAAATTATCCTTGAGGGTGCCTGGGTGGCTCAGTGGGTTAAAACCTCTGCCTTTGGCTCAGGTCATGATCTCAGGGTCGTGGGATCGAGCCCCGCATCGGGCTCTCTGCTCAGTGGGGAGCTTGCTTCCCCTTCTCTCTCTGCCTGCCTCTCTGCCTATTTGTGATCTCTCTCTCTGTCAAATAAATAAATAAAATCTTAAAAAAAAAAAAGAAATTATGCTTGAAAAGTGATGGAGATGTAAAGTTTTTCACAAACAAAAACTGAGAGAATTCATTGCAAGCAGAACCACCCTAAAAGAAATGTTAAAAGAAAATTTTCAGGCAAAAAGAAAATTATATTGGTCAAAAATTTAATTTCCATAAAGAAGAGCATTGGAGAAGGAATAAATGGCAGTAAAATAAAATCTTTTCTTTCTCTTAGTCTTAAAAAAAATTTTTTTTAAGAAAGGGGGAAGGAAGGAGGGACAGAAGGAGAGAGGAAATGAGCTTGATTTCCTCTCCATGCCTAACCCAGAGCTTGACATGGGGCTGGATCTCATGACTCTGAGATTACGACCTCCGAGCTAAAATCAAAAGTTGATCACTCGCTGACTGAGCCACCCAGGCACCCCTATTTTTCTTAGTCTTAACTGATTTTAAAAGATAACTATTTGTTGAAAGCAATGACAGTAACAATGTATTGAGCATTTAGAGCATATGGACAAGTGAAAAGAATGACGATATATCACAAGGGACAAAGAGGGAAGAATGGGGAATATTCTGTTATAAAGCATCTATTACTATATGTGAAACCGAGTAGTGTGATTTGAAAATGTACTTGTATTAGTTAAAAAAGGTATATTGCAAACTTTAGGGCAACCACTAATATTACTTTTGAAGAGTAAATTGATACACTATGATAGGATAAAATGGAATCATATAAAATGTTCCATTAGAACCATAGAAAGCAGAAAAAAGACAAAACCAATGCAACAAATAGAAAACAATGAGATAAGAGGAGATAGAGATTCAGAGATTAAGCTGAGTGAAGAGGGCATCCATGCATGAGTGTGACCCAGAAGGGGGGTTCAGGGGGCAATCCACACAGGGAAAGGGATAGCAGCAGTGATGGAAGATTGGCTGTGTAAAGGGAAACTTTATCAGATTAGTAAATAAGGATAATGTGAGCCAGGTTTCACACAGTCAGAAAGGAAATTATATGGGTAGCTTAGTCAGTTAAGCGTTGGAGTCTTGGTTTCAGCTCAGTTCATGATCTCAGGGTTGTGAGATAGAGCCCCATGTTGGGCTCCATGCTGGGTGTGGAGCCTGCTTAAGATTCTCTCTCTTTCTCCCTCTGCCCCTGCCCCACCAATGTTTGTATGCTCTCGCTCTCTTAAAAGGATTAAAAAAAAAAAAAAAGGAAAAGAAAATACAAATATGGAAAGGAAGAAAACTAAGACAAAATTTCTGGAATTGACAGTATCAGTATGAATTCATGGATTTCAATAAATATAGATAGGTATCTAAATAAATATGGATGTAGGGGAACCTGGGTGACTCAGTTGGTTAAGTGTCTACTTTCGGCTCAGGTCATGATCCTGGGGTCCTGGGATCGAGCCCCAGGTTGAGCTTCCTACTTGGTGGGGAGCCTGCTTCTCCCTCTTCCTCTGCCTGCTGCTCTACCTGCTAGTGCTCACTCTATCTCTGCCAGATAGATAGATAGATAGATAGATAGATAGATAGATAGATAAGTAAATAAATGTGTGTAGGTCTAAGTTTGTAGGTATGTATATATATACCCGTATATTTCTTTGCTCTGTCTTGCTGAGGGGAGCTAGAAGCAACACTCACAATGAGCAAACTTAGAGCTCAGATATTGAGTACTAAATGCCATTCTCCACTAAAAGAGCCAGAGTTTTCTCTAAAGAAGTGGCTGACTGCATGGTTGGTACAAAGGAAATACAAGATGAGCCTGGACTATATTATGTTAGAAAGCAAGGACATGTTCAAAGAATGGTGGAATCATGTCAGAAAGAGACAGAAACCAGTATAAATGGGCTACAACAGCAAAATGGGAAAAACTAAGCATCTGTACAAAATAATAATAGCAACAGGTTAGAAGTCATTAAATAAAATGGGAACCATGCGTTCATATTATATATAAATGAATAAATTGAGAATTTGACAAAGAATGGGAAATTTACATAGTTTAAAAAAAACTCCTACAAAGTGATTATCACAAAGGGGGAAAAGAAAACTTCACAGTAGAGAAATCAGTGGACACCACTTTTTGTCAAGTGACCAAAGCAAATATCATCAATAATGAGAAAACTGTGCCAAAAGAATACAGCATTATTTCAGACACATTCCTGCCAAAGATGCATAATCGAACCTATTAGTGAGGAAACATCAGAAAAACATAGTTCGAGGGAAATTCTACCAAATTACCAACTGTAATTTTCTTCCTTTCTTTCTTCCTTCCTTCCTTCCTTTCTTTCTCTCTTTCTCTCCCTTCCTTTCCTCTCCTCTCCTCTCTTTTCCTCTCCTCCCCTCCCCTCCCCTTCCATTCCTTCCTTCTTTCTTTTAAAGATTTTATTTATTTATTTGACAAGGAGAGAGACAGAGAGAGGGAACACAAGCAGGGGGAGTGGGAGAGGGAGAAGCAGGCCTCCTGCCAAGCAGGGAGCCTAAAGTGGAACTCAATCCCATGACCCTGGGATCACAACCTAAACCAAAGGCAGACGCCTAATGACTGAGCCCTACAAGCACCCCATATCATGTAATTTTCAAAGTGTCACAATTATGAAAATCCAAGAAAGACTACGGAGACATTTCAGGCTAAAGGAGACTAATGAGACCCAACAGCTAAATGAAAACACAAGACTGTGAAACGGATCCTTTGGCAATAAAGACCATTATTAAGACAACTGATGAAGTTCAATGGCGTCTAAGGATTAGATGGTAATAATGAATCAATGTAATTTCCTCGTTTTTTAAAAAATATTTAATTTATTTATTTGACAGAAAGTGCATGAGCAGAGGGAGGGGCAAAGGGAGTGGGAGAAGCTGACTCCCCGCTGAGCAGGGAGCCTAACTTAGGGCTCAATCTCAGGACCCTGAGATCATGACCTGAGCTGAGGCAGATGCTCAACCAACTGAGCCACCCAGGTGCCCCTAATTTCCTCCTTTTGATAGTTGTATTATGGTTATGTAGAATATCCTGTCTGTAAGAAATACACACCTTAGTATTAGGAGGCCAGTGATGGGGCATTATGTTAGCTTACTAACTAACGGTTCTTACTCCCTAATGGTTCAGGGAGGAAATTCTTCATACTGTACTTGCAAGTTTACTATAGTATCAAATTGTCTAAAAATAAAATAATCTACTTGAAGAAAAACAAGTAAAAAAGTTTATGTAATTATATCTGTAAGTGAGAAAGAACTATAAAGTTACACATTAAGCTATTAACTGTGATTAATTCTGGGAGGGAATTATGCATTGGAGTAGGAGTGAAGAGGAACCATTAAGATGTTACTATGTGATCTTCTGTGTTTGTAACTTCCAACAACAATAAAAAGTCCAGCTATACTTCTGAAGGAAAATGACCTCACTTGAAATGACTAAACTCTGAAGAGCTACTAGTCATAAACTATACTTCTAGCACTCTGGGACACCTAGACTGATGGTTTTAAGGTATTTTAAGGAATAATTTTATATATTAACTTCCGCTGTAGAACTAGGTACAGTTGGCCCTCAACACGGATTTGAACTGTGTAAGTCTACTTAATCACAGTTTATTTTCAGTAAATACAGAATGAGTGTTTATTCTCAGTCGGCTCAGTCGGCTGGCTCAGTCAGCAGAGCATGTGACTCTTGATTTCAGGGTTCTGAGTTTGAGCTCCACATGAGGTGTAGAGATTACCTAAATAAATAAATAAATACAGTATGGAACTATAAATTTATTTTCTCCTTTTTATGATTTTCTTAATGACATTTTCTTTTCTTTAGCTTACTTTATTGTAAGAATACAGTATGTAATACACATAACAGAAAAATATGCGTTAATTTATTGTTTATGTTATTGGTAAGGATTCTGGTCAATAGTAGGCTATTAGTAATTAAGTTTGGGGGAGTCAAAAGTTATATGTAGATTTTTGACTGTGGGGAGTCAGTGCCCATAGCGTCTGCATTGTTCAAAGATCAACTATATTGCAATTTTGCTTCTGTCTGTAGAGTCTGTTTTGAGAGTCAGCCAGCTTATTATAGCTAAGCTTAGCTGCCAATTTGGTTTTTTATTTACTTTTTCTAACTGTTCCTTCATAGATGTTTGGGAAATTTTAAGTACTCGGTTCAACACAACTTGCTTGTATTGTGTTCATATGGCCAGAGGCATAAAGCAATCAGTACATATTTAACAAAGAAACAAAAAGGAATACTGGTATAAATAAAAGCCTGAACTCTTTTCATGACTCTTTTTTTTTTTTTTCTTTTCATGACTCTTGATAAGTCTGCAAGAATTTAACAACTGTTGAAGGGAGGGTTTTACACTGAACTTTACATTAATGCTAGACTAGAATTTAAGTTGCCCTCGGTTTTACCAAGTAGACCTTGTAAATGTAAAGAAAGAAAAAAGGAAGAGGAAGAGGGAATTTGAAAATCATACTACAGTGTTTTCTATCAAACCACAAGGTTGTGCAATTACCATTTGTTTCTGTTTCCGTTTTTTGTTTTTTTAAGATTTATTTATTTGTGAGAAAGAGAGAGAGCACGAGAGAGAGAGAAAGGGAGGGAGATGGAGAAGCAGAATCCCTGCTGAGCAAGGAGCCGTTGTGGGGCTCGATCCCAGGACCCTGGGATCAAGACCTGAGCTGAACGCAGATGCTTAACCAAATGAGCCACCCAGGCGTCCCCCCACCCCCCATTTGTTTGTTTGTTTGTTTTTACAGAAGTCGAAGGTAGCGTGTAAGCAAGCTTCTTGGATAACATATGAAAAGAAATTTGTTCTCAGAAGTGTTTTAAAGTCACATGCTACATATATGTGAATTTTAAGTGACTCACCATACTAGTTAGAATATAGTACTCTAACCCATCTCGGGACCTCATTTCTGGCCTTGTTTTCTCACTGACCTATAGTCACTGCCACATAACATTTAACATTAATAAACACAGCAATGAATACAAACATTTAGGGAAAATCTACAATTTGGGAGGTATTTGATGATGAAGGGAACTTGGGGTTTGAGAGCCATTAAGCTTCTGACTTTTTTTTAAACCCAAAATTAGGTTTTAGGCTTCTTTTGCAATGTCCAGAGTACCTAGTACAGCATTTGGCTCACAAAAGTACTTGTTGACTTTAGAAAAACTTACTCTGACATGTGTCCTTAGAGACCTATTTCCCTGTCTTGATTCCCCCAGGCTGGAGTAAAAATAGAACATGACCAAAATGTGTTGCAGAAACAAACTTCTGGAAAAATGCAATACTGGGTCATGCTTTTTCACCCCTTCTACCAATGACCACAGAACAACTACAGACAGAGAATTGCAATTTCACCTCATTTAAGTTTTACCAATATTCTGGAAACAAATATCTGTGTAGGCACTTAGTTATACAGTATTGGAATGTAAGAGTTATTTCTCTCTCAGTTAGTAGTGCTTTCTCGCACACAAAAATACACTAAAGAGTCCACAATTTAACTTCTACTAATATTAATAAATACAAGTTTTCAAAAGAGGCAGGGCTTGAACTTATGACCCTGAGATCAAGAGTCAAATGCTTAACCGACTGTGCCACCCAGGTGCCCCCAAAAGACTTTAAAGAACAGTTTTCTATATTCTGTCCAATAAAATCCTATGTAATAGTCATGCACTGACTTAAAAAATATTTTCTTTATATTCGTAATTCAAAGATTTGGTTCTTTAAAGGTTTGAGTTAAATATCGTTTTCTTCAGAAGACACCAAAGCACTATTAATAATCAACAATATTGATTATTATTTTTGTCTTTCTAATCCACCAATATTTCTGTTTCTTTTTTTTTTTTTTTAAAGATTTTATTTATTTATTTGACAGAGAGAGACACAGCGAGAGAGGGAACACAAGCAGGGGGAGTGGGAGAGGGAGAAGCAGGCTTCCCGCTGAGCAGGGAGCCAGATGCGGGGCTCAATCCCAGGACCCCGGGATCATGACCTGAGCCGAAGGCAGACGCTCAACGACTGAGCCACCAAGGCGCCCCAATATTTCTGTTTCTGTAGCATGTGATGGAGACTGAGATCTGTCTGGCACCAACTGCCTTGTTTGAGGGCTTCACTTCACTACTCGTTCACTTGTGTGACTTCAACTTCCTCAGTTGTGCCTCAGTTTCCTTATGTCTAGAAGAGCGCTAGTTAAATCTATTCTTATAAAGTGATTGTGAGGATCATGTTATATGATGCTTAGCACAGCATCCCTTACACAAATGAATCCTATGAAAATATGTGCCCACCGTTGTAGTAAACTTTGACTATGGTGCAAGGGGAAATGGATCCAGATTCCTAAGAGTTTGAAATCTTAAACCAACTTGCACTAGGATATTTAAGTGCTGAGCTAAGTGATAACATCTCTATGTTAAGAATAAATTCAGAGTAGAGGGAAATTTTGGTGACTGAGGTCCTTGGAGGGATTTTATGGGGGAGTAGAATCTGCACTGAGCTTTGAAGAATGAGAAATAATAAGAACTTACAACCTTCTGTAAAAGAGAAGCAACTTTGAGCAAACTTTTTTTTTTTTGCATTTGAGGATTTCTTGGGAATCATTCGTATATAACGTATATAATCGTTTTGATTATTTTGTTCATGTGAAATATTTATATTTGTTTAAAATGTTTAGTTTCTTTATAAGTGCTAACACTTATAATCTAATTAGAGGAAATCCAATTAAATAGTAAGTACTTAATTACAGTTCATTCAGATCTGAAGAACTAATGTACTAGCTACTAATAACGTCTCAGCATGGATATGCCTTTCTTCATCCATCCATATGGAAAATGGGATCTCTTATACACCTTAAGAAAGCATAATTCATCTGCTAGTACTAGGCTTCACATTGGAATTGCAGGTGTTCACAGTCTATGAAGATATTGTTAGGGAGTTCTATTTAGTGTTCAGTAGGCAGTAACATACTATGAACCTTCATGGCATATTATATTTTGAAAAGAGGCATAGGAACCCAAAGCTGAAAAAGACCCTGTATAACCATTTAGGTTGACTTCAGCTTTTTCTGTGTTATTTATTTTTTTTAAAGATTTTATTTATTTATTTGACAGAGAGAGAGAGTTCACAAGCAGGCAGGGAGGCAGGCAGAGAGAGGGGGAAGGAAGTAGGCTCCCTGCAGAGCAGAGAGTCTGATGCGGGGCTTGATCCCAGGACCCTGAGATTATGACCTGAGCCGAAGGCAGAGGCTTTAACCCACTAAGCCACCCAGGTGCCCCTGTGTAATTTTTTTTTAAGATTTAAAAAAAAAAACAAAACACCTTTTTTTTAAGTAATCCGTACCCCTGACATGGGGCCCAATCTCACAACCCTGAGATCGTGAGTCACATGCTCCACCAATTGAGCCAGCCAGGTACCCCTTCTTTGTGTTTAAATTAGGAAACTAAGTCAGATTCTCCTAAAGACCTAAGTAATCAGGGAGGTGCATTAATTCTTTCAGGCCCCTCTGGGGTACCACGTGATGTTGTTGCCTTCTTAATCGCCAAATTGCCTACAAAGTGGGAAAATAACATGTGTCCCCAAATGTGATTCCTAGGATTAGGCCTATGATAAATTGAGAAACAGGGAAAGCATATTGTGACAACCTCTGTCAAAAAGATCTAGCTTTTTAAAAACACATTTTACCCTATTTAAGTTCCCCAGTGAGTTCATAGAGCTTCCAGAACCGTCCCATTACTAAGCCTTTCCTCCACTATGAGTACACTCCCTCTTCTGATTCTGTCCCTCTTCAAGCTGTGCTCTACGCTTCAAGCTTTCACTTTTTCAACAAAAACCCTGGTCCCTTTCCTTTAGGGTCTTGCTGCACAAGAGTTACTTAATTTAATAAAATTATTGTACTAGGTTATCCTCAATTGCCTCCCTGCCTCCCTCAGTATTTTACTGAAAAGAATGTCTATTGCTAGGAGTATTCAGAACATTGAAAACCAAGACACACAACACTCTGTGGTTCTTGAGAAATGCTCTTCCAAACATTGACTCTGATAAGGTATTTCACCCCCAGTGAATCATGGGAGTGACAATCACTTTTAGAAAGCACTGATAACGAGATGGGAAAACGAACAACCTTGGCAAAATTTAGGTCTGTTAAAATGTATTTGTAGCTTAGAAATCTATTGTTAATTTGCACAACGTGTTCTGTTGACAGAATGACTTCCTAAATTTGAACTCAAAGTTGACATAAAGAGAAGCAATCTGACACCTCTGTTGCAATCAGCCTATTTTCAACAGTCAGGAAAACAAACTCAAAGAAAACTTATCTCTGAGTTTTTGGTAGGGTAAAGCTGAAGGGATGGTGTCACTTTTCCTTTCTTGGGCCTTTAAAGCTCTATGAGGACATTTTCTGGGAATTATGTCCTTTGGTTATAACGAACATGGCAGGCAGAGAGAGCTCATGGAGATGCCTCAATGTCTGAAAAATTGCAGTTTCCGATAAGAGCTGGAAATTTCTATTCTAAATGGAGTCTTGGTAAGCAGTCCCGATACATGTTTACTAAATTGGTTTAATTACTGCTGATTCTCACATTCTGCTTTTGAGTTGAATCTTAAATATTTGACAGTTTTAGCACGTGGGATTCACAAGCAACAAATAAAAAAAGCTATCTTTGCAAATTTCCTCACCACTTAAAAAAACAGTAATAAACCGTTTGAATTTACAGAAAGCACTTGTTTCAACAAATTGGGCTGTTGTCTCAAATGGGAAGAAGCTTTTTGCTAATTGGATGTCTTGGCTTTATCACTTTTATGATGAAAAATGGTATAGCATTTTGGGTATCTTTTGCCAAGAAAACAGCTTTAGAGTAATGCTGAGATTGGAATGGGCTGTTTGGGAAATGATTCTTCAAGCTGCAAGTGCTTACAGGTAGCATCTGTTTAATAAATCAAGTGACCAAAGGAGAACAAAGGTATCACTGTGGCTATATAAGTTGCATTTTTAGAAGGGCCAAAGAAGAAAATAAAAAAGAGATGAGTGGCGACTTTGTGTCTGCTGTCAGTGGATTAAAGGGTCATCATAAAGGTAGTGAATATATTTTTAATATATATATATATATCACTTCATGTCCTCTGGGAAGCAGACATCAAGAAGGTAGAAGGGATGGGGTGCCTGGGTGGCTCAGTCGTTAAGCGTCTGCCTTTGGCTCGGGTTATGATCCCAGGGTCCTGGAATCGAGCCCGGATCGGGCTCTCTGCACGGTGGGGAGCCTGCTTCTCCCGCTACCATTCCCTCTGCTTGTGTTCCCTCTCTCGCTGTGTTTCTCTCTATCAAATAAATAAAAACTCTTAAAAAAAAAAAAAAAGAAGGTAGAAGAAGGGGCGCCTGAGTGGCTCAGTGGGTTAAGCCTCTGCCTTCAGCTCAGGTCATGATCTCAGGGTCCTGGGATCAAGCCTTGCATCAGACTCTCTGCTCTGCAGGGAGCCTGCTTCCTTCCCCCTCTCTCTGCCTGCCTCTCTGCCTGCTTGTGACCTCTCTCTCTGTCAAATAAATAAATAAAAACTTTAAAAAAAAAAAAAAAGAAGGAAGAAGAAGTGCAAGAGATTTATTAGGGATAAGGTGTGTGAAAGATAAAGGCAAAAGAGAGCAGAAGTCTGAGATGAAAGTCTGGCACCTTGGGGGGTGGTGAGCAAGGGAAGAAGAACTGAGAATTGAATAGGAACAGCTTTGGGCTCTGTTGTGGCTCTGAGCAAGTCTTGGGCCTTCATACAGAGAGTGGCAATGAGGACTGCCAATAGCGGAGTTCTCTGTTGGCAGAAAAGGGCCAGACCCTAAGCCCCCAGCTCTGCTCACTCATTGGCTTAGAGCCGCCTTGGGGGAGAGTGCCCAGGGTCTGGATGCTGCCACAAATCCTAAATGTCCTGCAGCTGAAGAGTAGCAGTGGATCATCCTCCTCAGCAAGTTCTCTCTTGAAAGGATCTCTGAGCAGTGCAACTCCATGGGTGATGCATATGCATTTTGTCATGATAACTTCATCATGTTTATGATGAAGGAACTAGCATTCCATGTGAGTCAGATTTTTTCTGCCTTGACTAGTAAGACATCAATATTATTTTGCTAAATTTGCAATTCTTTGCCAAGAGATGTGTGACTTATCAGCCAATATGCCACCCTTGGATTCAGATGTCTTGCTTCATGCTTCCTGAGGTTGGTTCTGGGTTTTCATTTGCTTTGGATAAAAATTAATTTGTAATACAGAGCATCATTTGTCATCTCATGAGAATATCTTACTATAGATAGATTCCATGATTATTGTAAGTTTTGGGCATTTCTCGTCTAACTTCTATAGTATAAAGCAATTATTAGTGATGCAATTTTTCAAAGAAACTTCTTATCACTAAACTTTGTATTTCTGAATGGGTTTAATTAAAGAGCAGCTTGAAGTTCCAAGACACAGTGTTAAAAACAACAACAACAACAACAACAACAACAATAACACATAGGACTCCTTGTAACTATATATTTGTGTGTTGAAGAGTATTGTAATACTATACCACCAAAACAAAGTATAAAAGTGGATTGGAGGCAGAGACAGATTTAAGACAAATGATTACACATAACTTCTGATTTCTATTTTTCACATTCATCAAAATGGCTTCATTCCTCCTTTTGATTGACATGATAAAAGTAAATCTAAATGTGAAGAACTTATAAAATAAATGTATATCAAAATTAAACATATTCTGCATATAACGTTGACTTAAAATATATTTTATACTTTTATTTTTAAAAACCACTTATTTATTTGAGAGAGAGAGTGCATGAGTAGGGGGGGTGAGGGGGAGGGGCAGAGGGAGAGGGACAAGCAGACTCGCTGCTGAGCAGAGAGCCTGCCACGGGGCTCAATCCCAGGTCCCCCGGATCATGACCCAAGCTGAAGGCAGATGCTTAACCAACTGAGCCTCCTAGGCACCCCTGGAGAATCTCTCTCTAACACTACAGATTAAAGGAATGCATTTCTTGGGGGTGGGATAGAGGGTAGGAGCTTTTTTAGGAAATAAAAAATACTGAAAAATAAAAGAGGAGAGCTCCACAAAGGTGAAATGTAAACTGACCAGCTTAAGACTTGCCTGGTTATCTTCAAGCCATCAGCTGCTGCCACACACCATCTTTATAACTCAGTGGAATTGGAATTCTCACATGAGTGGGAATTGTGGCTGGCAGTTCCTGCAATCCTCAAATCAATGCCACCAAACCTTTGGGAAATCAAAGGTATATCCTTCTTAATAATTGCTTCAGAAGATGGCGCCTGGGTTGCTCAGTCATTAAACATCTGCCTTCGGCTCAGGTCATGATTCCAGGGTACCCTGCTCAGCGAGGAGCCTTCTTCTCCCTCTCCAGCTCCCCCTGCTTGTGTTTCCTTTCTCACTGTCTCTCTCTGTCAAATAAATAAATAAAATATTAAAAGGAAAAAAAAGATGGAAAAGAATATACAGTGAAAAGATATTTTTCCCTTTTGCCCTGGTCCCAACTTACCCAGGTCATTTTCTGGAGAGAGCACAGGTATTAAGTTTCTTGCTTTTTTTTCCAGAGCTTTTCTATGTATTTGCATATATGCATTATCCATAAATCTTTATCTGTCACACTAATGGGAGCATGTTTTCACCTCATTTTAGACCTTGCTTTTATCACAATGTAGCTTAGTGGTTGTTCTATATTAGCACATAGAAATCTGCTTTATTTTTATTCTAATGGTTGCGCAGTATTCCATTGTATGGATATGCCATTATTTACCTGAGTTCCTATTGATGGACATTTGGGTTGTTCCTAATCTTTTGCTATTATAAACCATGGTGCAAAGAATATATTTATATATATACATACATCAATTCACAAATATATGAGCATATCTGTAGGCGAAATGCTTTTGTCTTTTTTTTGGTATCAAGTTGGTCTTTTTCTTAATGATTTGTAGGAGCTGTATATTCATATAAAAGAAGTTAGCCTTTTATGTAATAGTCTCTAATTTTTAAAAGTTCATGTTAAAAGTGGATTAAAATCTTTAAATATTAAGTTTTCAATTTCTTTTTTTTTTTTTAAGATTTTATTTATTTATTTGACAGAGAGGAGAGAGATCACAAGTAGGCACAGAGCAGCTTGAAGGCAGAGAGAGGGGGGAAGCAGGCTCCCTGCTGAGCAGAGAGCCCGATGCGGGGCTCAATCCCAGGACCCTGAGACCATGACCTGAGCAGAAGGCAGAGGCTTTAACCCACTGAGCCACCCAGGAGCCCCAAGTTTTCAATTTCTTATGAAGGTACCTAACATAAGGGAAAGAGATTGTGGAGATCTCGGGTGAGGTTACTTTTTTTCAATTGAAAATTGAATTTTCAATTTCAATTCAATTTCAAAATTCAATCAATTGAAGTTTCTTTTTTTCATAGGATATTTTCCTTTACAGTAGAGTGAATTATTAGATGTAAGGACATATTACATTTGTTATAGTAATGATCCTATGAAATAAATAATTTTTTTATTTATTTTACTGTTTTATTTATTTTACTGTTTCTCCATCTTAGCAACAAACTTCTTTTCTACTTGACACTTTGCCATTTTCCTTAATGCTAGTTTTTTTTTTAACATTTTATTTTATTTATTTATTTGACAGAGAGAGAGACAGTGACAGAGGGAACACAAGCAGAGGGAGAGGGAGAGGAAGGAGAGGCAGGCTCCATGCTGAGCAGGGAGCCCAATGGGAGCTTGATTCCAGGACCCTGGGATTGTGACCTGAGCCGAAGGCAGATGCCTAATGACTGAGCCACCCAGGTACCCCTCTGAGTGCCAGTCTTAACAGCCTGTTACATTAAGAACTTGAAAATATATTAAGAAAGTGAAATATACATTACACTTTAAGAACTTGAAAATATATTAAGAAAGTGAAATATAAGCAAAGTTGGGCTTTAGTAACATAATTCCTAGTGACAGATACAAAGCTGTAATACCACAGAGTATTTCAGGAACAAACAAAACTATTCTGTAACACCCAATAAGAAGTTAAACCCTACTGAGCTATAGATATTTTTGATGGCATTCAGCAGTTGTGGTCTGCAAAACCTTAAAGCAAACTTTTTTACCCAACTACTTTTGTTGTATTGATTGAAATAATATTCAAGGAGTTCGTTTATGTTTATTTTTAGTATTTTGAGTTTGTTTATTTTAGATCCTGTGACTCAGGATTAAATTTTTTTATGGGGGATGGGCAGAGGGAGAGGGAGAGAGAGACTCTTAAGCAGGCTCCACACCCAGCACCCTCACAATCCTGAGATCACAACCTGAGCTAAAATCAAGAGTTGGATGCTTAAATGACTGAGTCATCCAGGCGCACCCCCCTTCTCCAAAAACATTTTTTAAACCCTTCTATACTCAGTGTTCATGAACTGATTTCCTTTACTTTTCAGAATATTTTTCATTTTGACAAGGAAAGAATAGCATATGAAATGGTGCCATCTTCCTAAGATGCCAGTATTGGCTAATGCTCTAAAGAACACTAACCTTAAAAAAAAAAAAAAAAAAAAAAAAAAAAAAAAGAACACTAACCTTTAGAAGGATGTTTATCTACTTGCAGGGAACATAAACCCCAAGAGATTTTCTGGACTTTTCCCTAATTTGGGGGACTTTGGTCAAATTGCCTGCATATTCTCATGCACTCACACTTAATTAGTCACAATTCTTCTTTAGAAAAGAGAAGCACAACTGTGCTATCTTTGGAACTTATAAATATCTAGTCCAGGATTTCCTTAAGCTTGTCATTTGTTTCCTCACTTCAGAAGTCGAAACAGTGTTAGGCTGCATTTTTAAAATGTTGGGTTTGTTTCGCCAATACAGGAAAAGCCACACTTCCTAATTTGCTTAGATTCATACCCACATAATTTGAAATTATATCAGCTCCAGATAAGTGCTATTGTAATAGAGGAATTAACAGGTTGAATGTGTGAGCATACATGTGGGTGTCCCTGTGTGTCTGAGTGTGAATGTGTATTAGCCATGTGATAGAGGATTTTAGAAAATCAGTATGAACGTCAGTTCATTTTTTGAACATTTGTGGCAAACAGAGAGATTAAACACGCATTTCATTAATTAACTTATTTCCCTTAATAAGTAGTTTTCATTATCCTTTAAATCCTTGAGTTAGGATTCATTCAATAAGTATATTTTTATTGGAACATGGTATTTTCTAAAATGGTCTTTTATGATGAGTTACATGTTAGTACCATCTTCCAGATACTAATAGTTTCCAACCATCATTTATATAAATGTACTAAAAATAATTGTATATATCTAGCTCAAAATTCTATTCCATGTGGGAGTTTCCCTTCTAAAATCTGTGGTAAGTGGTTAATCTGTTTTTTTTAGATTGTTGTTTTTAGAGAGAGTGTATGGGAAACATTTAGAACTATTCCTGGTACGATTAACTTTTTTGTTTAACAATATCTTTAAATGAAACTTTGTCAGTGGATAATCATTAATTTTATTCAAAGATTTACCATAAGGATTTTTTTTCTCCTGGTTGTTTATATATTTTACTGATTGTGTGAGTAAAGCATGTTTGTTTTTATGAATCCAAACAAAAGAAAGTTAAAGTTCACTATAATCTCACTTCTCAGTAATAGTTACTATTAACAATTATGTATGTGGGTATATATATGTTATAATTAGGTGCATATGTATATTTGAGCATATATAAACATTAATATATTTTTATTCTACAGAAATAGATCATATTAACATTTTAAGCAATATGTCTTAGATGTCTTTTCCTGTTAATAAAAATAGATTTTGGGTGAAATAGGTGAAGGGGATTGAAGAGTGCACTTATAATGATGAGTAAGAAGTAATATATAGGATTATTGAATCACTATATTGTGTACTTGAAACTAATATAACAGTGTGTTAACTATACTGGAATTTAAAAAAGGATTTTATTATGTATGTATGTATGTATGTATTTTTAGATTTTTATGCTTTTAAAATCCTTTTAAAATGTATTCCATTATATGGCTATACCACAGTTACTTATCCAACCCCCCTGTAAGAGTATAGTAAAGTATGCCAGGCTGCAATTTTATTGCCAGAGTCTTCAAGGAAGACACTCTTTCTTTCATTCAGGTGACAAAGTTTTATTAGAGTCTACTGCTCCCATGGAGCTTACACTCTAAAAGGAAGGGACAAAATAAACAAGCACGTGAGCAAGTGAACAAGATTTTTTTAGAGGATGATAAATGCTAGCCAAAGCCAATGTGACTAGGATGCCGTAATTGAGGGGATGAAGTCAGAGAAGTATGTCTTACCTCGCTGTCTGCAGAAGGAAGCTAGAGTGTTATCTGCATTTCTTTGTGTTTTTTTTTTCTATAAACTTTTATTTTTTCAGTGTTCCAAGATTCATTGTTCATGCACCACACCCAGTGCTCCATGCAATATGCATTTTGATGGTTAGCTTTGGGGGGACTCAGGCTAGAAAGCTTCAAGGTATTCCTGGCTACTCATCTGCCTTAATGGGAGGGGTGTTACAGAATTTCTGGGCATATTTTCAAAATGAACAGAGGGATGTATATGTTGGGTTATATCTTTAAACCATCACTCTGGCTGCTATCTGGAAAATGGACTCTGGGGAGCAAAACAGAACCAATGAGACGGATGCCGATGTGGATGGTAGCCAACATTTATTTATTCATTTTCTGTGTCAGGAAGGAAGTGGTCGAAGCACCTGACAGCTAAGGACACTTAATCCTCAGAATGACCTTATGAGGCATGCCTAATTCTATTGTCTGCATTTTAGAGATGAGGAAGCCGAGGCAGAGATGTGAAAAAACTGCAGTCTAGGTGAAAGATGATCTGCTACAACAGATCTGACCTGGAATATCTCAGTATGATCCCAACTCATCAAAGTTAGCACGAGGTATTACAGAAATCTCTGAATTAATTGAAGATAATACCACAGCTATGCAAGGTAATACACTCATAAACATGCGCTATAGATTTTAAATTTCTGCCAGTGATTCCAGAGTAGTCCATGGTCTATCTCTCTCTCTCTCTTTTTTTTTTCAGTAATAGAAGTACATAGTTATGATAAGAGTAAAACTGTGAGGTTTAAATTTTATTTTATACGTTCCTAGGGCAAAATACAACAAATTTACAAGCACAGTGACAGTCATGAGTGTATTTATCCTTTTGCAGATCTTACAAAACAAATTTATTTTGTTTTTTCAAGTTTTTGGATAAGTATATCTTCAGCCTCAGAACTTAATCTGTAACTGCCAAACAACGGAATCATTTTTTTTTTCTGTATCTAGATGGTGGGAGTAAGAAATTTTCCTATTATATCAATTATATAATATCTACGTTAACATACCATTATTTTGGTTCATTGTAAAATTTGTATTTTAAATAAAATAAACTACCTGTAAACAGATTAGACTTACCTTTATACAGTTTTGTAATATTTTACTGCTTGTCATGCAGAGACTGATGAATAGTCTTCCTTATTTTAAATGAAATTCTGTAGTCTGCCTACAGATCAATAATGACCTTTACATTGTAATCTTTAGGATGTTGATTAAAGAAAGTGTTTGCTTAGATTTCGTTGCACATTTCATTCCATTTTACCACAATGTGAACTAATTGTACTGTGCAGAGGAAAATAGGAAAATGTCATTTTTATTTTGATTTCATAGTTGATTGCAAGAGGACTGGGTGTGTATGGTCTTGGGTAAGGAATGAAAGCTGCCCTAGTCTCTGTTCTCACTTAACCAGAATCTCGTTTCCCTCATCTGTAAAAGAAGGTGGGATCTGATAAGGTTGGATGATTCTTCTCCATATACCATTTTAGAGGATTGTAAAGTTCTACTTCCTTTTTGGAGCTTGATGTTTGTTATATCCATGACTTGATGCTAAGACCTGTCAGGAATACAAAAAAAAAATTTTTTTTTAAGTAGGCTACTTGAACAATATAGGGCTTGAACTCAAGACCCCAAGATCAACAGTAGCATGCTCTATTGACTGAGCCATCCAGGAGCATAAGAACACATTCTTTAATTTAAAGTCTTCCCAAGGGTGATTATAATCTCCTTTATGACTACATGTTTTATAACAACATTTTCAAACAGTATGGAGTTTCCTTAAAAAGTTGAAAATAGAGCTACCCTATGACTCAGCAATTGCACTACTACCCCAAAAATACCAATGTAGTGATCCGAAGGAGGACCTGCACCCTAATGTTTATAGCAGCAATGTCCACAATAGCCAAACTATGGAAAGAACCCCAAATACCCATCAACAGATGAATGGATAAAGAAGATGTGGTATATATATATATAATGGAATATTACACAGCCATCAGAAAATGAAATCTTGCCATTTGCAATAACATGGATGGATCTAGAGGGTATTATGCTAAGCAAAATAAGTGAATCAGAGAAAGATAATTGTCATATGATCTCACTGATATGTGGAATTTGAGAAACAAGGCAAAGGATCATAGAGGAAGAGAGGAAAAAATGAAACAAGAGGAAACCAGAGAGGGAGACAAACCATAAGTGACACTTAATCTCAGGAAACAAACTGAGGATTGCTGGAATGCAGTGGGGTGGGAGGGATGGGGTGGCTGGGGGACAGACACTGGGGAGGGTATGTACTGTGGTGAGTACTATGGATTGTGTAAAACTGATGAATCACAGACCTGTACCCCTGAAACAAATAATACATTATATGTTAATAATAATAATTTTAAAAATGGTAAAAAAAAAAAGTAAAAAATATTTTCAGGAATGCATTTCATGAAAATCTTTGATTTGGGGTAGATGCTTAAGGTCACACAGCTGGGGCACGAATCCAGCTCCGTTATTTACTGCATAGCCTTGGACAAGTTTCTTAATCTCTGTGCTTTAGTTCCTTTACCTAAAAATGAGAATAGTAACAGTTATCCTTGAGTTATTAAATATAAATATTCAGAACAGTGTGTAGCATATGGTAGGCCCTATAAAGTATTTGCAGGATGCATGAAGGTCACTTAGGAATGGTATGTTCACTCAAAGCTTTTTGGAGGAGGGAGCATTGGTCTTACTCTGAAGGACAGGTGGGATCTCAAAGAGAGAAGGCACTATTGATGACAGAAATGTCACACGCATGGAGAAGTAAAAGGTTTATTATTGGCAAGAGAGAAAGTCATATTTTGGTGGGGTCATAGAGCCTACAGGAACATGGCTAAAAAGGTTTTATGGAGTCCAACTATAATGTGCCTCAATAGCCAAACTAAAAAATATGAACATTTTTAGTAACTGAAAGTCTGAACGTTTGTGAGCAGGGACCTGTAAAGATCAAAACAAGATGCATGGACTAAGACGCTGGGATACAATGCGCAGCACAGAGAATATGGTTAATAACGGTGTAAAAACTTTATATGGTGACAGATGGTAGCTAGATTTATCACTCGGCAATGATTGTAAATGTTGAATCACTATGTGGTACACCTGAACCTCAAAAAAAAGTTAAGAGAAAAAAAAAGAAAACAAAGTGTATGATTTATTTCACTTGCCCGTTTTGCATTTGCTTGGCTTAAACGTCTTTTTTCTTAATATAAAACCAATGTTAGTCCAATATATTGCATTATAAGTACACTGAACTTCCAAGAATGAAATTCAGAAGCTCTGGAGAGACAGGACAAGGTAAACAGTGTGGGTGCTGGCAGGCCTTTTCACTCCATGAGTGGTGCCTGCGGGCAATGGATTCAATCAGATCTGAAAGAGAGCCTTACATTTTGGCAAAACCTATGGAAATAATGTGTCAAGGATTAGAAGGATTCTCCAACCACTGAGACATCATTTAGATTGCATACAAGTGGGTGTGTCAGTGTTTTTACCATCTTGGAGGAAGAAATTAAAGATTTAACTGAAAGCTTCAAAAAAACTTTAACAAAAGGAGTGATTGCTAGATTCCAGCCTAAGAAGAGGATGAGACTGGAAAAGCCAACAAGTTATAATCTTTGTAAAATTTCTGAAGTTCTCTAAGTGGTGGAATGTGAAAAATTGACTTCTTGACTAACTACCAGGACAGACCATTTAGAGAGACATATTATTTGTTCAAGGTTATATACACAAAACAATGCACACTGTACTTCATGAGTAATGTGGATAGTTTTCAAGGATGAATTTTACTACATGAGCTTTTTGCTTTTTGCGGACTGTAATACTGAACTCAGATTCAGACAAGATTTGTGAACTTCCAGATTAAGATGAGATTGTATTTATCTGTTTGAATTTATTATTTATTTATTTTTAAAACTGCGTTTTTTAAGATTCGTTGATTTATTTGAAAGAGAGAGAAAGACAAAAAGAGTGCATGAGCAGGAGGAGGGGCAGAGGAAAAGAGAGAGAATCCTCAAGCAGACTCCTCTGTGAGTGCACAGCCCAGCCTGGGGCTTGATCCTAGGACTTTGAGATCATGACCTGAGCTGAAATCAAGAGTCGGAAGCTTAACTGACTGAGCCACCCAAGTGTCCCTATTTTTTATTTTTTAAAAAAGATTTTATTTATTGGAGAGAGAGAGAGAGAAAGAGCACAAGCAGAAGTTGTGGGAAAGGGAGAAAGAAGGACAAGCCCTGGGCTCAGCAGGGAGCCCAACTCAGGACTCCAACCCAGGACTCTGAGATCAGGATCTGAGCAGAACTCAGCCACTTAACTGACTGAGCCACCCGATGCCCCTATCTGTTTGAATTTAGTGGGAACAATTTCTTTTTTCTCAAGGGAGAGAAACAGATCTTTGGGCTACAAAGAGTTACTTGAGTGAGCCTCTCAGCTATGCAAAAGTAGCTAGGAGACACTCCTGAACGTTTTCTCCATTCCAGCTGCCCCTCCCTGCGGCCCAGGTATACAAAACTGATCTCTACCAGGAGGTAAATTATTTGCTTGAGAAGGTCGGGACCTTTGGGAAGGACTAAACTGCAGAGCTCCTCCCCTCCCCCCAGGACCTCTCCTGCCTCAGACTTGTAGTTAAGGGGCCCTTTTTCACTGACTAAGTCCTCCTCACATCTCCCAAACCTTCAATGGCAGGAAAGGATGCCTAGGGTCTGGAGGAAAACAACAATAAACCCCTAACTTGAGGAAGGAGAATGTGCATTGATGCCCCAGGTTCTGTGACAAATTCCAAGGTTTTCTTCAGAGAAGCATCAGTTAGCATCAGCTGCTAAGGTTGTGAAAGGCCATTTCTCTCTCTTAATACCTAGATGTGGTACAGTGAGGAACAACAGCAGTGATGAACACAAGTGCAAGGAGAACTGGCCTCCTTTGGAAGGAGTAATTTTTGGGGTTGGGGGTTGGGGAAAGACCTAAGGGGGGTGTCCTTAGATTTCATGTCTGGGTGATTTCAAGCAATTGTGACTGCAGTATGAGTTTATGGAGAGTTTCATACTGCTCACACAGAACATTCCTTCTTTCATTTTCCAAATACGAGTTGATCCCTGAACAACATGGGTTTTGACTGCATGGGTCCACTTGTATGTGAATTTTTCTCAATAAATACAGTATAGTACTGTTAACGTATTGCTCTTTTTTGTGATTTTCTTTTTTTTCAAATTAATTTTTGGGGCACCTCGGTGGCTCAGTTGGTTAAGCATCTGCCTTGGGCTTAGGTCATGATCCCAGAGTTCTAGGATGGAGTCCCACATCAGGCTCCCTGCTCAGCGGGGATCTGCCTCTCCCTCTGCCCCTCCCCCCTGCTTATGCTCTCTTACACTTTCTCTCTCTCAAATAAATAAAATATTTTTAAAAATTAATTATTTTTAAAGAAGTAATTTCCAACATGTGGCTCAAACTCATGACGCTGAGGTCAAGAGTAATATGCTCTACCAACAGAGCCACCCATGCGCCCCTGTGATTTTCTTAACATTTTCTTTTTTCTAGCTCACTTCCTTTTAAGACTACACTATGTAATATGTATAACATACAAAATATGTGTTCATCGAGTATGTTATCAGTAAGCCTTCTGGTCAATAGTAGGCTATTAATAGTTAGGAGTTAAGTTTTTGGGGAGTTAAAAGTTACATGCGGATTTTTGACTGCAGGGAGTGGGGGGATCCACACTCCTAACACTGGAGTCAGGTATTTATTGAGTTCTTTGGTATGTCAGGCCGTGACCTACCCTTCGGGGATAGAGTAGCTAACAAAACAGACCAACAATTCTGCTGCCAGGGAGCTTACCTTTGCAGGAAGTTGGTGAGAAGGGGACCAAAAAATCTATATCATAGTACCTTTGATGACGGTAAGTCCTAAGGATAAAAATAAAAACAGGGAGTTTGGGGCACCTGGCTGCCTCAGTCAGAAGAGCGTGTGACTCTTGATCTCAAGATCATGAATTTGAGCTCCATGTTGGATGTAGAGATTACTAATAAATAAATAAACTTAAAAAAGCAAAACAAGACAAAACAAAACCCGGGGCATTTACCTGTATGTATAGGTGGCTATCACTGAGGAAGTTGTCATTGAGAAGGTAACATTTGGGTGAGGAGGAAGAGTGACTGAAATCTTTGAGGAAGAGTACACAGCAAGGTCTCAAAAACTAGGAGGCATGTTCCTTGTGGACCAGTTCTATGCAAGATCTTATAGACTATTTTAGGTCTATTGTCAGGTTTTTAGCTTTTATTCTGAATGAAATTGGAAATTTTTGAAAGGGACACTTAAACAATACAGAAAAATGCAAAGAAGAAAAACAGCTCCCATACCCAAAGCCAATGGCTTTTTTGATCATGTTTTGAACCTCCTTAAATCCTTCAAGAGCTTCCGTTGCAGGTAGAAAAAGGTCGTAAATCTCAACCTGGCCTTTGTTTCTTCCTCTACCTTCATCTGCTTGGATTTATCCTTCCACTCTAACTGAAAGACAGTTTTTAATTTCTACTCTCTATTGCCTTTTTCTACATGGCTTTTGCATATGTCTCTCCTTTTGTCTGAAGTGTTCTCTGTTTGGGCTACTTTCCACAGAGCTTTCAGATCTCAACTTTCATTCACTCATTCAACCTGTGTAGTTGCACACAGTTCTGAGATTCAAGGGCCCCCATGATGGGTTCAATCCTCTACTGTTACCTCTTGAAATCCTTCATGATTTTGAACAAGGCACCCCACCTTTTCATTTTTTACTGGGCCCCAAGTACAGCCGGTCTTGTTGATCAGCTGCTACTCACCACTGTCTTGAGTTGGGGATACAATGGTGTGCAAAACGGTGTGCTTCCGACTTTTGCACAGCTTTCAGGTTGGTGGGACAGGTAGGTATCAATCAAACAAACAGAAAATAAACAATTGAGGTTTATCTTCCATTCCATTCCAATTCCATTGGAAATTGAGAAAAATGCTACCCATGAAGGATGTACAGGGACGTGGCTTAGAGAAGTCAGAAGGTTCTTTCTGAGGAAGCAAGCCCTTAGTTGAGGGCTCACTAAGGGCCCTCTCACTGGAGAGTGAGAAACGAATGAGGTTTTTTAAGGCTTCCCCACCTTCCCATTTGATTAGGGTCTACCCTCTCATTGCAGGCTGTGATCTTTTTTTATAATGTTTATTAATATTATAATTAGTTATTTGTATAATAACCAACTTTCTAGAAAGAGTGTAAACTCACAGGGTGTCTCCCATTCTCTTGTATCCTCAGAGTATAGCCCAGTGTTTGGTACTCAGTATTTAAGTAGTAATTCTGAATGAAAAGATTCTTTTTAAGAAGATTTTATTTATTTATTTGAGAGAGGGAGCTTGAGTAGGGGAGGGAGATGGGCAGGAGAGGGAGGGGGAGAAGGAGACTCCCTGCTGAGCTGGAAGCCTGGTGCCGTGCAGGCTGGATCCCAGGACCCTGGGATCATGACCTGAGCCGAAGGCAGCTGCTTAACCGACTGAGCCACCCAGGCGCCCCCTGAATGAAAAGATTGAGTTTTTTGGTTATCATCTTTTTACATACAATTAACTTTTTCATACACAATTTAGTTGTCTGCATTTTAAAAAAAGAATGATGGAAGTTTTCCATTTTTTTTCCTTACAAACTTCATAAAATGGCTAAGTCAGGGGCTTTGAAAAGCTCTCTGGATGTTGGCATTCCAAGTGGATTAGAGAGGTAAGAGATTGCAAGTAAAGAGATTAAGCTAAAAGACAATAGGTGTAAAGTGAAGGAGGACTTGAGTAGTGTCTATTGACTTATTTAGCAGCATTTACTAAAGACAACTATAAATCAGGCACTGTAAGCACTGACAATTCAATTGTTTAAAAAAAAAAAAAGTAATCCTCCCCTGGAACTTACAGTGCAGTGAATTACCAACATCAGGGATAGAAAAGAAAAAAAGTCCTCCTTTTCAGCTTTTCCATAAATGTAGTAATGCCACAAAATAGGGAGAATTGAAGCCTACTATTAGAAGTGATCCAGAGAAATATTTCATAAAAATTCTGGAAATTTGAAGTTCTAGTGGGATAGTTCCCTTGTTTCACTAAGATTTTTAAAATTATTATTGTAACTTTCTCCTGTGAATAGTGTTTGGTTTTTTTTTTTTTTATCCTTTTTTGGTTCTTTAAACTATTGCTTTTTAAAAAAATCAAAAGTAACCAAATACTAAGTAAAAAGGAATGGCTAATATGCTGCTATCTCTCTGAGAGACAGTCATTGTTTTGTTTTTCTATTTTGGAAGCCTTTTCAACTGGTTAGCTTCCCTAACTTGAAGAAAACAACTGTCATTCGAAAATACTTCCAACTGCTTCAGGGCATATTGTCCTCTTCTCTTTTTAAAAGGAATTCTCAAAAATACTCCTCTCCATTTGAAAAGCAGCAGGGGATAAATGTGTAGTATTAAATATGCAGCAATTTGCCACTCCCTTTGCCCTGCCCCAGTTACTGCAATAGAAAATGTCTGAGGATAAATACATATGTAGTAGAGTCAAACCTCGTAGTGAAGATTATGAAAGGAACAAAGCAAGGACGCTTCCTTAGAGAAAGCTGTTCAGCCCCCTCCCAACACTGATTAAGAACAAAAGGAAATAAATATTTTAAAAAAAATTAACTCTGAATGATAGGTACTAGAAGGTCATTTTCTTAAGGAAAAGAAGGGGACAGGGTGTGCAGACCAGGGCTTTGCTGTATTATCTCGGGCAGGTCACATAAGCTTCTTTAAAGCCCTGTCCTAGCTTAAGAGTTTGGACCAAGGATCTCTAAGTTTCTTTCATCTCTAAAATTCTATAGTTCTATGGTTACGTTGAGATGGGCCATTCTGTTGATTTCCTAGTCTCCAGGAGAGAGGTAACTAGTCTCTGGGAGTGGAACTAACTTGATGGAGAGTTATCAACGCAGAGGTGGGTATACTCCACAATTACGGGGTTTGGGACCTTAGAGATGCTCTTGGAAAATGTGCAAGAAGGCCTTTCCCTCGTTCTTTAACCCAATTTTACAATACTCTTCTCTTTGGGATAGGGGAGCGGGAAGGACCTATTTTAGACCGGGACTGTTCACCTGACCAAGCATTTCCCCTTTCCTTATTTTTGGACCCTTAAAAACAAACAAACAAACAAACAACAAGCCGCCAAGAAAACAGATCCTACAGGGGTGGAAGGGGAAATTGTGATTACGGCATCTCGAAAGGCCTGTAAAATCCTGGCTTCCTCATTTTAATCCTTTCTTTAGGGGGGGTAGGATCCTTTTTTAAATGTGTATTTTTGTCGGAGTGGGCCTACAGTGAGGTTCAGAGCAGCAGAGGGGGCGCTGACGGATGAAGCTTCCGCGGGCGGGCTGGCGGGAGGGAGCTCCGGGTCGGGTCCAAGCCGGCCGCCAGGCGGGCTCGGAGCTACAAGGGTGCGGCTGCGGGCGGGCCCCGGGGAGGGGCTTCGCGGAGGCGCCGCGGCCCTAGGCGAGCGGGGCCGCCCGGGCTCGGCGCGCGGCGCGGCCCGGCGGGCGGTGGCGCTGCGGAGGCGGCGGCCGAGGCCGGCGGGCGCGGAGGAGGGGCCCGAGACTGGGGCGGCCGGCGGCAGCTGCCTCCGTGACGACTGCCGGCAGCGCGGCGGCCTGAGGAGACCGAGCCGCGGGCCCCGGCGTCGCTGCCTCTCTCGGCTGTCTCCTTCTCCTCCTCTCGCGGCCGGGGCGTCAGGAATGGGCCCCAGCCGCCCCGGGCCCCGCACCCTGCGCCGCCCCTAGGCTCCAGCAGTCGGAGGCCGGCCGGCCGGCCTCTCGCCACCCCTCGCCCCAGCCCTGCCGTCCCCACCCCAAATCCCCGGGAAGGAAGATGAGGGAGACGGGCCCGGCGCTCAGCAGCCAGAGCAGCAGCAGCAGCAGCAGCAGCAGCAGCGGTCGGGGGAGGGTGTTTCGCCGTTTCCTCTCAGCCGCCAGGACAAGATGGCAGCGGCCGCGGAGAGGGGCTGAGCCCGGGCTGGGTGGTGCCGCCTGCTGAAGCTTCTGGCTCCCTGTCCCCGGCACGGCCCCGCACCCCACTCCGGACATGCTCAGGGCTGCGGCCGCCCGAAGAGGGGAGAGCTCAGGCCTCTAGGAAGGTAAGGGAGGAGGGCGAGGGGCGCCCCCCACCCCAGGGTGGGGGGACTGGCTTCATTCGCGGGGCCGCTGGGCCCCTCGGTCGGACCCCGGCCGGGCCCAACCCCTCCGGAGCGGCCGGCGCCCGTCGCGCGTCCTACGTCCCCGGCCGATCCCCGGCGCTCCGGTGCTCTGCGTTTCCGCCGCGGCTCCCCGCCGGGTGGCGGGTCCGGGGGCCGCTCGGGGCCCGCAGGCCGCCGGACGCGGGGGCCGCGCGTGGTTGGTTGGAGCGGTGGCGCAGCCTCCGGGAAGCCGCGCTGGGGCCGGGCTGGGCGGCCCCGGCCTTCCGCTGCCAGGGTTGCGCAACCGCTCTTCCCAGCAACCGAAGTTTTGTTTAGTCCCACAGGGGGCCTCTCTCCCCACCGCGACGTTAGGCCGTAACTACGGAGACCTCTTGTCTTTCATTAAGGGGAACAAACACAAACACGCGCACGCACGCAACTTGAGCGCCCCAGCCGATGGCTGCGTCCCTGGCTTTGTGGCCCAGTCACCAGCGTCGCCGAGCGGCGGGTCTAGAGGGTGTCAACTCTGGAGACGTGAGGGCGTGTGATTGTTGGGGAGGAGAAATGTGACCCGCCGATCCGCGTCCCCTGCCGCGGCCGGAGGAAGGCGTGGCGGCCGCGCGGCGGGGCTGTTGCCGGCTTCTCTCGTTACGGTGGCGGCCGCCCGCTTCCCTTCGTGGAGAACTCTCGGAAAGACTTCGGATGGGAATGTCTGTTTTCCTGTCGGGAGGGAGACGGCTGTTTTAAAATGGTATGTGGCTCTCAGCAAGCCTGTTTCCCAATCTTATCCAGGCTTGAGGAATTGCGCTAAAGGGTGTGTGCGTAAATTACCTTGGACCTGTTACAGAGTAGTCCTAACACGTTCAGTTCTTGAACTGTGTTTTCACAACCTCTTGCTGCCCTGTTAGAATTTATTTTTCCACCTGTCAGGTCGCTGCTTCTAATTATAAGGCGCTTCTCTTAGCAACAGTGAAGTTTTTCAGAATATCGTCCGGTTTACAGGGAAAGCTCTTGGCTGATTCTATTGTCAACTCTGATGTCTCCCTGGTCCTGGGCCGGGAAAGTTAGCTGGTAAACCAGCCTGTGCTTGTGCTATGTGTACCTTGTAGTTTGGAGATTGATTGGCTATTACCACCCCCCCCGTCCCCCCCCCCCGTCCCAATTTTAGGTATTTGCTTGTTAGTTGTAGCTTCTGGCATGGAATCACTTACATTCACACCATTTTAGTTTATTTCAAAGTTTTAATTTCTTGGTGCCTTAAAATTTTTAAGAGGCGCCCTTTTTGATGAAATTGTTGAAAAGTTTTGAGCAGGATCGGTGGGCTTTGTTTGTTACCCAGCTAAAACATTTTAATCCTACATTCTCATTTAATTTTTCAGAAGCTGGCCAAGCCTCACCATATGTTTGATAAGTCTAGATTCTGCTTATGTTTGCAAGTCCAGTGCTAATTTTATACAGTGAGCTATGATAAGGTTTTGATAGGTCATGATTAAACTTAGTATTAAACTTAGTCAACAAAATAAAACTGACCTTTTAAAAAATAGTTTTTATAGTTTTATCGGCTAACTTATGCCTTCATGCCACTTAACAGTAAATGAAATGTAACCAACCAGATGAAGTACTTTTAAATTAAGGTTTTTCTTGGTATATTTAGGGGTCCATTCATAAAGTGTAGACAGCTCTTATTTATAAAACAACTCTTATTTATAATGCTCAACCTGTTTGAGGCTTATTTTTCTTTTACTTTTGAAACTTATTTGATTTGTGTTAGAAGTGTGTTGAAATATTTGAGATTTTGCACATTTCACTGTGGACTTTTTTTGTACTTACCATAAAATTGAATAACAATTTGTTCCTGAAATTTTTCTCTACTCTAGGGAATATATTTTCTAAAAAAGAATTTTTTTGTGGGGAGCCTTAGATTAAAACTATGTTTTAAAAAGGTAAGATGAGCTTGAAATCTAGAACAGAACCAGTCATTAAATGTTTCAAATTTATATTTGGACATTGCTGACTACAGTAGCTAAACACATATTAGGCAGGCAGATCATAACATGGTGAGCCAGTCTTCGTTTATTGTCATAATACCTTTTCCATTGAACTAGTCATCATCTTGCTTATAAACCAGTCATTGGCTTCTGGGCATGGAGTTTTAGAGTCACATAAAAGTGGATGTTTTTTATGAGATAATTCTTCTTGTAAACATGCTTGAAAAGAAGCTTCAGATCAGACTATTTTAATTTTTTGGATGTTCTGTCATGGAGTACCATAAAATAAGGTGCAAATTACAGAGGTAGGCTTCTGTAGCTAGTATGGCAAGGGCACATTAGTATTTGTTTAGTGTAAGATATTAAAAGCTTTTTTTTCCCTTGCAACTTAAAATAGCAACAGCTGTCAAATGAATTTTCTGATTGCATTTTTGTTTTAAATATTTGATACCTGAACACTGAAGGCATTTATAGGTAGGAAAGAGAAAACGTGGATTCCAGACTGTTGAAATACTGTTTCCTAAACCTATTTCGCATCCATTGAATGGAATACTTGGTTGCATGTTATTTTCCATTGGAGTGTTACGGTGACTTATTCTGGTGACTTTTGAAGTTAGTTTTCTGTGTTCTCTCCCCAGCAGTTCACCAAAGGTGCTGATATGGTAGATTAGAATTGTGTTAGTGGTAGTTAATTAAAAGGCATAAGTAATGTAGTTTCCATTGCATTCCGTTTATGTTTGAGTTTGGAGTTAAAAATGTCATGGCAGTATTTAGATTTAAGTGTTCTAAGGAACTTTGAAGTTCTCTGTATTTAAAATACTCCTCCAGAGTTATTCTTGCCTCTTAACTATTAGAGGATACAAAATAACTTGCTATATGATTATATTGTTGCCTCCAAAAGAAATGTTCCTGTAAAATTTCTGGGTTTACAGCTGTCCTTATTTTCTAATGTCCTAAGTTGAGACTTCCGGTGTGGTATGTTTATCGTGGAAGTTACTTCTGAGAAAAACTACTAGAATTTTGTTAAAATGGAGGAATCTTATCAGTCAGTTTTATTACTTCTTTAAAGGTGTCCCTACCTGCCCGCCCCCCAACTTGCTGAAAGCTTTGTTATGGTAACCCTTTCTACATGATACAAATGTAAATCTAAAGAAATTATTTTAAATGTTTTTACTGGTTCTGGATCCAGCTGCTTAAAAAATAACTTGTATCTTTGAACACAACATAAGTTGAATAAGGATATATATTTGGAATTAAATTTTTTTTTTTTTAGATTTTATTTTATTTATTTGAGAGTGAGAGCGAGAGCGAGAGAGAGAGAGCAGGGGGGAGGGGCAGAGGCGGAGGGAGAAGCAGGCTCCCGGCTGAGCTGGGACTCCATCCCAGGACCCTGGGATCATGACCTGAGCCAAAGGCAAAGGCAGACACTTAACCGACTGAGCCACCCAGGTATCCCAGGAGTCAAAATTTTTGAATCAGTATGTTTTCAGGGTAGTCAAAGCACTTACGTGCTGACCTAAGGAAGTATAGTCTACTTCTTTTGGTTGGAGTAAGAGTGATTTGGGGGAGGAAAAAAAGTGATTTGGGAAGAAACAACTTAATATTACTGTGTTGCTTCTGTAGTTTTGTCATAGCTGTTCTTTCATACCTTATCCTAATCACTATTCGGACCAAGCTAGAATAGATATTTGGAAGATGTATATTATACATTTTGCCTAAATGTTTGTCAAATTAGACCTTGACCTATTTGGCAGATCAAGCTGCTCTCTTCAGTTGATACTTGGGGCATATGTCATTACACAAAGGCAGCATGTTGTCTGGATTCTTAGGCTCACACTGTTATGCTGGGGACCTAGAGCCTCTGCTCTTAGGACTTGTGTGGAAATTTAAAAAAACTAGTTGAGTATTGGAAATACTGTATTTTTAGGGATGGCATTTGCGGTTTGAGGACAATTAAGTCAGTAGACTGATTTATCTTTTGTATTTAGTAGTTAACGGCCAAGTCAGTACTTTGGAAAGTTACCTTTCTCCAACAGGAAGTCTTTGAATTGAAACAAGCCAAGGACAATATATTTTACCCTAAATATATTTTGTTACTTTGACCCAAACAATTTCTTTAATTTTCTAAGAGAGTGAGAATTTTTCCTTGCTGGGGAAGACTGAGTGGGAGGGAAGCTAGTGGGCAGGTAAGATAGAGGAAGCTGGGGCCCTAAGTTGCTGGAGGAGGTTGATTTAAGTGGATTTGGAAGACTTAGAAATCTGTTTTGACTGAAATGTTCAAGTTGCTAGAGACCAGAGTTCACTTAGTTATAAAATCAGTGAAATATGTGGTAGCTTGAGGGAAAAATTAAGAATACACAGTAATGGGGCACCTGGGTGGCTCAGTGGGTTAAAGCCTCTGCCTTTGGCTCAGGTCATGATCTCAGGGTCCTGGGATCAAGCCCCGCATTGGGGCTCTCTACTCGGCAGGGACCCGCTTTCCCCTCTCTCTCTGCCTACTTGTGATCTCTCCCTCTCAAAAAAAAAAAAAAAAAAAAAAATACACAGTAACACCTGTTAAAAAAGATCTGAGTTGTGAATATCTGTGTATTATCCCCGGCCAGTTTTTAAAACCACTAACCACCCTCCCCTTGCTTTTTGTGCCTGCCTGCCTGTCTGTCTTCTCTCTCTCTCTCTCTCTCTCATTCCTTCTCTCTTTCCTTCTCTCTTTCTTTCTCTCTTTCTCTTCTCTTCTCTTTCATTTATTTGACATGAGAGAGATCACAAGTAGGCAGAGAAGCAGGCAGAGAGAGAGGGGGAAGCAGCCTCCCCACCGAACAGAGAGCCTGATGCGAGGCTCCATCCCAGGACCCTGAGATCATGACCTGAGCCGAAGGCAGAAGCTTTAACCCACTGAGCCACCCAGGCGCCCCATGCCTTTTATTTCTTCAGTCTAAACTTTTCCTTAATGTAGAATTTAGAGAAGATAAACTTCCTGTACAATTACAAAATTCTTATGTTAAATACCTAATTTGAAATCAGAAGTGTCAAGAGCATAGAACATCTTACTGCTATTAAAATGAGCTTGATTTATAGGAATAATTGGTTTTTTTTTTAGTTTTTTTTTTTTAGAGATACTTAAAACTAAGGTGCATAATAAATGAATGTAGTTTTTTCAAACTGAATTAAAACCCAATTTGCTATCAGTCATTCATTGCATTTTTATTTTCTGAGATTAACATCTCTTTTAAAAATTATATTGCCAGATACGCTTTTTATGTTGCATTTTCTTTGCTACCTTGGCTTTTTTTTTTTTAATTCTTTACAATTAAAAAAAATATTTGTTTATTTGACAGAGAGAGAGATCACAAGTAGGCGGGGGAGGGAGGAAGCAGGCTCCCCGCTGAGCAGAGAGCCTGAAGTGGGCCTCGATCCCAGGACCCTGAGATCATGACCTGAGTTGAAGGCAGAGGCTTTAACCCACTGAGCCACCCAGGTGCCCCTTGGCTTTTTTTTTTTTTAATAAAAAGATTACACCTAAAAGAAGTGGAGATTTAGAGAAGAATAATAAAGTATGTTGTTCCTTTGAACTCTACTTTATCTTTAGGTAAGGATCTAAATTGTGAAAGACTGATTATTAGTCTCATTTGAGAATAAAAGATTGCCAGAGGTAATCATTGCACAAAGATTGTCAGATAAATTGTTTTATTTTGCATATTGTTAATGCTGGAACATCTTTTCTTTTTTTTTTTTTAAAGATTTTATTTATTTATTTGACAGAAGGAGGGAGATCACAAGTAGGCAGAGAGTCAGACAGAGAGAGAAGGGGAAGCAGGCTCCTGGCTGAGCAGAGAGCCCGATGCAGGGCTCGATCCCAGGACCCTGAGATCATGACCTGAGCCAAAGGCAGAGGCTTTAACCCACTGAGCCACCCAGGTGCCCTTGGAACATCTTTTCTAATTAGAAAAACATTGTTTAGATTTGATGTTGAAATAATTAGATGAAAAGAATGAGTCATTTCCTCCCCCCTTTAGAATTTTGTAGCCATTTATTATAAATTAACATTTGATTATATGACTTACCAAGAACATTGCCTTTCTATATAGTATTTGATAGAAACTATAAAACTTGGCTGCATTTGACTAGCCAGTTACAGATGATCCCCTATTTACCATGGTTTGACTTAGGATTTTTCAACTTTACCATAGTGTGAAAGTCACACATTCAGTACTTTGAATGTTAGCAGTGTGGAGTCTGATACTCTTCTTTGATGGTGGGAGAGGCCACAGTTCCTCGTCAGCCACATGATCCTGAGGGTCAATAATGATACACTGAAAACCATTCTGTACCCACACAGCCATTCCTTTTTTCACTTTCAGTACAGTATTGAATACATTACATGAGATTTACCACTGTATTATAAAATAGGCTTTGTGTTAGATGCCTTTGCCCAACTGTAGGCTAATGTGTTTTGAGCAAGTTTAAGGAGGACAAGGCCAAGCTATGATGTTCCGTAGGTTAGGTGTATTAAATGCATTTTCTATTTGGTATTTTTAGCATATGATGGTTTTATTGGGATGTAACCCCAATTTAAGTTGAGGAAGACCTGTTTTCCATTTTAGAAATTAAAAAGCATGTGACATACTAAAAATGTTTGTTAACTTCAAATTCTTCAGCTTCCCCTACTTTTGTTGCATATTATTCATAAGTTAAAATATCTTAGTTTTTTAAACAGTGAAATAGTAAACTTTGAAACATTTGCAGAAAATAACTTGCTTAGAAAATATGTCATACCCTATAAAGTGGTTATTTAAAGGCCTAAAGATATCATTTGTGTATATATATATATATATATACATATATATATATATTTTAAGATTTTATTTATTTGACAGAGAGAAACACAGGGAGAGAGGGAACACGATCAGAGGGAATGGTAGCGGGAGAAGCAGGCTTCCTGCCGAGCAGGGAGCTGGATGCGGGGCTTGATCCCAGGACCCTGGGATCATGACCTGGGCTGAAGGCAGAGGCTTTAACTCACTGAGCCACCCTGGCACCCCAAATTTATATAATTTTGGCTAAATGGAATAATTTGTGTGTGTACCTGGTGAAAAAGACAGCTTGGATAAATGAAGAAATCGAGACAAGATCAGTTTAGGTTTGAGGTGTTAAAAAGATTTTTAAAATTTATGCATAAAATCTGCCCAAACAAATAGGAACCTCTATTGCAGTTCCAATCCAAAGACATTTGGTTGGTTATTTTTATTTTTTTTTTAAAAGATTTTATTTATTTGACAGAGAGAAACACAGCGAGAGAGGGAACACAAGCAGAGGGAATGGTAGCGGGAGAAGCAAGCTTCCCGCTGAGCGAGGAGTCCGATGTGGGGCTCGATCCCAGGACTTTGGGATCATGACCTGAGCTGAAGGCAGACGCTTAACGACTGAGCCACCCAGGCGCCCCCATTTGTGTATATTTTGACTCTGTGTTACCTGTTTAATAATGCAATGAGTCTTGTAGGTTTGGTAAACTATACGACTTTAGATATATAATGTACAGTCTTAAATAGTTAATAAGTTAGAGTGATAACATTGAAAATTGAACTTGACTTTCTAGAGATATTTCTTCTAAAGTAAAATTTAATCGATACTTCAGAGGACTTTAAATATGTAATTTATGACAATTTATGTTGAGATTAAGTAGGGTAGGGTAACATAAAATCACAATGAAAATTGCAGGTTATGAGCTATATAGCCTATAGCTATGATGCTATGCTTCACTACATTCTCTGAAGAAAACGTGTTTTGGGCCAACTTGTAATCAGTTTCAGTGGAGACAGAACAAGTATCTCTGGAGTATATTAATTGTAGTTTTGTGTTTTAAGTTTGATAAGAATAGTATTGGCTTTAAAAATATTAGTTTTTAAATCTGATTACTGTACTTTAAATATTTTTTTGTAGCTGGATCATAGACTCACACCACAATTAAGTGAAATTTTATTGTGTTAGGCAAAACAGTGATAAAATATGTGTGTGGAAAGTATTTTATCTGTTATATATTTGGGTGTCCACTAAGTGCAAAGTATTCTGCCATGAATGAAGAGAGCAAGACATGGTTCCAGCTTTGAGCAAATAGGTGAAATTAGTCAAGTACTATAAATTTTCTTTTATACTTGTGTATATGTATGTGAGCTGGAAAACACTGCCTGAGAAAAATAATGATTTATATATAGCATGTTTAAGTTTTTAAAAACTTTATTAATAATCAGGAATGGTTCAGCTTGTGAAAGTTGTGTATAATGCTTGCTACTCCTTGTAGTATTTAAAGCCAAAAAAGTAATTTAAAAATATGAAAAAAATTGGGGGTGTTTGGGTGGCTCAGTTGGTTAAGTGGCCAGCTCTTGTTTTCAGCTTAGGTCATGGTCTCAGAGTCCTGAGATGGAGCTCTTGGGCTCCACGCTTAGTGTGGAGTCTGCTTGAGGATTTCTTTCCCTCTCCCTGTCCCTACTGCTGCTTGTACTCGTGCTCTCTCATATTAAATAAATAAATCTTTAAGAAAATATGAAAACAATTCTATAAATTTATTTTCTGCTATAAGCTTTTCCAGTCTAATGGTTTTATAGAGACATGTTGTATGTAAATTTAAATCAAGCGGAAGTTTCTATTTCTTAAGTATGGTTAATCTAGTTGTCTTACTCTCATGGTTTTTCCTTTTGGACATGCACAATTCTTGCATTGCTTGAGAAAATTCTAATAGGTTTGCCTTTCCTAACTATATTATTACCTTCTAAATTTGGAATGCAGAGCTCTCCAAACCTCATTCCTATGCCAACTGGTGGAAAGAAAATAGAAGGTGAAAACAGGGTATAGATAGAATTCCATTTTAAGAAGATTGAATTGCGAGCTGTAACTTATTTGAAATCACTATACAGAAGGGATATTATTTGTGTACTTAATTTATGTAAATCATAAGTATGTTTAACTTGGGGTCCTTGAAGCCAAGTCATGCAAAGGGCAAATATTATATTGCCCCATTATAATTGCATATGATACATTCTTAATGAAATTTTACAATTTGGTGACATTTTTATATTTATTATACATGTGTATTTAAAATTGAATTCTGTGTGGAAACATACTTAGGGTGTGTTAGGGATTATCATATAATTGGTTTTGTCAGTACTTTTGAGTAGAAAACATTTGGGATGTTTGCCTTGTGAGTTGCCCTAAGGCCTCCTAGTGTGGCATATCTGAAAATATTTCTTAATGGCTACTCTAACTTCTAAAATGTCTCTCTCTTTTTCTTTTTTAAAAGATTTTATTTATTTATTTGACAGAGAGAGAAAGAGAGAGAGATTACAAGTAGGCAGAGAGGCAGGCAGAGAGAGAGGGGGAAGAGGCTCCCCGCTGAGCAGAGAGCCCAATGCGGGGCTCGATTCCAGGACCCTGAGATCATGACCTGAGCCCAAGGCAGAGGCTTAACCCACTGAGGCACCCAAGCGCCCCTTCTAAAAATGTCTCTTAAGTATCTCATATCTGAAGGTATGTCTAGCTTGAAATTTTTTCTTATTAATCTGATTGGAAGAAAATGAAATACATCAATTTCTAACCTAATATATTACATTTTGGGAAATTTTTACATTTCAGAATATAAAATAGTATCTGAACTGTTCGGGTCAGAGACCATGTCTTAAAGGTTTTTATGGATATAAAACCTCTAATAGACATTGGGGAATCAAATATATAATTATCATAAAAGTAATCAAATACAGGCATGCTATGCTCTACCTATATCCTTTAATCAGAGCATAGTGCTTTTGCTCAGCAGCTTCACAGATACCTGCCCAAGCACTTGAGACTGTAATATACACACTTTACTTCTCAGAACCCTACTCTACCCCTCATTTAATTCATTTAATTCTAGCAGATGAGTCCATTCCCTGTGTAGAAGTAAATAGGTACGAACTTCCTTCAGATTTCCAACCCTCTGCCTCTGAATGTAACTTGTACCAGTAAACACTTTGTGTTTTCACTACTCTATCAAGGGCTGAAACATCTCCTTCCAAGATTATTTCCTATTCTCGACTGTAGATTTCATCCTGAAATTTGTTTTTCAGCATCTTGAGCCTGTCCAGTAACTTCAAGGCTTCACCCCCCCCTCCTGCGCCCACCCGCCTTCTTGGGCCCTTTTTCTTCAGCCTTTAAAAATGATCAGATATGGGGTGCCAGGGTGGCTCAGTGAGTTAAAGCCTCTGCCTTCAGCCCAGGTCATGATCCCAGGGTCCTGGGATCAAGCCCCGCATCAGGCTCTCTGCTCAGTGGGAAGCCTGCTTCCTCTTCTCTCTCTGCCTGCCTCTCTGCATACTTGTGATCTCTCTCCTCTCTGTCAAATAAATAAATAAAATATTTTAAAGATGATCAGATGTTTGATATCTTAAGCAGCTATCTTTTAATTGTGCCTCCTCCAGTCTGTCAACCTGTTTATTTCTTCCAAACTTCTTAAATGTGTACTCTAGCTTCTATTTGAATTCATATTCACTTCTTAGCCCTTGGAAGTATTGTTCTGTCCATGCCACTCCAGTGAAATTACTCCCACTAAGCTCTCCAGTAGTTTCTTTTATTCACAATTTATTTATTCCTTCAGATGGTTGCGCTTGTAGTGTATCCTATTCTTAGCTTTCAGCTCATCTTTTGAATTATTGAGCTCCGTATTCTACCCCCCCCAGAAACAGGTAGCTCCGATTGAATTATCTAATTTCAACATTGTTTCTTTTTCTGTATTTCCTCTTTGGTACCTTCACTCATTTCTATTGCAGTTTATGTTTGAAAGCTTGCTTATTTTATTTTTAAAGATTTTATTTTTAAGTAATCTCTACACCCAACGTGGGGCTTGAACTCACAACCTTGAGATCAAGAGTCTCATCCTCTACTGACTGAGCCAGCCAGGTGCCCCTGTGTTTGAAACTTTAAATCTTAAAATACTTATTTCTGCTGGATGCATTAAAAAAACCCAGCAAAATTTGCGCTTTGCAAAGCAAAATTTGGAAGTATTTATCAAGTCTCCTTTTTGGAAAACCATACTAAGAAAATTAAGAATGTACAAAAACTATTTAAATGAAAATGTTCATCACAACTTTATATAAATATAAATGAAAAAATTGGAAAAAAAGGCAGTTCAACAAATTATAGTATGCACATGTGGTAGAATATTATGCTGCTATTAAAAATAGCCTAGAGAGAACAAGTTGGCATATCAAGTTATACATGTACTATGATTGTAAACATATAATAAAACATGTTAGGATGACTTGAAGGAAATAGGTTCTTTTTTCAGAATATTTTGTAATTTATAGTAATTGAATAATTTAAAAATGATTTTCATACTGAAATTCCATCTCCTCTTGGAGAGAACAAGGTGTATCTTTTCATGTTTTTATGGCAGAATAGTTTAATTTCTTGTATTAGTCTAGTCTACTCATATTCTGCAGTCTCATTCCAGGTAATGGTAATGGCCTAGTGATCATTTTTGTCCTTTCAATTTGCTAGGTTACTATGAACAAATAACATTTTAAGTTTTGTTTTTTTTTTTTAAGATTTTATTTACTTGAGAGAAAGTGAGTGAGAGAGAGAGAGAGAGAGTGAGTGAGAGAGAAGGAGCAGAGGAGGGGAAGAAGCAGACTGCCCACTGAGCAGGAAGCCCCAATGCGGGGCTTGATCCCAGCACCCTGGGATTATGACCTGAGCCAAAGGCAGACGCTTATCCGACTGAGTCACCCAGGTGCCCCTTAAGTTTTAACATTGTTATAAAATAACTGTTTTGGCATATTCATCATGTATAATTGATATGTAATCATTACTTTCTATCAGATTCTGTCCAGCTTCTTATGCAAATGGCAGGAAAATGATATGAAGTTACTTTTGGCCAGTATGAGATTTTTAGTTGTTATCTGAGAAGAAATTTCTCATGTTAATTGTTGTGTAGCCATTTTCAGTCAATTGATTTAACATATTTTTCTGTATTTTATCCTATAGGATCAATGGCTGGCCTTCAGTTTTGAACTTAGAATGTGTTAGCTATAACTTAACCATCTTCAAATGGAATTAAACTTTGGTAATCATCTTTTTATCTTTTAATATGTTACCATTTAAAAAAATCTCTTCAGCTGATAGATCTGAATATTATTTTCTTACAGTTGTAATTCTTATACATACAACTTTATAATATGTATGCCAATGTGACTTTTTACACTAATGTGAAAAATTTTTTTCAGTGCTTCTATGGGGCTAGTAGTAGAAGAAAGAAATATTTGTGTGACCCTTGCTAAGCCCATATAAATTTGCAGTTTTAGTGCATAGCTTATTAGAAGCAACTCAACAATGTGTCATTTTATTTTATTAATTTTTATTTTTTAAATTATTTTTTAAAGAAACCTCTGTGCCCAGTGTGGGGCTCAAATTCGCAACCCTGAGATCAAGAGTTGCGTGCTCTAGCAGCTAAGCCAGCCAGGTGCCCCAGCAATGTGTGTCTTTTTAAAAAGTTAATGATTAGAGGTAGACAGAGCCAAACATAAGCGTTCTAATAGATTTCTAAGAATTCAGTGTCCTTTCTTTGAGAGTATTCTTTTGAAAAGCTCCTTGTTTTCTTTCTTTGTTAGGTCTTTATGAATTTACATCGTTCTTTAGTTTCTTTCTGGCTTTCTTAGGGAAGCTTGTAAATCTCTGCCTTGTCCCTTCCTCACGTTTGTCATGAGAATAAGAAAGAGATCTTTATTTTTCTTACCATATTTTCGTTTCTGTTCCTTCTATTGTTTCTGATTAGATACCATAGAAAATTTCCTGAAGCACAGGATTTCCTGAAGCCATTGTGAGAGACCCCAGTTCACAAGATATATATGACAGTTAAAATTTGAAACTTAAAAAAAAAAATAGTGGTTCTACATTAGAAAGGTTATCTGGCAACTAAAATGTGAGTAGGAGGAGAACCTAATTATAGGGAAAAACCCAGCAAATTTGAATGTAGCAGTGAGGGTCAGCTAAGGGCCATGTAGGATCTTAGCAGAATTTGCAAAGAACAAGTTGCTGACTTTTTTGTTCAAGCCTTAAAATGTTCATAAATATTTTTCAAAACTAAAAGTACTATAATCAGGCTTATACTGCTTGTCAATATTTGTCTTTTCAGCTTTTCCAAATGCAAAACTGTTACTTGTGTGGGTGTTGGGCGTGGGGGGGTAGCTACTATCCTCACCTGACTGGTTTTTAGACTTTTAGTTCTTGTGATATACATTATTCTGGAGCGATAGTTCTCTTTCAGTTGTGAATGTAGACTATTGTACTATTGGAAGTGTAAAATGAGAATATTAAAGTTATTTATTTAGTATAGCCTGTAATTTTGAAAAAGTTTTGTAGAACAGGAGCTTTGATTCTATGAATGTTCATTTAGAACTTTGAATCATTATTTCTTACAAAGAACAGAATCTTTCCTTTATAATGCTTTGTCAGCAGTGGACATTTGCTGAAATTATTAATCTGGGATTCAGCTTCCTCTCTTGATTTGAGTTGTTTCAGAGGTAGATTAGGTTAGGAGGTATTCTGGTGAGGACTTTTATTTTTTTAGTTTTTGGTATTTCATACTCATTTTTTTTTTTTTTAAGATTTTATTTATTTATTTGACCGAGAGAGATCACAAGTAGGCAGAGAGGCAGGCAGAGAGAGAGGGGGAAGTGGGCTCCCCGCTGAGCAGAGAGCCCGATGTGGGGCTCCATCCCAGGACCCTGAGATCATGACCTGAGCCGAAGGCAGAGGCTTTAACCCACTGAGCCACCCAGGTGCCCCTTCATACTCATCTTTGCCTAAAAATAAGTTACATAGATTTTTTTTTTATACAAAATAAAAATTTTGTGGTGGTTCTTTTGGGATAGATTTCCTATATACTAGAAAATAATTCATTTGACTTTCTATTAAGGAAGTTGTTCATAACCCAAAGTTATAGAACTGTTAGTGTTGTCTAACTAACCATCATACTGGTATTGACAGATACTGCATGACCAGTTTAAAGAAAAGTTTTCTTTGTACTTTATAAACTAGATTTGCGGGCACCTGAGTGGCTCATTGGGTTAAAGCCTCTGCCTTTGGCTCAGGTCATGATCTCAGGGTCCTGAGATCGAGCCCCACATCAGACTCTCTGTTCAGTGGGGAGCCTGCTTTCCCCTCTCTCTGCCAGCCTTTCTGCCTGCTTGTGATCTCTCTCTCTCTGTCAAATAAATAAATAAAATTTAAAAAAATTAAAAAAAAAATAAACGATTTTCATTGTTAGTCTTAAAGTTTTCTTTAAGGAAAAGAGTGTTATCAGGTGAACTTTTTATCTTTAGTCAATTTTCCTATCAATATTTCATTTCATTTTATTTTGTTTTTTAAAATTTAATTTTTTTCTTTTTCTTTCTTTTCTTTTTTTTTTTTTTAAAGTAAGCTCTGTGCCCAGTGTTGAACTGACGACCTGGAGATCAAGAGCTGCATGCTGCACTGGTTAAGCCAGCCCGGCACCCCTGGAGTTGTGATTTTAGATAGCTTTAAAAAATCCAGAGAATTATATGCTTTAGTAAGCGTAGTCCTTAAGTACTGTTTTAATTAACTCTTTTCTAGCCTTTCTAAAGTAAATTAGTATTGCAGGGTGATTTCTAGCAGCTTTGAAATGTCCAGCAGGTCCTTTTCTGTTCCAAAAGTTGGAATGTTTTGCTAAGTCAGATGAAGCTTGTTATTTAACATACTGATTTGTGTTATAGTCAACACATTCTCTACATGCTTTGTTCACAATACTGCTGGAAAATACCCAAGACTTTAGTGTTTTCAGATAAATGTTTTGTAGGCACCTGACAGAGCAGGTTTATTTGACGAAACTTTATGGTATGTGGCAGTTCATTTATATGAAAGTGTTTCTTATGTGAAATGTTTTAGTGTAAGTAATTTCCTGGACAGAATACTGGTAAAATAATCTGTTAATGATATAGGTATTTAAAATACTGATATTTAAATGGCCAATGAAGAGAGTTAAATTTCTGGGGTATTTATTTTTTCTAAGAAGACATACTGTTTTGTCTTTTATAAATATTCACTTTAAACAGGGTAATTGAGAAATGAAACAGTGTGACTAGAAACTACGTTTTATTGTCTGAAAATCGCTTGTTATGTGGTTCGATTTTCTAATTCCTATTGTAGAGCCTTGTATAGACTAGTACTAGGGTTCTCTGTCTTTCCAAGAATGAAAAGGCCTTTTTGTCAAATTTATTGGACCACATAGTGAAATTCTACTTTTAGTTTCCATTGAAGAAATTACATAATACCCAGAAGGTCCAAAAGTACTGTGAATTAAGTAATACTTTTAAATGAAAAGATTTCTTCTCACTGCTTATGAATACTTTTTTATTAATGTTGGCAGATGATCCCAGGGACTCATTGTGTGTCTGATGATTTTAGATTTTAGGTGATCTGGGTCATGCCTAAAATACTCTACTCAACAGTTCATTCCCAAATGAGTAACTCTTGAAGAGCTGCCTTGTGCAAAACAAAACAAAACAGAACAAAAAACCAAATGTACTGTTTTATGCATGTCACTCATATTCTTTTTCTTTTGTTTAACTTATCACTTGCTTCATTCAGACCTATGGAAAAGTTAAAGTAGTACAAAGAATTCTTGTGTGTTTTTCACCTGGATTCTTCAGATGTTAATATTTTATTCCATATGTGTTTACCTTTTCTCTATATATCTATCTGTATTTTTTTCCCAGAACTTTTTTTGAGTTGCAGACATATGTCCCTTTATCCCAGTATATCTATATTTTTACCCCTAATATTTTTCCTAAAAGCAAAGACTATTCGGTTTTTATGTCTCTTTAGTTAGCAGTAATCTGAAAAGTTTCTCAGTCTTTGCGTTGTTTTCTGACACTGACATTTTGAAGAATATTGCCAGTTATTTTGTAGAATGGTCCTCAGTTTGGATTTGTTTTCTTGTACTTAGAAATATCATAGTAAAATGTATTCCTCTTAGTACACTCATGTCAGGAGACACATGATGTTGCTATGTCCCATTACTAGTGATTTTAACCTTGATGACTTAAGGTGGCACCTGCTGATTTCTTCCTGTTGATTAGTATGTGTCTTGTGAGGATATATTTTGAAACTGTGTAATTTTTTATTTCAAATTTTTATATAATTTGAAACTGTGTTTTTATTTTTTATTTTATTTTATTTATTTGAGAGGGAGAGAAAGAGAACAAGCAGGGGGGGAGGGCAGAGCAAGAGAGAGAGCGAGAGAGAAGCAGACTCCCTGCTGGGCAGGAAGCCTGATTCGGGACTTGCTCCCAGGATCTGGAGATCATGACCTGAGTGGAAGGGAGACACCTAACTGACTGAGCCACCCACATGCCCTGAAACTGTTAATTGTTGAGAGCTGCGAGGGTTCTTGCAAGCTAACAAATTAGCCATGGAAGCTGGCTGAAGATAGGAGACTGTTAGGTCAGAGATAAAGGACTTTCTTACTCATCATAGCAATAGCAGTAGTCATTGTGTCAGTATTTTCCCTGGTTCCCCAACTGAATTCGCCACAGGGTGATGTGAACAGGGCCAGCCTGGTAACTTCTCTACAGAAGCATTTGTGTTGCTAGAGAGGAACCCTAGGTTTAGGAGAAACTTGAATCTTTCATGACGGGTAGTGAGCCTGCCCAACATTGGACTAAGAGGGAGTCATTATCTTTATTATACTGAACATTAAACAACTTGCCCTTTTCCCTGGAAGACACTGTGCTATCTCTACCTTCCAAGGATGTCCAGGGATATACAAATATCCTTTGAAAAGATACTCTGGAACAAAGGCAATCAGTGCCCTTCTTGCAAGAAAAGGAGAAACATGAGAGAACTATGGTGAATTGTCTCCCAACAATAATATTCTGTTATTTTTAAAGCTTTCCCCCACTAGTTTTTGCATCTTTAGGTAATTCTTGTTTGAATCAGTGATTGTGATTGTTGCCGAATAGTGAATTTTATGCATTGCTTTTCCTTCTTTCCTGACTAACTCCTTATGTCCTTCACTCCTGCCCCCTGGGATGATTAATTTCCCAAGTGAACTACCTGCATACAGGCCTTCCTAAAAAAACCTATACATAGGGGAACTCAGGCTGCGTCACAGGGCACCTCAAACTCATCATGTCTAAAATCTAATTTTTCGGGGCACCTGCTTGGTGGGAAGCCTGCTTCTCCCTCTCCCACTCCCCCCGCTTGTATTCCCTCTCTTGCTTTCTCTCTCTGTGTCAAATAAATAAATAAAGTCTTTAGAAAAAAAAATCCAATTTTTCCCAATTTTCCTGTTTTTAAAAAAATGTTTTCTATTATCATTTGGCTTTCAGTTTTTTCAAGCCAGAAATGTCTTATGTCATTTCCTTTCTTTTTGCCTCACTGAGCTCTGTGGTTCTTCCTCCTGGCTACCTATTGGTAATTGGTACTCAGTTTCCTTCCTTTGCTACTTTGCTGGGGCTCTGATCAGCTGTTAACCTGGACTATTACAATAGTCTTTCAGCTGTTGTTTCCATTATTGTGTTTGTCCAGTTTAGCCTTTAGAACTTTGAGCAATCTTTCTATAATACAGATAGGATTATGTTGATTTTCTGTTTAAAATCCTTCAGAAGCCCCCATCACCTTATAGCTTCTTAGCGTGGAAGACAAGGTTCTTCATGATCTGTGCTCTTTCTTTTTACAGTTGTCTTTCTTCTCAGGGATCATCTTTTTTTTTTTTTTTTTTTTAAGATTTCATTTATTTATTTGACAGAGATCACAAGTAGGCAGGGAAGCAGGCTCCCCACTGAGCAGAGAGGCGGATGTGGGGCTTGATCTCAGGACTCTGAGATCACAACCCGAGCCAAAGGCAGCGGCCTAACCAACTGAGCCACCCAGGCGCCCCTCAGGGATCATCTTTTTCTCCAGTGGCCCACTCCTCTGGCAAGCTGTATTTTGGCATGGAGGTTAGCAAGATTTCTTTAAGGGCTAGATGGCAAATAGTTTAGTTTTGCAAGCCACCTATGGTCTCTGTTACATACTTTTTAAATTTTTTTTTTTTTTTAAAGATTTTATTTATTTGACAGAGAGAAACACAGCGAGAGAGGGAACACAAGCAGAGGGAGTGGTAGCGGGAGAAGCAGGCTTCCCGCAGAGCAGAGAGCCCAACGCGGGGCTCGATCCCAGGACCCTGGGATCTGACCTGGGCCGAAGGCAGACGCTTAACGACTGAGCCACCCAGGCGCCCCATACTTTTAAAATTTTTTTAAACAACCTTTTAGAAATGTAAAAAACCATTCTTAGCTTGTGGACCATACAAAAATAGGCTGACTCAGATATGGCCAACCATAATTTGTGGGCCTTTTTTCTAGCCAAAGAAAGCTAATATGTCATATTTTCATTAGTCTCTGCCTCTGTATATGCTATTGGTTTGTATTGCATGGAATATTCTTTTCTACATGGGAGACTTCTTCCAATGATCTTTCAAAATTTAGTTCACAGGTTAACTTACTGAATACTTTCGTGCTCCTTCAGGAGCATACTTGAATCATTTCTGTTCTTGCTACCTGCATGTCTCGCACATCTTATGTCATCTTATGTTACTGCTACATGTAGTTATGTGGATACGTGTGTTTGCCTTTTGTTAGAAGCAGCTCATTGATGGAAAAACATGTTTTCTTCATTGCTATGTCTTCCAGCTTGTAGGTGGCTTTACTTGATGTGAATTGAAAAAAAACCCAGAAACCCTGACATAGTATATGGCTGTTGAATATGCTAGTAAAATATATCTAAAGTGGGCTTTTTTTCCTTTCTCTTTAAAAAATACAATTAATTAAAGAGGTTTTTCTGTTCTCTGGTAGATTTTTTTTCCCTCTTCATTTAAAAGTTAATGTGATATGAGGGATTTGAGAAACAAGACAGAGGGTCATAGGGGAAGGGAGGGAAAAATAAAGCAAGACAAACCAGAGAGGGAGACAAACCATAAGAGTCTCTTAATCTCAGGAAACAAACTGAGGGTTGCTGGAGTGGAGGGGGGTGGGAGGGGTGGGGTGGCGGGGTGGTGGACATTGGGGAGGGTATGTGCTGTGGTAAACGTTTGGTGAAAACTGTGTAGGGCTGATAAATCACAGACCTTTACCCCTGAAACAAACAATACATTATATGTTAATAAAAAAGTTAATATGAATGTAGGATGTGAAAGTATAGAGAGTCATAGAATCAAATCCAACAGGTTGTGTAGCTCAAGTTTCTCC
>CM053613.1:20594473-20641211 GCA_028646535.1 Procyon lotor | reverse complement strand
TTTTAGAAGATTTTATTTCTTTTTTTTTTTTTCTTTTTTAAAGATTTTATTTATTTGACAGAGAGAAACACAGCGAGAGAGGGAACACAAGCAGAGGGAATGGTAGCGGGAGAAGCAGGCTTCCCGCAGAGCAGAGAGCCCGATGCGGGGCTCGATCCCAGGCCCCCGGGATCTGACCTGGGCCGAAGGCAGACGCCCAACGACTGAGCCACCCAGGCGCCCCGATTTTATTTCTTTTTTGAGAGAGAGCATGCGCATGTGAGTTGGGAGAGGGGGAGAGAGAGAGAGAGACTTTTAAGTAGGCTCCACGTTCAGTGCAGAACCTGATGCGGGCCTAATCTCATGATCCTGAGGTCATGACTGAGCTGAAATCAAGAGTTAGATGCTTAGCCAACTGAGCCACCTGGGTGCCCCTAAAGATTTTATTTTTAAGTAATCTCTATACCCAATATGGAGCTTAAACTCACAACCCCAAGATCAAGGGTTGCATGCTCCACTGATTAAGTCAGCCAGGTGTCCCCAAATATCTTTTGGTGGCTGAACAAATATACAAAATATGGCATATTCATACGATGAAATATAATTTAGTTTTAAAAAGGAAGGAAATTCTGACACATCCTGCAATGTGGATGAATCTTGAATACATTATGCTAAGTGAAATCAGTCATAAAAGAGCAAATCCTGTGTAATTTCATAATACGGGGTACCTGGAATAGTTAAATTCTTACATTGCCAGGGGCTGGGGGTGGGGCAGCAGACAGTTGTTTAATGGGTGAGTTCAATTTCAGAAGAGGGAAAAGCTCTGCAGACCATAGGTGGTGGTGGCTGCTTGGCAGTGTGACGTGCTTCTGCCACTGACCTGTACACTTCAAAACGGTCGCTTTTGTGTTGTGCATATTTTATCATAATTTTTTTTAAAAGAAATTTAAAAATTGAGGTTTGAACAACTAGAAGGAGAAAGTTGAATAAGGAGAATGCAAGACTTCATTGCCTTTACTTATCTATTTGTGATGTCACAAACATTTTAAAGAAGAACCCAGTTACATATGGGCTTTGTATAAGTTTGGCAGAATTATTCAGAATTTTTATATTGGCTATAAGATAGTAAAGTATTTCTATTTTTGCTTCCTCCCTCCCTTTTCAGGAAGCCTGAAAGGGAAAGAAAGAAGAAAACGTTATGGCTAGTGGTAGTCAGATCCATGCTTGCAGGTGTCAGTATTGGTTACATTGCTGTTTTGGTAATTGTAAAAGGATGTAAAGAATTTGGATAGACTTCAGATGGGTCTTAAAGTCTTTTAGAGGGTTGGAAAAAAAAGGCCTATTAATCAAAGTTAAAGTACTTGAGATTATTAAGCTTGAGGAATGGAAGCTTAATGGTTGCTTTAACAAGAGTCTTCACAATCCTCTTAGTGATATATTATAGGCAGCTCCAGCCTACAAAGGGGTAGTATTTCAAAACTTCATTTCTTAGTCAGTTGATAAGAACAAACGACAAAGTCATGAATAATATAGCTACACAGCATACTATAGTATACTATAGTATTCTATACTACATAGCATACTATAACATAGTATGAATTGCGATGAAAAATAATAAGAAATAATAGTGTTGTGCTGACTCAGTATTTTGGACTCCATGGACTTAAGCAGTTCCTGTACTCTGCTTACTATATAAAATCCATAAACTCCAAGTAGAAGATATTCTTATCAGGTCATGAGTTTATCTGATGGAGGGATGGTAGAAGGAAAGACTTAATACCTGGATATGGCAGGGAGTCAACAGTGGTTAAGTTAATTAGTAATTTAGAGTTCTTTCCTTGTGGTCTTTTATAACAGTTATCCCTAGCATCGCCCCATCCCCTTCTTGTGTGCTGTGTATATTATGTGACATTCATATCTGTGTTTATTTTCTAAAGTCCCCTTTGAGATTGGCCGCATATAGTACAGTGGTTGGTGAGGGGGTAATTTTCTAAGCTTCCTTTTAGGTGACCTTGGTTGGGACCCTTGGCTTAATTGTTTGCCTTCTAGCTTGGCATGTTGGGAAAGAAAAAGTAAGAACAGCAGGATTCAGAAAATGTAGATACTTAAATATCTCTAGGTCAGTTATCTGGATCTCAGCTGTCATCCACATAACACCTCGATTTAAAATGGCATGGTTAAAAATAAATAAATAAAATAAAATGGCATGGTTTGGGACGCCTGGGTGGCTCAGTCAGTTAAGCATCTGCCTTCCACTCAGGTCATGATCCCAGAATCCTGGGATTGAGTCCTGCACTGGGCTCCTTGCTCAGCAAGGAGCCTGCTTCTCTCTCTGTCTGCTGCTCCCTCTACTTGTGCGTGCTCTCTCTCTTACAAATAAACAAAATCTTAAAAAAGTAAAAATAGAATGGCACGGATTGGCCAAGAGGGGTATGTGTTTTATTCCCTAGGACTTCATCCTGATTTTTTCAGACTTGAGGGCCCTGAATTGGTAGAACTTGAATTCGCTGGAGTTTCTGTATACACTATATCACTTTTTTCCTCAGATGTTAGTGTGAATCGAAATGGCCTTGAGAACTTGTACGTGTAAAAATGCCTGGACTGCACCACAGACTTCCTGAATCCGAATCTTTCTGGGTGTAATTTTAAATATATATTTATTTATTTAACTTTTTATTAAGGAAAGATGTAAATAAACATATTCAAAAGTAGAACCCCTTTTTACTGTTAAGATCCTGTAATGAACGATTTATGGCTAATCTCATTTTATTCATATCCCCATCCATTTTCTCTTCTTTATTATTTTGAAGTGAATCCCAGATATATTGTTTCATTTCTATATGAAACAATTGTTTCATATATTCATTTTTCATATTCATATATTCATAATTTCATATTCAATTCTATTTCATTTCTATATTCTAAAATTATATATTTTAATAGGTTTCTCAGATGATTCAAAAACATATTTTGAACAGGCAATACACGCACATAGTAAAAATTAAAGTGGTGAAAAAAGTATACAGTGAAAAGTAAATCTTTGTCATTGCCCCCAGTATTTTTTTTTTAAAGATTTTATTTATTTATTTGACAGAGAGAGAGATCACAAGTAGGCAGAGAGGCAGGCAGAGAGGGTTGGAAGCAGGCTCACTGCTGAGCAGAGAGCCCAATGTGGGGCTGATCCCAGGACCCTGAGATCCTGACCTGAGCCAAAGGCAGAGGCCTAACCAGATGAGCCACTCAGGTGTGCGGGTGTTTATTTTTAAACATACATAATTGTGATCAAATTTATATAATTTTTAAAAAGATTTTATTTATTTGACAGAGAGAGATCACAAGTAGGCAGAGAGGCAGGCAGAGAGAGGGGGAAGCAGGCTCCCTGCTGAGCAGAGAGCCCGATGTGGGGCTTGATCCCAGGACCCTGAGATCCTGACCTGAGCCGAAGGCAGAGGCTTTAACCCACTGAGTCACCCAGGTGCCCCTGCCCTCAGTATTCTTGTTACTCTCCTCCAACACAAAGGAACCTACAGTTTATGTGTGTACAGATATTCAGTGTATATGCAATTAAACACATATGTAATTCTTTTTTATTACACATAGTAATATCTATTGTAAAGTACACATTTTTCTGAATCTCACTTTTTCATATAACAGTATGGGAATCAGTCCATACCGTATAGATTGTATTCATTCTTTTAAAAAAAAAAAAATTATTTATTTATTTATTTTAGAGAAAGGTTGGGGGGGAGAGAGAGAGAGAGCATGTTGGTGCGCACATACACACAAGTCAGGGGAGGGAGGGGAGATAAAGAAGCTCAAGCAGACTCCCCACTGAGCACGGAGCCCCATGCTGGCCAAATCTCATGACCCTGAGATCATGGCCTGAGCAGAAACCAAGAGTGGGTCGATTAGCCTCCTCGTGGCTCAGTAGGTTGTTTTCATTCTTTTTAAAGATTGTAGTTGATCTGTGTATCAAGGTGTATTTACTCAGTGCCTTTCAAATGGGTGTTTAGGCTATTTCCAGTACTGTGTTTCTTTACACAGTACTGCACGAATATTCTTTATTATCTCTGAGTTGCCCGATTGTATGTCAGTTTTGTTAGGCATTGCCAAATTGCTTTTTTATCGTCTGTGAATGGTATGCATGGTTTTCCAGGCTCACCAGTTCCATTTTAAAAATGCTTTTCATGTCTCTCCTATTTATGTTCGAGCTATTCTTTAAATCCACAAGTATATTTATAATAAGTGTTTTTGAAATTTTTACTGTGAGTTTTATCATCTGTTTCTCTGAATCTTTCTTTGGGTGTGGGTCACAGAAGTGGTTTGAAATGAGAATCATGATAGTGCTAAATTATTGAAGATAAGGTTGGGGATCCTCACAAACACTAACAGTGTTAAGTGAATTAGATGGGTTCAGTATGGTTAGAAGGAATTTACAGTGTGGCTTTGCTTCATTAAAAGGAGATTAATTGGTCGAATACTGAAACCTCTTCTGATGCTGGCTGAAATGGTTTGGAATTCCAGGATTTCAATTTATGATTTTCTCTTACACATTGAACATCAAATCTTAATTTGCCTACTAAGGTTTTATTGCTTATTTTTTTTGTTTTAATTTTAAAAGATTTTATTTATTTATTTGACAGAGAGAGATCACATGTAGGCAGAGAGGCAGGCAGAGGGAGAGGGGGAAGCAGGCTCCCCGCTGAGCAGAGAGCCTGATGCAGGGCTCGATCCCAGGACCCCGAGACCATGACCTGAGCCGAAGGCAGAGGCTTTAACCCACTGAGCCACACAGGTGCCCCAATTTATTGCTCATTTCTTACCAGAGCCAGGTCAGCTTAAGAATGTGTTGGGTAGCCCTGAATGTGTTAGGTAGCCCTGCATTGGGTATGGAGATTACGTAAAAATAAAATCTTAAAAAAATAATATGTTTAGGAAGTTGAAAATTTATGCCTTTTATCTGAAAGGCAATGTATTTTCCTGTTCCTTTAACTGTACCCCAGCTCTGTGACCTTGGCCAGTTAACTAGTTCCTTTGAGTTTTAGTTTTCTTTTTTTTTTTTTTTTAAAGATTTTATTTATTTATTTGACACAGAGAAAGAGAGATCACAAGTAGGCAGAGAGGCAGGCAGAGAGAGGGGGAAGCAGGCTCCCTGCTGAGAAGAGAGCCTGATGCGGGGCTCGATCCCAGGACCCTGAGATCATGACCTGAGCCAAAGGCAGAGGCTTTAACCCACTGAGCCACCCAGGCGCCCCGAGTTTTAGTTTTCTTAACAGCAATTTGGGAAGACATTAATATGATTAAACAAAATATTGCAGAGGCAATGAGTTTGTTAAATAAGCATCTGCCTTCAGCTCAGGTCATGATCTTGGGGTCCTGGGATCAAACCCCACCTCAGGCTCCCTGCTCAGTGGCGAGTCTCCTTCACCCACTGCCCCTCCCTCTGCTCGTGCTCTCTCTCTCAAATAAATGAAATCTTAAAAAAAAATAAAATAAAGCATTTATTAAAATGCTTTGCATAGTAAGTCCTTCAGTAGGTGGTGACTCATTATTTTAAATATTATATATATTACATGTTGTGATGGCAATCTGTTGTTTTGAATTGGAGAATTAATGTTTGATTTGTTAAAACAGCATGAACTTGGCCTAGTTAATACAACACAGGTTTTTAAATTGCAGAGTGTAAATATTTTAAAATTAATCTGACCCGCTCACATTTCTTGAACACCAATTCTGTATCTTGGGAACTTTGTTTCGGATCTAGTGTGAAAGACTGATGGATACACTGACAATTACAATCTAATGTAATGGCATGGCATGGCATGAATGCTAATTAGAAGAACATAGACGCTTTTTTGAGAGCACCTAATGCCCCATTCTGGCCTAGATGGTGAGTGGCGAGTGTGTGTCCCAAGAAAATCTTCAGCGAGAAGGTATTCACATTTAATATCTATGTAAAGAAGTCTCCTTAAGCATACAAGGGTGGGCGTGGAAAAGACGTGAAGAGAACATCATGCAAAGGGACCTATATCTGGCGTCTGTACTTATTTTTACAATTGATTATTTTTCTTGAGGCAGTTCTTGAGCTTTGGATTTAAGGAATGTGACTGTAGTTTTATGTAATGGATATTTTCTTTCATTGTTATTGGTTCATAAATGATAATTTGATGATAGAATGCTTTACCTTTGCCACATATGTATAGTTTAGGGATCTGTACCTTTCCTTTTGGGGGAAAAATGGTTGGTACAGTTCCTAGGGCGTATCTTGGTGATTGCAACTGCTTGATAGATATTTTTTGATTAAATGAGTGCACTCAACTCTGTTCCCAGGCTTTTATGCAGTACTTAAGATAGCTGAAGCACTAACTAGCTAAAATGGAGATACCAAAATACTTATCTTCTTCAAGGGGAAAAAAAATCTTAATGGAGTTTAATTATTTTTACAAATTATGGACTTGACCCTTGAAGGTTTTCTTCATGAGATTTAAAAATAAATTGTTGTAGTTAATATGTTCTTTTTCTTTCCCTTTCCCCACCCCCCAGGTATGGCCTCACAAGTCTTGGTCTACCCACCGTATGTTTATCAAACTCAGTCAAGTGCCTTTTGTAGTGTGAAGAAACTCAAAGTAGAGCCAAGCAGTTGTGTGTTCCAGGAAAGAAACTATCCACGGACCTATGTGAATGGTAAAAACGTTGGAAATTCTCATCCTCCCACGAAGGGTAGTGTTTTTCAGACAAAGATACCATTTAACAGACCTCGAGGACACAACTTTTCGTTGCAGACAAGTGCTGTTGTTTTAAAAAACACTGCGGGTGCTACAAAGGTCATAGCAGCTCAGGCGCAGCAAGCTCAAGTGGAGGCACCTCCGATCGGGGCGTGGCGACACAGGTTAAATTTCCTAGAAGGGTCCCAGCGATGTGGATTGAAGCGCAAGAGTGAGGAGTTGGATAATCATAGCAGCGCAATGCAGATTGTCGATGAATTGTCCATACTTCCTGCAATGTTGCAAACTAACATGGGAAATCCAGTGACAGTTGTGACAGCTACCACAGGAACCAAACAGAACTGTACCACTGGAGAAGGTGACTATCAGTTAGTACAACATGAAGTCTTATGCTCCATGAAAAATACTTACGAAGTCCTTGATTTTCTTGGTCGAGGCACTTTTGGCCAGGTAGTCAAATGCTGGAAAAGAGGGACAAATGAAATTGTAGCAATCAAAATCTTGAAGAATCACCCTTCTTATGCACGTCAAGGTCAAATAGAAGTGAGCATATTAGCAAGGCTCAGTACTGAAAATGCTGATGAATATAACTTTGTACGAGCTTATGAATGCTTTCAGCACCGTAACCATACTTGTTTAGTCTTTGAGATGCTGGAACAAAACTTGTATGACTTTCTGAAACAAAATAAGTTCAGTCCCCTGCCACTAAAAGTAATTCGACCCATTCTTCAACAAGTGGCCACTGCACTGAAAAAATTGAAAAGTCTTGGTTTAATTCATGCTGACCTCAAACCAGAGAATATTATGTTGGTGGATCCTGTTCGGCAGCCATACAGGGTTAAGGTGATAGACTTTGGGTCGGCCAGTCATGTATCAAAGACTGTTTGTTCAACATACCTACAGTCTCGGTACTACAGGTAAGTGACAGCTACTTTTTGGCTATTTAGTAGATGTTGAATTTTGGCTAAATGGAATAATTTGTGTGTGTACCTGGTGAAAAAGACAGCTTGGATAAATGAAGAAATCGAGACAAGATCAGTTTAGGTTTGAAGTGTTAAAAAGATTTTTAAAATTTATGCATAAAATCTGCCCAAACAGAATAGGAACCTCTATTGCAGTTCCAATCCGAAGACATTTGGTTGGTTATTTTTTTTTTTTTTTTAAAGATTTTATTTATTTGACAGAGAGAAACACGGCGAGAGAGGGAACACAAGCAGAGGGAATGGTAGCGGGAGAAGCAGGCTTCCTGCTGAGCAAGGAGCCTGATGTGGGGCTTGATCCCAGGACTCTGGGATCATGACCTGAGCTGAAGGCAGACGCTTAAAGACTGAGCCACCCAGGCGCCCCTGGTTGGTTATTTTTATTGTTAACAGAAGACCTGAAGTTATGGTAGGTGATTAATGATTATTAAACAGAAGTCTTCAAATATTGGGGAAGGTTTATAATAACTTTTGTATATATCTTTGGGCATTTCAGCACTTAAGAGAACTAGTTTATTAAAGCCAGTCAGATGTAACTTAATACTTAGGAAAGTTACATATGAGAATTCAAGAAAGTTATCCTGATTCACAATTTTAAGATTCAAAAGATTCAAGCACACTTCCATGGCTGCCATAAATGTTCAGGAGACTTTTCTGTAACAAGTTTTTTTTTTTTTTAAAGATTTTATTTATTTGACAGACAGAGAGAGATCACAAGTAGGCAGAGAGGCAGACAGAGAGGGGGAGAAGCAGGCTCCCTGCTGAGCAGAGAGCCCGACGCGGGGCTTGATCCCAGGACCCTGAGATCATGACCCGAGCCGAAGGCAGAGGCTTAACCCACTGAGCCACCCAGGCGCTCCTGTAACAAGTTTGATTATGCTCTTCCCATCCGTATATTGTGGGTAATGCTATTTTGGTGTTGGGGTTATGGGTTGAATTTAAAGAAGAAAATAATTTCCATATAAATATTGATAAATATTTATTGTCATGATGACTATAATGCTAGCCTGGAATATAACAGGTAGTCTTAAGGGCTAATGATTACCAAGATTCAAAATATCTACTTGAGTAGGTAAAATGGTTTTGGATTCATAGCTTTATTATTTTGAGAAATTGTTTTCATTTCAGCTAAAATGAATTTGTGGTCTTGGTGAACTCTAGAGCCCCAGTACAGTGGACAAATACAGGAGCTGCCAATACTGGCCATTAAGAAGTTAGTGAATAGGGGTGCCTGGGTGGCTCAGTGGTTAAAGCCACTGCCTTTGGCTTGGGTCATGGTCTCGGGGTCTTGGGATCGAGCCCCGCATCGGGCTCTCTGCTCGGTGGGGAGCCTGCTTTCCCCTCTCTCTGCCTACTTGTGATCCCTCTCTGTCTGTGTCAAGTAAATAAATTAAAAAAAAAAGAAGTGAATAGAGAGATACATGGCAGTTTATTGTTGGAAATTGTTAGAATATGGGGATTATAAATTTAAACCCGGCAAGGGGTATTTATTTTCTGCTAATTTTTTTTTTAAGATTTATTTACTTATTTTTAGAGAGAGAGAGAGAAAGCATGCAGGTGAGAGCGAGCACTAGTGAGCATGAGTAGGGAGAGGGGCAGAGGGACAGGGACATGCAGATCTGTGCTGAATGTGGAGTCAGATGTGGGGTTGATCCCAGGGCCCTGAGCCAAAATCAAGAATTAGATGCTCAACCAACTGAGCCACCCAGGCGCCCCTATTTTCTGGTACTGTATCTACCTTTGTACTGTACCTCTCACCCTGATTAGTTTCTGGCAAATATGTGCCTTAGTATCCAGGACAAGATCTGGGAGAGATTAATTAGCTACTACAAAAACCAACTCCAGATATATGCCTTGTCTTTAGTAGGTCATTAGGGGGGTCCCACCTTTATGTCAGTTAGTGATAATTTATTAAAATATGTATTAGAAATAGGGAACATAGCCTGTTTATTATTTAGTGTATTCCTGATTGTCAGATTTTTAGTACTAGAGTGCTAGAAACTATTCCATTTAAATGGTTTAAAAGCTATCGTAGGGGCACCTGGGTGGCTCGGTTGATTAAGCATCTGCTTTGGGTTCAGGTCATGGTGCTGGGATCAAGCCCTGCACCACCAGGCTTCCTTCTCAGCAGGGAGTCTGCTTCTCTCTCTCTCTCTTTCTCTCTCTCCCCCTCTGACCCTTCTCACCACTTGTTCTCTCTCTCTTTCTCAAAAAAAAAAAAAAAAAAAAAAAAAAGATATAGTTGTGTCAGGATAATCTTATTTAATATATCATTACATTTTTTGGGCCTCTGTACTACTGACAATTTTTTTTTTTTAATATAATGGAATACAGGATTAGCTTTCAGTTCATTTTTTTTCTAGAAAAATTATTTTAAAATCTTATTTAACAGCATAGAAGAATAGGGTTTTTTTTTTTTCCTTCCCTTTGTGCTCTATGGATTCTGTCTTAAGAGCTTTTAGTTGTCAGCTAGCATATTATATAAACCCCCAGGCTCCAGCTGCTTGAGCTCTATATTTAGTTCACTTGTTAGTAAATGACTTCATTTTATTTGGGTCCTGCATTATACTGTGTATCAGATTTAGTTTCGTGTGATACCTAGACTCCTTTTCTTTATTTGAAATCTTTTGGATGAGAGTAAAAAAAAAAAAAAGATCCAAATCTTTTGGATGAGAAACAAAAACAAAAGAATTTTATTTTTTATACTTGAGAACATTTGTGAAACATTTATTAAATGTTTCAGGAAAGTAAAGGAAATCCTCTAAAGAGCAATCTGAAATGCTAAATATTTTACGATGTTGATTTCTAGTATTAGGTCTTTGCACAAATATTAGCCTCTGTTGGGAATGAAAAAAAAAGCTATAAATAATTGCTAAGTACAATTTAGTAAGTTTTTAATTTGTTTTTTTGTAGAAATTTCAAGTTGATAATTTATCTGAATTTCACAAGGTATATACAGTTGCTAACTTACAGGTTCTGTGTTTAGAGTAAAAAAATGAGATTCTTATTTGTAAACAAGGGCTCATACTAGTAGCATTTTGGTTGATGTTGCTTAGGTAAAAACATTTAAAAAGGACTTTATGTTAATTAGATTCAAGAGCTAGGAGAGTTAATGAGTATAAGGCTGACTGGTGAAAGTGTCTTATAGTTCTTAATTATGTACTGTTTAAATATCTAGTGTAGTTTTGCATGAAAATAGCAGGTAACCATTAATCTTTTTCAGTATTTGTTCACCAACTTTGGCTTAGTTTTTGACTAAGATTGCTTAAAATTTGATTAGACAGTAAACAAAGTGTCTTACACTTGATTTTTAACTCCGTTGTATTTAAAAAACGAAAGCAGGAAGTGGAAACTTACTAAATTAAATATTTTTGAGCTAATCACAGTAAGAACACACATACCCCAAGTTCCAAGGTAAACGATTTGTGTTTAAATACAGTTCATGTGTTATTCTATTTCTTTGAACTGTGCTACACAGAAATGTAGTAGGGATATCTTAAAATAGACAGGGGACAGTGGCCAGAAATTGTAGACTACTATAGATGGTGAGGCTGTCTACCTCTTGCAGTGATATAAGCCAGAAGTACATGCTAAGGGCATTGATTTGCTCAAGGTCAGCATGTTCTAAATTCAGCTGCGTGAGTATGGTTTCTGTCAAAGAACACACAGGGCTCTTGAATGCATAAAAGGTTTTAGCAGCAGAAGGTGCTGTGTTTATGAGGTGTGGTGGCAACATGAATATTTTCCTTTTTCTTTTAAATGTAGAATTCTAGCCTGTGGTTTGAGTCATTTCAGAACATAGGGACAGGAAAGTGGGCTGTAAAGTAACCTAAAAAGCAGTTATATTTATTGCAAGTTTACAGAGTAATTTAGCATTAATTGTTGTAGAGGTAAAAAAACATTTTCTATTTTGCCTGTAATAGTTGACAGAATTGTATGTAATGATAATTTAGGTTCATCAGTTTTTGTTTAGGTTATTCTATCCCCTTTTGCCTTTTTAGACCCAGAAGTATCAAAAACAAAGTTCCTGTAACAAAATTAAGATACGTAGAATGACCCATGCAAGAATAACCAATACGTTATATAGGGTACTCTATAATAATAGAAAGCTGTGTATGTATATGACATTTTTTTGCTTTTTTATGTATATTTCCTGGTTTGTTTCTCCTGTCTCACCCCCATGAGTTAGGTAAGACAACTGGTAGATTTCCTATTGAATAAATAGAAAAGTGAGGCTTATAGAAGTCAAACAGATCTAAATTCATGCTGCAAATTTAACTCAATTTTTGTTGAGTCCCTTTTGTGTGCTGGCACTGTGCTAGGGATACAGAGGTGATTAAAACATGATTTCATCATTTAATGGAGGAGAAAAATAGTTTGTCTCAAAGAAGTCCTAGGGTACAGGTGTATGCAAGGTGCTATGGGAGCACAGAGGAGAGCACTTAGCCTTATTTGTGGGTTCAAAGAAGGCTTCTGTGACCCTTGAATGAGCCTTGAGAATAGAGGAGTTAGAATCGACTAGTATTAAAGTTCTCTCCCTCTAAACCACCCTTACCCAAAAAAGCTCAGCATTGGCTGAAATTGCTGACAGTTTCTTCTCTGTATTATGAAGTAGTTATGTTGGGGAGGAATCCTTATTAGGCAAAAGATTGTCAACTGGGTTTTGGTTCTAACAGAAGTTTTTTGTTTTTAAATATTTTATTTATGTATTTTAGAGAGAGTGTGTGCAAATGTGGGGAGGGGCAGAGGGAGAGGGAGAGAACCTCAAGCAGACCTCCTGCTGAGCATGGAACCTGCCATGGGGCTTGATCCCACCACCCTGAGATCATGATCTGAGCTGAAATCAAGAGTTGGATGCTTAACCTATTGAAGCACCTTGGTGCCCCTCATTTTAACAGAAGTTTTAATGGGCCGTCTGGTGGCTCACTCAGTTAAGCGTCTGCCTTTGGCTCAGGTCCTGGGTCCTGGGATCGAGTTCCACATTGGGCTCCTTGCTCATCGGGGCCTGCTTCTCCCTCTGCCTGCTGTTCCTCTTGCTTGTGCACACGCTCTCTCTCTCTCATTTCTTTCTCTCTCTCTCTCTGACAAATAAGTAAATAAAAAAAGAATAGAAAAAAAGAAGTTTTGATAGAAGCTTCCCAAATCTGTAATGAAGTGGTTTTCAGTGCCATCCATTGTGGCCACAGATATAGATTATTTTATACAGATATATAATACTGTATTAATGTTAATGATGTACATATACATATATATGGCTTTCAAATAAAAATTTTGGCAAGGCTTTTAAAGTTTTTTTTAAAACAAATTTATTAAGATATATTTCACAAACCATGAACTTTACCCATTTGAAGTGTACAGTTCAGTGGTTTTTAGTACATTCATGGTTGTACATCATCATCACAATTTTAGAATATTTTCCTAATCCCCAGCAAAAATCCCTTTCTCATACCTTCTAGCCATCTTTCCTCACTCTCCCATTCTCCTAGCCTTGGGCAATCAAAAATCTACTTTCATCTCTATAGTTTTGTATATTCTGAGCATTTCATATAAATGGGTTCATACAATAGGTGGTCCTTTTGGACTTTTTTTTCATGTAGCATAATGTTTTCAAGGTTCATGCTGTAGCATGTTACTCGTAATTCATTTTTTTGTGTTGCTACATAATATTCCTTTGTATAGATATACCACATTTTATGTTTCCATTCATCCTTTGATGGAGATCTTTTAAAATTTTATCAGTGGAAAGATACATGAATAGAAAACTATAAAATGATCCACAAGTCTTCCACTCAAGATATTTAGTGCATATAAAGTATAAAATATTGTGCTGGGTGTTTGTTGGTTATTCATTGAGGAGCATAAATGCAGATCTTCCCATTATGGTGTTTTCAGTCCAATGGGTAGACAACCAAAAAGGTAAAGTAGTCCTCTTTGATGAAAAGAAATAGGGAGAACAGCTACATTTTTTGTTTCTCTTTAACTTTTTGCTTTGAAATAATTTTAGACATACAAAAAAGTTGCAAAAATACTACAGAGGATTCTTGTGTATCTTTCACCAGGATTTTCCAAATGTTTCAAATTTAAACATTTTACCGCCCTGGTTTTATCACTCATTCTTTCTCTGTGTACACACACACACACACACACACACACACACACACACACACACACACTTTTTTCTTGCAGTGATTGACAGTAAGTTTCAGACTTGAGGTCCCCTTGCCTCCAGATACTTCTCTGTATATTTCCTTAATATAGGGACATTCTTTTGCATAACCCTAGTACAATGATTAAAATCATCATCAGTTAACATTAATTCAGTATTACTGATTTGACGAACTGTTTGAATTACTTAAAATACCATTTGATTTGAGGAAATTAAAATGAATTGAGTAGGGGCGCCTGGGTGGCTCAGTGGGTTAAAGCCTCTGCCTTCGGCTCAGGTCATGATCTCAGGGTCCTGGGATCGAGCCCCGCATCAGGCTCTCTGCTCGGCAGGGAGCCTGCTTCCCCCTCTCTCTCGACCTGCCTCTCTGCCTCTCTGCCTACTTGTGATCTCTCTCTCTGTCAAATAAATAAATAAAATCTTTAAAAAAAAGGAAAAAAAAAAAAGAACCTGTTTAAAAAAAAAAAAATCAATTCAGTACCAGTAGCTTATTTACAGACTTTATTCAGATTTTACCAGTTTCCTCACTGGTGACCTTTTTCCTGCCCAGAATTCAATCAAACATCACACATTGTATCATTTACCGTGTATATTCCTTTATTGTGCTCTTATCTGGAGTAGTTCCTTGGTTCTTTCTTTGCCTTTCATAACTTTCAAACTTCCCGCCAAGCCGGGATACTTTTTTTTTTTTTTTTTTTTAAGATTTTATTTGACAGAGAGAAACACAGCTAGAGAGGGAACACAAGCAGAGGGAATGGTAGAGGGAGAAGCAGGCTTCCTGCCAAGCAAGGAGCCCGATGTGGGGCTTGATCCCAGACCCTGGGATCATGACCTGAGCCGAAGGCAGACGCTTAACGACTGAGCCACCCAGGGGCCCCCGGGATACTTTTTTTTTAAGTAGGCTCTATGCCCAGCTGTGGAACCCAGTGTGGGGCTTGAACTCAGACACTTAACCAATGGAGTCACCCAGGTGCCTCAACCAGACACTTTTAAAGAGTACTGGATAGTTATTTTGCAGAATGCTCCTAAATTTTAGGTTGCCTGATGTTTTCAGGTTATGCATTTTTAGAATAACTGCGCAAAAGTGCTGTTGTGTTCTTACATATTGGGAGGAACATGATGTCATTTTTCCCATTACTGGTTAACTTTGATCACTTGGTCGAGATGGTGACTGTCAGATTTTTCCACTGTAAGGTTTTTTTTTTCTTTGTAATTAATAAGTATCTTGTGAAGAAGAACTTTGAGAATATACTTCTTTCTCATCTTATTTTCATGAATAAGTTTTAGCCACTCAGTGAATATGACCTTAAATTACAACTATGGGGTTGTGAAATGATGATTTTCTAATTCTGTAATTCTTTTTCAAGGAATTATTTTTCAAGGAATTATTTTACAAGGAGGAATTTTCCTTTACTTAGTCTTTTTGTTTCTGTATGAACGCATGGATTCATATTCATTGGGTTATAATGTTACTTGTTATTATTTGTTTTATTGAATAATTGTCCCAAACTGTCCAGCAGGAGCCACTTTAAGCTTGCTCCCATTTCCCTTTGCCATGGCTCCATCCTCCCTTGAGTGCTTACTTTCTGGTACCACAAGATGTTCCAGACTTACTGTATCTTCCTGCCCCATCCCTGATATTGGCTATTTCTCTAAGCAACTCTGGTTTCTTTTATTGGAGAATGGTGTTTAGAAAACAAGATGGAGGGCACCTAGGTGGCTCAGTTGGTTAAGTGACTGCCTTCAGCTCAGGTCATGATCCTGGAGTCCCGGGATTGAGTCCTGCATTGGGCTCCCAGCTCCATGGGGAGTCTGCTTCTCCCTCTGACCTTCTCCCCTCTCATGCTCTCTCTCTAATAAATAAATAAATAAAATCTTAAAAAAAAAAAAAAGAAAACAAGATGGAACCTAGTGCCAGATGTGCTCATTAGTACTAGGTGTTACTGCTTTTAGACCCTTTGAGTGGCAAAGCTAGAAAATGTCTGTGTGTGTCAATATAATTCCGTATCTATCTGTTTATATATTAAAACCATGAATTCATACTGCTCTGTCCAATTCTGACACTTTAGAGTTCATTCTGTCCCTCTTCCTTTATTTATAATCCCTTTTATGATACCAGGAAACTTGGTTCTCTTTATCCACCACGTGTTACTTATTAGCTCAATTCTAAAATATTTTTAATATAGTTTTGGAATTGCTACCCATACTATTCCTAATTTATTAACTAGAGTACATTTATTTATAGTTCTTTTATTCTTTAGCCATAGACTTGGAACATGTAGTCGAAGTACTGTGTTTTAAGTTACTTAGGTTCTTCTCCAAACCTCTACCTTCAAGTGTGATTATGTTGTTTATTTGAAATATATTTAAGTTCATTTCTTTGTATTTCATTTTGGGCTCATCCATGTCCTTTTTGTTTGACTATGTCAAACATAAATGTGGTTCTAAAACTTAGGAGCATGTTAAAACTATCAGAAGTGTCATACTCCCTCCTCAGCATCCTTCCCAACTCATTCATCCGAGCCCCTTTTAGTACCATTATCATTAGTTTTTGTTTTATTCTTCCTGTGTGTGTGTGTATTTGTGTATATGTATCCATGTGTTTGGTGGGGGGTATAGAAACAGATAAATGTTTATTTTCTCAGTTTCCCTTCTTATAGGAAAGGTAACATACTGTAGATACCTGTTTGCATTTGGCTGTATTTCCTTAACAGTGTTTCCTGGGAATCACTTCCTGACCATTCATAGAGATCTTTCCCATTCTATTTTATTGCTGAATAGTACTTCATTATGTGGATTACTGTAGTTTATTCAGCCACTTTCCTGAATTTGACATAGTGTTTCCCAATTACAATTATGAAGAATAGTTTTGTGCGTATATATTTTTGTATTCAAGTTGTATCTTCAAGATAAATTTTCAGAAGTGGGATTATTTAGTCAAAAGTTAAATGCATATATAGTTTTATTAAATATTTCCACATTTCTCTCGGTCAGAACTGTACCACTTTGCATTCCCACCAACATACGATAGTGCTTCTTTATAGCCTTGCCAACAGAATATGTTATTCTTTAATAATATATTAACAAAATTGTTAATCGATGTAGTTTTATTTTGTATGTCTCATTATGAGTGAAGTTAAACATCTCATGCTTAAGGGTCATTTTAAAATTGTGTGTATGAGTGGTGCCTGGGTGGCTCAGTCAGTTAAGCATCCGACACTTGATTTCAGCTCAAGTGATGATCTCAGGGTTCCTAGATTGAGCCCTGTGTTTGACTCCCTACTCAGTAGGGAGTCTGCTTCTCTCATTTCTCTCCCTCTGCCCCTTTCCTACTCTCATTGTATGCTCTCTAAAATAAATGAATGCGTCTTTAAAAAAAAAAAATTATTTGTATAAATGTGACTTGCCTATTCATGTCTTTTGCCCATTTTTCTATTAAGAGTTTGGTCTTTTGTCCATCAGTTTTTTTATTTTTATTTTTTTAAAAGATTTTATTTATTTATTTGACAGAGAGAGATCACAAGTAGGCAGAGAGGCAGGCAGAGAGAGGGGGAAGCAGGCTCCCCGCTGAGCAGAGAGCCCAATGTGGGGCTCGATCCCAGAACTCTGAGATCATGACCTGAGCTGAAGGCAGAGGCTTTAACCCACTGAGCTACCCAGGCGCCCCTGATCTTTTTTTTTTTTTTTAAAGATTTTATTTATTTATTTGAGAGAGAGACAGAAAGACAGGGAACACGAGCATGGGGAGTGTGAGAAGGAGAAGCAGGCTTCCCGCCAAGCCGGGAGCCCAACATGGGGCTCGATCCCAGGACCCTGGGACCATGAACTGAGCCAAAGGCAGATGGCCTGATGACTGAACCACCCAGGTGCCCTGTCCATCAGTTTTAGAGGTCTCATATATATGGAGTGTGAGCCCTTTATTTATCACATATGTTGAATTTTATTTTATTTTTTTTCATTTTGACTTTTGTGGTTTTATTTGCCTTGTGGAAAGTTTTTTGTGTGTGGTCTTTTTTTTTTAGAAAGAGAGAGGTTGTGGGGGCAGGTGAAGGGGCAGAAGGAGAGGGAGAGAAAGAATCTCTGTGCCAGAATCTCTGGCACAGAGCCAGGCTGGGTTCAATCTCATGACCTTGAGATCATGATCTGGGCCGAAATTGAATGCTTACCTGACTGAACCACCCAGGTACCCGCTGTGTGTGGTCAGTTTTATCAGTCTTCTCTTTCATTGCCTCTGGATTTTAAGTCATAGTTAGAAAGTCTTCCCATTGCTGAGTTCAAAGAGGCATTCACCCTGTTTTCTTCTAGTACTTACTGAATTACATTGTAATAAGTATTTAGATCGCTAATATATTTTAAGTTTATTCTTCTAATTTGTGTGAGGTGTGGATCTAATTTTTTTCTTCTTTTAAGTAGCTTATCAGTTGTAGGGACTTTAGATTGGGTGGATAGGGAAAAATCTCAAAGGACATGATATATTAAACTGGGGCCTGAAGAGAGACCACCAGTCGGAATGGGTGGAATGAGAGCCTTCGGCAAAGAAGGTGCCTGTGTGAAGGCTTTGAGGTTGGAAAGAGTTTGATAAAGTAAAGAATCTGAAAGTCTGCTAGTGAGACTTAAGCATAATGGAATGGATAAAGTAGGGATATGATACGAGTTTGGAGGGTAGCTGCTGTGGTTTATGTTTTAATCATTCTGGATGCTATTTGGAGGGGGAAGAGGACCAGAATGAGACTACGAGTAGGAAAACTGTTAGGAAAGAAGCATTAATTAAGGTATTCCTTAGAGAGGCAATGGTGGCAGTGGAAAGAAATGGATAGATTGGTATTAGGGTGGTTATTTTGCTTTTTACTAGGATATTCCCCCTGCTAGAGGAAGATGCTTTATTATGGTTGATATTTGTTGACTTAAATTGTTTGTGAATTTAGACTTGTACCTGACTTCTATGGCTATGATATCTAAATAGGTATTTAACACTGTGTGTTAAAACTCCACTTTCAAAGAACAAAAACCAACAAGAAAAACAAATGAACCTGGAAAACTCCATTATTGGTATTTTAGACATGACTAACTACCTGAATCAGCAAAAGTGAAATACAGCCTTTGAAATTTCTTTCCACTAAATCACATTTTGTTTTTACAGTTGAATTATTTCAGGTTGATTTGTTTTACAATTCCCCCGGATCATGGTTAGTATTTGTCTTCTAAAAATGACTACTTTTTGTTTTTGTTACCATTTATTAAGATAATTATTAAAGGGACACCTGGGTGGCTCAGTCAGTTAAGTGTCTGCCTTCAGTTCAGGACATGATCCCAGGGTCCTGGGATCTAGTCTGACATTGGGCTCCTTGCTCAGCCGGGAGCCTGCTTCTACCTCTGTCAGCTGCTCTCTCTGTCTTGTGCTCCACCCCCCAAAAATGAATAAAATCTTAAAAAAAAAAAAAAAAAAGAATATTTAAATAAAAATAGGCTCACATTACATTCTGTTTTGCAGTTTGCTTTTGATTAATTCTATACCTGGCGTCTTTTTTTCTTTTTTCCCAATGTAAAGTCTCATCTATAGATTATTCTCTGAAACTGTTAAATACAATCTTCATGTATGAACTAATTTAGATACTAATTGAACAGATTAACTGTAAGGAGACAGTTAAAAGGCAATAGAGAAAATTTGAATGTCAAATGATATTAGGGAATTATTTTTTTTATGTGATAAGAGCATTGTGATTTTTATTTTTTTTTTGAGAGCAAGTGTTGGGGGAAGGAGGGAGGATTGTGGGTTTTGTTTGTTTGTTTGTTTTTGTTTTTTGAGAGTGCCAGGGAGGGTAGAGGGGGAGAGAGAATCTTAAGCAAGCTCCGTGCTCTGTGTGGAGCCCGATGTGGGGCTTGATCTAGGACCCTGAGATCATGACCTGAGCCAAAATCGAGAGTTAGGTGCTCAACCAACTGAGCCACGCAGATGCCCTGTTTTTTACTTAGTTTTAGGCAAACTTTTATTTCTAATAGGTGAAAAATGGAAATCTTTTTTTTTTTTAATATTATTTATTTATTTGACAGAGAGATCACAAGTAGGCAGAGAGGCAGGCAGAGAGAGGGGAAAAGCAGGCTGCCGCTGAGCAGAGAGCCCGATGAAGGGCTCGATCCCAGGACCCTGGGATCATGACCTGAGCTGACGGCAGAGGCTTCAACCCATTGAGCCACCCAGGCGCCCGGAAATCTTGATTATTCAAGGGAATCAAGAAAAACACCCTTTTACACTTTGTTTTGAAATTATTTCATCAAATTACAATTTTAGATATATTAATATTTGTTAATATTTAGAAAGGAATATTGTCTTTCTAAAAATTGCTTTATAATATTAGAGCATTTTTATACTTATTAACCCCTTTCTTTACATATTTCATTCTGAAAGTATTTGTCTATACTGCTCCCTATATTAGAAAAACAAACTGGACAAATTGTAAACTGTGCTATCATCTTGAACTATAAATCTGGTGGCCAAAATTACTTTTAATATAGAATTTTTTTCATTTTTTTCATTGTGAACAAGCATAGCATAATATCTGTCATCTTAAACATTTTTAAGCATGCAGTTCATTAGTATTAAGGATGTTCACATTGTTGGAAAACTCATCTCTAGAACTTTTTCATCTTGTACATTTGAAAATCTGTACCCATTAAACAATTCCCTTTTTCCCCTCCTCTCTCCAGTCCCTGGTCACCACCATCCTACTTTTTGTTTCTATGAATTTGACTTCTTTAAATATCTCATAGAAGGAGAATTTCATACAGTACTTCTCTTTTGGTGACTAGCATATTTCACTTAGTATGTCTTTAAGGTTCATCGATGTTGTAACATGTGTGAGGATTTCCTTTCTAAGGCTGAAAAATCCCACTGTATATCCTATGTTTCGTTTATCCATTCTTTAGCACTGGACATTTAGGTTGCTTCTACCTCTTGGTTGTTGTGAATAGGGCTGCTATCAACATGAGTGTACAAATATCTCTTCAAGACCCAGCTTTCAGTGCTTTTGGCTATGTAAAAAGTGGGATGCCTTGATATGTGGTAGTTCTATTTTTGTAATTTTTAAAAAATTATGTTGAATAAAAGCCTTTAATTTCAAAGATTATCAGGTTTTCCCCCTTGTGCTGTAGGGCTTTGTTTTAAGGTGCATATTATGTCATGAATGTGCTCTAGTGGGATGTCGTAATAGCAGTCCTGATGTCACACACCTCGAATGTATGTGCCTGTTTGTTTCTGAGTTCCACCCTTTCTCTATGAATGGAATTCATTACCATGGATGTTATTAAGAGTGCCTGCTGCTACAGAAGAGTGCCAGTTTGGTGGCCAGTGAATAATTTACGCATCAGCTGGTGTGGTAAGATTGTATTACTTAGGAGAGAGATCTAATATGTGTTAAGCTTTGACATTAAAAAGAACAAATGTTTCTTTTGTGAGGAAAGTGCTGAATTACAAAAAATGTTAAATATATTTATCTAAAAACCACTACACTAAATTAAAAATTATTCAGTTAATGTTTTTTAGTTATAAAGGTAATGGATGCTCGCTATCAGAAAAAATTCAGTAATCAAGAAGGCAGAGTAGGAGCAATTTCCCCCCTTAATGTTGAGGTTCTATACTATAATTTTTTTTTTAAATATTTTATTTATTTATTAGAGAAAGAGAGAGATCACAAGTAGGGGGGAGAGAGAGCGATCACAAGTAGGCAGAGAGACAGGCAGAGAGAGGAGGAAGCAGGCTCCCTGCTGAGCAGAGAGCGGAGCGATGCGGGGCTCAATCTCAGGACCCCGAGATCATGACCTGAGCCAAAGGCAGAGTCTTAACCACTGAGCCACCCAGGCGTCCCTATACTATAATTTTTAATAATATATTTTATACCTTAAGCAGTCCTCTATGATGTGCATTTTGTTTGTTTTCTGATAATGCCACAGGAAACCTTCTTGTATGTCCTTGGACACTTGTTTGGTACATTTCCATGACATTTCTAGGAGATTTGTTGGGTCAAAGGGTATGTACATTTTGCTGATGGGTGCTGCCAAATTTCCTTCCAGAAACATATTACTTTAGTTTATAATTTCACCAATAGTATTTGAAAATGCTCTTTTTTTCACATTCTTGTCATCACAAGGATATTTCTGGTCTTTCAAATTGTTGGCTTTAAATAGGCAAAAACCAAAATCAAGTTTTAATTTTTTTTTATCACCTGCAGTATGTGAAAAAAGTCATACTAGTAGATGTTCTTTTTTATGTGGGGGATGAAAATGTGAAATAAACAGGGTTCATATAATAACAGTATTTATTGAGTGCATAGTGTGCTAGAACTTTTCATAATTACTTTTCATTTATATGATTATGAATTTATTTGATTTGATTTATCATTTATCATTTATATTTTATCATTTATAATGATTTATTTAATCATTTATCATTTAATATCATTTAATAATTTAATGATTTAACATTTATATGAATATGTTAAACTATATTCAAAGTTTATTCAAACTATTTGTTTATTCAATGTTACTTATTGAATTTATTCAATTCAGTTGTTTATTCAATACAAAGTTTATTCAAACTATATTCAAAGTTTCATAAAAACTTTTCATAATTACTCGTTACCCTTATGACAACCATGACTAGTGGTAATACTACATTTTACAAAGAGGGAATTTGAGATTCAGTGTGTTAAGCAACCTACCAAGGTGGTACACAGCTTCATAAAATTGCATGGCTATGATTTGAACTCAATTCTGCCTCTCTATTTACCATGCTCTTTTTCCAGGGATTTTCCTTCATCTTCCTGAAACTACCTTCTTGAAGGACACTTCTTTGTTGATCACCAAGTTTGATGGATTTCTTTAAGTCCACATCTGGCTGAACCTCTATCATTCAGCACTGTTAGTGCTTTATTTTACTGAAACTTTCTTGGTTGGTTCCTAAACATTTTACCCTCAGGTGGTTTTTTTTTTTTTTTTTTCTTCACTTCTCTGACAGACTTTTTCTTTTTCTCACCTCTTAATGCATTTCTCCTGGGTTCAGTCCTGCACCCTTTACTCATTGAATATATTTTTACCTCTTAGAGATCTGACTCTTTCCCATGACTTCAGTTTGTTTAATATGGTAAGCTCTCAGATACTTTCCTATAGCCCTGACCTCCCTTTGAACACCTAATTTCTGTTTTTAGTTATCTCCTTGGACAGTCTCTGGATATTACTAACTCATATTCATGATTCATTTTTCTCCGAAAGATGCTACATCTTCTCATCTTCTCATATTACCATATCAAGATTCTTAAGGAGTGCCTGGGTGGCTCAGTTGGTTAAGTGTCCAGCTGTTTGTTTTGGCTCAGGGTTGTGAGATTGAGCCCCGTGTCAGGCTTTGCGCTGGGGGTAGAGCCTGCTTAGGATTCTCTCTCTCCCTCTGCCCCTTCCCCACATACTCTCTCTTATTTAAAAAAAAAAAAAGAGATTATTGAAGAACCATTTTCCCTGTTAGTGTGGGAAACTTTGAGTTTTTGGCTTGTTTTTGTTTCCCTGTTATATCTCTAATCATTGTGTGACCAGATCCTAATGATTTTTATCTCTGAAATAGCCTCACGTGTAAATTTTACAACATTTCACACTGCCTTGTTTTGGTCTAGACTTCTGTGCTAGTTTAGAAATTCATTTTTTAACCTATACTCTCTGCCTCTTGCCATTTATCCTGCTTTGTTAGACATGTATTATGGATTGATTTAAGAAATCAGCAGAACTATACACAGACATAAATACCTGAAAATTTATTTTTTTACTACTTTATGTTTTCTTACCCCCTAGTTCCTGATATAGAGTGTACTTATCAGCAAATGTCACAAACTAACGACTTCTTGGAAACCTGATTGAGGTGGTATCAAAAGTATGGCATGACTTTGGCCTTGAAGTAGTCCTGTACAATTGGAAAAAGCTGTCAAAGTAGTCAAAAAAGTGATTCAAATACTTTAAAATTGTGTGAGTAGAATGTTGTGCCTAGAAAGCTTTTGGTAACTTTCAGTAGATTTTCTACTACACACTTTGATGACATGAGCCCTATATCTCTTTTTCCTGTATCAGGCGTCTCCAATTGGCTACTCCACTACCCCTCTCTTTTGTGGTATGGAGCTGTTTCATATTGTAGCAAATGCTTCCTGGCATTGTAAATGTGGAGTTTTTTCCTCTGTACTTCCTCAAGGCTAAATTAATCATCAACAGTTCCTCATGATAAAATATTTGTATTAAAGTAATTGTTATGTAGAAGCAAATCATTTTAGAGTTGGAAACATTTACAGACATTTAGTCTAAGTTACATTATAGAAAAGGCAGCTGAAATCCAGTATACCTAAATGAGAATTGGTATGTCAGCATTTATAAATAACTCTTTTAATTTTTACATGTATTAATATGGGTATATTTAATTTTTAGTGATAGCAAAGTAATAATAAACTTAACCTTTGAATCTAAGGATATAGCTTCTTTGTAAATGGTAAAACATAATTACAGAATTTGGCAGTCAATCAGTTGGTGAAAGTCACCTGAAAACAGGATGTTCTTTTTTTTTTTAAAGATTGTATTTCTTTATTTGAGAGAGAGCATTTGCACGCTTGGTGGGGGAGGGGGAGAGGCAGAGGGAGAAGCAGACTCCCCACTGAGCAGGGAGCCCGACATGGGGATCCATCCCAGGACCAAGATCATGACCTAAGCTAAAGGCAGATGCTTAAGCAACTGAGCCACCCAGGCACCTCCAGGGTATCGTTTTCAAACAAAATACTTCCAGAGTGTTTGGAAGGAGTAAGCTCATTGAGAGAATTTATATTTGAGTAATATGGTGGTGAAACTATGTAGTATGAAGGAAGTATGTGTGTGAATCTTTTAAAGATTTTGTTTGCTCTAAATTGCTTCTCATTACTGTACCTACCCCTCCAGAGACAATTTCATTGAATTAGTAAAAAGCTTCTAAACACTATAGCATTCAAAAATATGATATGATAGTGTTCCTTTTTGGGGGGCTTACAAGAAGACCATAGACTTTTCAGTGGCTCATATGAGACATTAAATACAAAGTATTTTCAAAGAAGGATAGAATTAAAAAAAATATATATATACTTTTGTCTGTTGGTGCTAAATAATGTTAGGTAACAAATTATGCTACTGTATTTATTCACAGGCTCATAATTCCAGTTCTGCCCCTTAATATGTTAAATAGAGCAAATTGTTTAACTTTTTTGAGCCTCAGTTTGTTCATCTGTAAATTAATGATGCTAGTAGCTACCTCAAAGGTTCTTGTAAAGGTTAAACTCCATAATGTAGGTAAAGCACTTAGTACAGTCTTGGGACATTGCATATGCTTTATAAGTAGAAGCTATTAAAAAAAAAAAAGTGTATGGTTTAAAGGAAAATGCTGCAGTGGCAGCAAGATGATGGGGAGTCCCCCAGTTGTTCCCTGGTGGCCTGCATTGTGTGTAATGTGCTCTGGTTCCTCTTCAGAGCAGAACCTTTGGAAGCTTTCATGAAGTAACTGAATTTGTGTTAATAATGGCTAATGCAGCCATTTTTTGTAAACTATTTTATTAAAGTAGAAAATAGTATAAAGTGCACAGATTTTAAGTTCACAGCTTCATAATTGCAATGTGAACTAACCCCTGTAACCACTACCCAAGTGAAGGTTATTGACTATTTGGATGTTCTATTTTGTGAAGTTTATTCTGCCTAATTTTCTATTTGCTTGACAGTCTAGCTCATTTGTGGTTTTTAAAGTGTGTGTTCTCGGGGCGTCTGGGTGACTCAGTGGGTTAAGCCTCTGCCTTTGGCTCAGGTCATGATCTCAGGGTCCTGGGATTGAGCCCCGCATTGGGCTCTCTGCTCAGCAGGGAGCCCGCTTCTCCCTCTCTCTGCCTGCCTCTCTACTTGTGATCTCTCTGTCAAATAAATAAATAAAATCTTTAAAAAAAAAAAAAAGGAATGTATTTGGGGGAAGCATTGTGTCTAATTGAATATTTTGTGTTCATTGTACTTCTTTAAGGAGTGATTTCTGTTTATAAAATACTCTGCCAGGGGCTGTATGAACTATAAAACCAAGCGAGAGGCAGCTCCTGATATTAAAGACCTTATGTTTTTCTAAATAAAGAAGATAAGACACATATTAACAGGACTGCCTGTAGAAGGCACATTTTATTTCTTAGGAGATTTAAAGGTTAAACCCAAGTTTCTGTTTTGGCACCACCATTTATTGGCCCTGTGACCTTGGGGAAATCACTCAAGCAGTCAACTTTAGATGCTTTCGGAGGGAAAGGACATTATGTGCCAAGTACTTTACTTGATTTTATTGTCACAATAATCTGGAAAAGCAAAGTATATCCCTCATTTGCAAATGAATGAGTCGAAATGGCGGTAACATTTGTAACTTGCCTAAGGCCTGAAGTTTTGTTAAGTAACTACCAGAGCTGGGATTTGAATTCTGTTCTTTGTTACTACTACAAAGTCTGCAGTTAACTGTATTATACTAGCACACAGAGGATCTATTCTGAGAAGTATTGATAATATTTCTTGAAAAAAACCGATGATAGTAATGTTTTCTAATATATGCTTTTATTTTTTTAAATTTTTTAAAATTTACATTTGGATTTCTTTCTTTTTTTTTTTTTTAAGGATTTTATTTATTTATCTGACAGAGAGAGAGATCACAAGTAGGCAGAGATGCAGGTAGAGAGAAGGGGGGGAAGCAGGGTCCCCGCTGAGCAGAGAGCCCGATGCGGGGCTCGATCCCAGGACCCTGAGATCATGACCTGAGCCAAAGGCAGAGGCTTTAACCCACTGAGCCACCCAGGCGCCCCTCTAATATATGCTTTTATTTATTTATTTATTTATTAAAGGTTTTATTTATTTATTTGACAGAGAGAGATCACAAGTAGGCAGAGAGGCAGGCAGAGAAAGAGAGGGAGGCAGACTCCCTGCTGAGCAGAGAGCCCGATGTGGGGCTCGATCCCAGGACCCTGAGATCATGACCTGAGCCGAAGGCAGAGGCTTTAACCCACTGAGCCACCCAGGTACCCCTCTAATATATGCTTTTAAAAATAAAGTGTAAATAGCATCACTCCTGTGGTATTCCTGCTGGAAATAGTGTAAACTTTGTGAGGAAACATTAAATAAACACAAATTGAGGGACATTCTAGAAAATAACTGGTCTGTATTCAAAAATGACAGTATCATGAAAACCACAAAAATGTTGAGGAACTATTTCAGATAAATAAAGCTAGAGAGACATGGGTCTGGGATTTATTTTTTAAAAATTTTGTTTGATATAAAGTAAGGCATTATTGGGATAGTTAGCAAAATCTGAATAATAGTATTGTATTAGTATTAATTTCTTGATTTTTACAAATACTTTGTAGCTATGTAAGAGACTGTCCTTGTTTTTAGGAAGTACACAATGAAGTATTTAGAGGTAAAGGGATACAGTGTCTGCAACTTAACTCTTAGATGATTCAGAAAAATTCTATTTGTCTATATAAGAGAGGATAATACAAATGTGGCAGAATGTTAACATTTGCAGAATCTGGTTGAAGAATTCTTTGCATTATTTTGCAACTTTTTAAAAAAAATTTTATTTATTTATTTGTCAGAGAGAGAGAGAGCACAAATAGAGTGGTAGGCAGAGGCAGAGAGAGAAGCAGGCTTCCTGCTGAACAAGGCTTGGGACTTGATCCCCGGACCCTGGAATCATGACCTGAAGCCAAAGGCAGCCACTTAACTGACTGAGCCACCCAGGCATCCCTATTTTGCAACTTTTCTATGACTCTTAAAAGTATGTCAACATCCAAGGGGAAAAAAAGCATGAAAAAATAGTAATATTCAGTAGTTCACCCCTTATCCATGGTTTTGCTATTTGATGTTTCTGTGGTCTGGCAGGAAATGATTCCCCCTCTAACTTATTGTCAGAGGGTCAATACATTACAATGCCTGCATCATTCTCCTCGCTTCATCTTATTACATAGGCATTTTATCATCTCATATCATCACAAGAAGAAGGGTGAGTATGGTACAATAAGATATTGAGAGAGAGAAAGAGACTGCATTGACTTAACTTTTATTATAGTATATTGTTATAATTACTCTTTTATTGTTAATCTCTTACTATGTCCAATTTATACATTAAGCTTTATCATTGGTATGTATGTATAGGAAAAAACAGGTATATATGTAAATATACTCTGTGTGTGTGTGTGTGTGTGTGTGTGTAGGGTTTGGTACTGTCCACGGTTTCAGGCATCCACTGAGGGTCTTAGAATATAATCCTCATGGGTAAGAGGGTGGGTACTTTATTTGCCTGTTAAAAGATTATTGGCCTTTAAGAGATGGTATGCTCCAGGGGCACCTGGGTGGCTCAGCCGATCAAGTCTAACTATTGTCTAACTATTGATTTTGGCTCAGGTCATAATCTCAAGATTGTGAGATCTAGCCCCAAGTGAAGGGTTTGCTTGAGAATCTCTCCCTCTCCTTCTGCCCCATCCCTCGTTCATGCACCTGCCCCCTACTCATACAGAGCCCCCTCATGTGTGCTCTCTCTCTATCAAAAATAAGTAAATCTTAAAAAGAAGAAAGAAATAGTATGTTCCATAGTGCCACCAGATTATGTAAGATCATCTGATGAATCAATGCCTAACCCTCTCCTTGCTTATTAATGTGTACGTATATTGTCCTATGATTAAATAATATATTTGCAATAGTTTGTAAAATAAAGATGATTTCTCTAATGTGGTATTGAGGAGCTTGGACTCTCACTCAGACTCAGCATTTGTTTACAAGCCTTACCACCTGTAGAGACCTTGAAAAGTTGCTTCTGTACTTGGGTTTTCTCATCTCTAAAATGGGATAATACAATACCTACCCCAGAGGGTTTTGTTAGGATTTAATGAGATAATGAGCATAAAACATGTAGCATGGACTCTGACTTCTAAGAAGAGTTCAGTAAATATTTTTTGTCATTTTCAGTAATTATTATGAAGTTATAAAATTGAATCATTTGGGCCCCTGGGTGGCTCAGTTGGTTAAGTGTCTGCCTTCCACTTGGCTTATGACCCCAGGATCCTGGGATTGAGTGAGCCCTTAGTCGGGCTTTCTGCTCAGTGGGGAACCTGTTTTTCCCTCTCCCTCTACTGCTCCCCCATTTGTGCTCATGTGCTCTCTGTCAAATAAATAAAATCTTTAAAAAAAAATTGAATCACTTATTGCAATTAAATATTTTTTGTTGTCTGATTTAGCTTAAATACACCTTATAGATTATGAGCTTCTATTGGCACGTACTGATGATACATTATAATTTTAAATATATCTTACGCTTAAATTTAGAAAATCTTGGATTGTTTTTTACTTCTAATCACTTGTAGAATAGGGATTACAACATTTATCTTGTTACCTCATAAAATATTTGAATAGGTTGTAAAATAAAATGCAATACAAATGTAAGACAGTAAAATATAGTTTGTATATATGATGGTTACATAATGATTTTTACATCCAATAGCATGTAACCAAACATATTAAGAACAGACACACTCAAACTCAGTTATGTTTTTCCTTTATTTTTTACAGATATTTTTCATATTCCCCTTCCAATTCAGCTCCTTTGCTTCTCTCTCTTGATATATGTACTGTCTGTAAATGGAATATATTTCTGAACCCTACTTGTCTTTCCAAAATATCAGCTGTTGATCAGTCATAGATATGCAAATTATTGATGTATCCATCTTTTTGGACATTGGGGCTCTAAGCCCATTTGACATATTGGTGATGAATATTAAGTCTTTGCTGTCTCTCTTCTACCTCTCAGGTTTAACATTTAATAGTTTTTGAAATTACTATTATTGCTATTCTTTGTAATTGATGCTTTGATCTGGATCATTGTCCTGCATACTTAAAAGATTAAGTGGCCTTGCAATAAGGATATTTTTAATTGTGATATTTTTAGCCCACGACTTAAGCTACATTTGAATGAGTGTCTATTCTAAGAGTGTGTACTTTGATTACACTTCAACATGTTATTGAATAGTTTGCTTGTTCTAGTCATAAAAACAGACATTGTGATTATCTAGTATTCTGTAGTGATATTATTGCCTGCAGCAACACATTTTTTTTTATCATGTTAAAAACATTCATAACTTAAAAAAGAGATATTTCTAAAAGTGATTGTCTCTTTGGAAGTTTATTTGCCTTTCTCAGAGCATTGAGGTTTTTTTGTTGTTTTTTTTAAAAAAGCACCATACTGTAGGAGTTTGAAACGAGTGCTGATCAATCTGGAAATCAACTCACTAGTATATTTTAACAGTCATCCTTCTGTTAAAGTTCCGGTTGTAGAAATGTTCTTTGATACTTTCATAAATTTAAGTAGCGTTATGATTAGGAGGGATCGTTAGAGGTCTCCAGAGTAAGTTCCCTTGTTGTGCTTACAAGAATCTCTTTCACAGTCTTCCCTATAGACGGAGAGGTTCTAAGATGCCCCTCCAGTGCTCTATCTTTCCAGAGGCAGTGTATTCCCACTTCAAAAATTCTCAATAGAAGGTTGTTCCTTATAATAAAAGGAAACAAGGTTCACTTAACACCGATTATATGGTCTAATTTGATGGTAATATTAGAAAAGTGAAATTTTGGGGTGCCTGGGTGGCTCAGTGGGTTAAAGTCTCTGCCTTCGGCTCAGGTCATGATCTGAGGGTCTTGGGATCGAACCCCGCATTGGGCTCTCTGCTCAGTGGGTAGCCTGCTTCCCCCTCTCTTTCTGCCTGCCTCTCTGCCTACTTGTGATCTCTCTCTCTCTCTCTCTGTCAAATAAATAAATAAAATCTTAAAAAAATTTTAAAAGAAAAGTGAAATTTCTATAAAGGCCAGGTGACTGATAATTTTTTTTTACATTAGTTTTTTATTGTATAATATGAAGTGCTTCTTTTAGAAACAAACATTGTGAGGGGTGCCTGGTTGGCTCAATCGGTTGAGCCTTCACCTCTTGATTTCGGTTCAGGTCATGATCTCAGGGTGGTGAGGTTGGGGCCCACCTCAGGCTCCTGCGCTCAGAGCAGGGTTTGCGTGAGATTCTCTCCCTCTCCCTCTGCTCCTTCCCTTGCACTTCTCTCAATATAGCATTGAGAGAATGTTCTTTTCCTCTCTTAAATAAATAAATAAAATCTTTAAAAAAAATATATGGAGATGTATCCTTTTCCCTCCCCCCTTGCCAGGTTGATTCCTCAGAGTTAATCACCGGTAAACCTTGAGTGTGTATCCTTTCCTAGATTGATTGGGTTTGTACAAACACACATTTACTAATGCTTGTATTTTATAACCACTTTAGGTTTTGCTGTCTTTTGTTAGGTACAGGGTTTTGACATGTAAGAATTTATTGAGTGCATGATGTTGAATTGGTACTTACGAGTAGATGGTCAGATCCACCATTGAGCTCATTTCCTAATTGTTTCTGTAAAAGGATATTGCAGTCATCTTTGGGAACACAGTATCTGCCAAAATAAGAGCCTTATTTTAACTAAAGGTATCTAACAGATGACTGTGTATTTAATGTGAAAGATTATTTATGGTTAAGATGAGTAAATGCTTAAAGATCAGGAAAAGGAGTAAAATGTCAACTAAGTTCTTTTACATAAGTGTATTTATATTTCACATTTCCTGGTTAGTCTTAAAATCAAAGGTGATATGTTTAAAGAGAAAAGAACACTTTTAATGATAAGTATAGCATCTGAGTGGGAGAACTTCTAGTAAGACAAAAGTGTAATAGTTTCAGTAATCCTTAGGAATTATGTTAAAGTGTAGTAGTTAAAAGTGTGGATTCTGAAGTCATTAAACCTGGCTTTGAATCCCAACTGTACCTTGCACTAACTCTGTAACTCTTAGGCAAATTACTTATCCTAGTGTCTGTTTATCTATTAAAAGGATTAGCAGGGCTATCAAATGCGTTAATATTTATAAAGCACTTAGAGCATTGCCTGGTTCATAGTGTTTTGTATATATATATATATATATATATATATATTGATATTATTATATATTTCCTAAAGGAATTCTACAGAATAAAAAGTTGGTTTAAAAAATGGCAGCAAGATCTTTTTTTTTTTTAATTGTCCTGGAAAGCTAAAGACCAGTTAATCAAAAGAAGCATATAAAAGATGTTTTCTCATGTTACATAACTATTAGAAAACATAGATCAGTTAGTGTTTTCCTATTCTGTGGGAGATAAAAGTAGAACATAACTTTAATTGAATTGCTAAATTGACTTTGGTGTTGATTTCCAGTTTTTCTATTTGACTTTCTGTGTTTTAGTCATAGGTTTTATAATTTGAGGGTGTATGGTATAGAAAAAGGGTTTTGGAATCAGGCATTAATCTTTAGTTCCATCACTTTCTGGGTAACTTGGGGCAGTGTATCAGTTATCTGTTGCTGTGTGGCAACTCCAAACTTAGTTGCTTCAAAAACAATGATTTATTATTTCTCATGATGCTGTGGGCTGGCTGTACTCAACTGAGGGCTGCTTCTGTTTTACGTGGAACATTTTGTTTACCAGCATTTTTTATCTTGGAGCAGAAGAACAATGCAGAAATCTGTTTTTCAGAACACTTCTTTAAATGAGATAATGCATTAAAAGTTATTTCCATGATGCCTGGCCCATTGTTCGAGCTCAGTAAATGGTGGGTTGTTTTTTTTTTTTTTTCCCTCCTATAGTCAAAACATTTCAGCTGTCCCTAATGCAAAGTGGCTGGCATGTAAAAGTCTCTCAGTTGATACCTGTTTGGCTCATGTATTTGATGTAACAAAAGTATTCTTAAAGTTTTCAAATTAACGAATGTACTCTAATAGCTCCCTTTGGTTGATCAGTTCTTTGAACAAATAATGATTGAGTGCCTACTATGTGCCATGCATTTTTCTCTGTGCTGGAAATATAGCATTGAGAGAATTAAATAAAGTTCCTATCCTTGGGGCAGTTGGCTGGCTGAATCAGAAGAGCAAGCGACTCTTGATGTCAGGGTCATGAATTTGAGCCCCACATTGGGCATAGAGATTAAGTTTTAAAAAAAGCTCCTGCCCTCATGGAAATTATATTCTAGTGGGGAAGGGAAGATAGACAATAAGCAAGCATGCATATTAGTTGGTGGCAAGTGCTGTAGAGAACTATAAAGGAGGAGAGGTAAGTTTATGTGTTGGCAGGGGCTTACTTTTCTATTTAATGTGGTCAGGGAGGGCCTTTTTAATAAGATGGTCCTTGAGCAGAAACACAAAGTAAGAGTGGAGAGGTTAGATTCTGCTATTCCTTCTGTCTGGAATCTTTTCCTAGATAAGTGCAAAGGTTTTGAGGCAGGAACTGTGGTTAGAAACAGTAAGGAGGCTAATGTGAGTGGATCAGAGCAACCAAGTAGGATAGCGATAGGAAATATTAGATGTAGCTAAGGGCTGAATCGCGTGTGACCTTGCAGGCCATTGTAAAGAATTGACTTTACTCTGAGATAGGAAGCTGTTGGGGGATTTTGAAGGAAGAATGATGTGTCCAACTTGTGTTTTAAAGGGACCACTCAGGCTGCAAAGTTGAGAATAGATGATAGAGGACAGTGGCAGAAGCAAGAAGAACAATTAGGAAGCTTTTGCAGTTATCCAGATGAGAGGTGATGGTGGCTCGGATAGGGGTGGTAGCGGTCAAGGTGGCCCCAAATGGTCAGATTCTGGATCTCTTTTGAAGATGGAATCAATGGAATCTGGTGATAGATGTGGGAAGTGAGAGAAAGAGGAGAGTTAGATTTGATGTGCACATGTTACGAACCTGAGAAAGGATAGAGTTGTCACTTCTTGAGATGGAGAAGGAGTGGATTGGGGGGAATTAGAGTTCTCTTTGAACGTGCTTAACTTGTGATATCTAATAGACACTCAAGAAGGGCTGTTGAATAGACAGATACCTAAGCTTGGAGGTAAAGAGAGAGGTCTAGGTTGGAGATACGCATTTGAGGGTATTAAGAATAGAGATGCTATTTAAAACTCTGATTGGATGAGATCACCTAATGAAAGTGAATATAGATAGAGAAGATGGATATCCAAAGACTGAGCCTCCACAATTGAAAGGTTGTGGAAATGAGGTGGAAGTAGAAAGGAACCCGAGAAGGGAGTGCTAGTGAGGTAAAGGGGAGAGCAAAGCGTGGTGTTGTGGAAGACCAATGCAGACGGTGCTGAAAGCAGGAGAGCATGCGTAATCAGCGGTGTGAGATGCTGCAAGTCCGGTAAATCGAGGATGTGGCAGTGCAGTAGCTGATGGTGACCTTGACAAGAGCTATTTTGGTGGAATGGTGGGGTACTGAAAGCCTGATGAGAGTAAATTCAATACGGGGGCAGAATTGGAGGCAGCTTTTCTAAACAGTGCTTTCAAGGACTGGTATAAGGGGGGAGAAAAGGAAGGGGTGATGTCTGATGGACAGTGTATAAACAAGATGGTTCTAGAGAGAGATGAAGAGAGGGCTGGGTGGAGAGAGAGAGGGTGGGAAATTGGTGGAGGGCTAAATGAGTCTGGGTGCCTTAGATAGAAGCACTGACAGATGCAAGTGGGCTAGTAGATGTGGTGATGAGAAGGTGGAAGTTTCTTTCAAATTCTGTCTATTTTTTTTCAGTAAAGTAGGATGCAAGGACAACAGTCCAGAATGAGGTTGGGGAGGAGGTGGTGGCTTGAGAAGAGAGGAGGTGTGAATTCGGACAGTGGGAAGATGAATAAATTAGGGGAATGTATATACTGTTTTACTTTTTACACTCATGCTTTTATAGGTAAAAGTTCAAGATTTGTCCTTTATATAATCTTTGGAAAATACAGGCAGGATTGATGAAAATATGAAGGCTCGGGTAAATTACTTGCTGTTGGAGGGAGAGCTAAGTGCCTACTCTTGAGTGTTAAACATACAGCTCTCTTTAGATGGTTTTCATTGCCTCCTTACCAGACTCCAGAATTTGTCTTCCCAGAGCTTTTGTGCATAGAGTCGCAGATTTTTAGTACCAGCATAGCATGACATTCTCATGAAACTTACCCGAAGGGAATTGCACCTGTGGTCCATGCTCTCGTATAATGATGGCTCACAGGGAAACGGGCGGGAGGTTCTTTTAGTGCCTGAGGGGTCTGAAACGGGGTAGCACAAGGTGAACTCTCTTATAAACATGGCAGCATTGGACAGTCGAAAAATCAGCAGTTCTTTTAACACCAGTACTCTCCTTTCCCTTTTGGATTTCTGTTCCGTCAGAGGCGTTGTCATCCTGTCCTGGCTCGTCTGTCTGAGGCAGTGCTTGTCCCTGGTGCGTGGCCTCTCTGCTCCGACCTCCTTCGCACTGGAGTATAGTCTTGCTCCACAGTGTGGCGAGCTGATTGATGGCCTCTCTTGGTTCACTGCGTAGTTTTCATAATAGCCAAAAGACGAGGAAGAAATTCCAACGCCCATCACTTGATGAGTGGCTAAGTAGAGCCGGAATATCCACGCAGTGGGATACTGTGCAGCCCGAAAAGTTGGGTGGCCTGCTGGCCAGTGCTGCAGTGAGGGAAACACACTGCTGCCAGGTGCCGTTCCATTTGTGTGAAGTGCCCAGGAGGGGCATCTCTAACGGACCCAAAGGAGATTCGTGGTGGCCTAGGGTGGAGGAGCTTGGGAGGACTAGAGAATAAATGCTAATGGAGATAGGGCTTGCTTTTTTGAGATGATAAAAGTATTCTAAAATTGATCGTGGGGCTGGTTGCACAATTCTGGGACTGTACTAAAAACCATTGACTCATACCATAGCTTAATAAAACTGTTATTTAAAAAAATACCTTCTTCATCTTGTACCTCAGAAAAGACTGTTGTCATTTTAGTATTTTTATCTTTATTGAGTTTACCATTTATTTACCTTTTCCAAGTTTGTGCTTCCATTTCTTTAGTATTTTTTTAATGTCAAAAGCAGAGAGAAGCGTGTAGGTGAATACTTGGTATAGAGGTATCACCAAGAGAAGCCTGGATGACTGTACCGCTCAGTCCTAGTGAGTGATGCTGCTGACCAGAAATCAGCTTCTGGCCCTTAGCTTGGCATTTCAGAAATTAATTGATCAGTGTTCTAAACTTGACCAGACCTGCCACTAGACTTACGGGAGCTGAAGTGTATCAGCATTATGCTAATTTAGTAAGTTTAATGAGAAGTGAAGCTGTTAGGCAAAGTAGATACTCTCACTGGCCTAACCATTATAATCTCTTTATGTCAAAAAGAAAACTCACTCAGGAGGAATATGATCAACATTTTTCTTGATGGCCATGAAATCGTCATATGAGTTCATCATATGAGTCATATGAGTATCATAGTTTAATGGCATTTGCAGTGATGACCCAAGGCATCTCTCTTATAAGAATGTAATTATTAGGGGCGCCTGAGTGGCTCAGTTATTAAGCAGCTGCCTTCAGCTCAGGTCATGATACTGGGGTCCTGGGGTCGAGGCCCACATCAGGCTCCCTGCTCTTCAGGGAGCCTGTTCGCCCTCTCCCAATCCCCCTGCTTGTGTTCTCTTCTCTCACTGTCTCACTCTCTCTCCCTCTGTCAAAAAAATAAATAAAATCTTTTAAAAAAATAAAAGAATGTTAGGGTGCCTGTGTGGCTTATTTAGTTGAGTGTTTGACTCTTGATTTTGGCCCAGGTCTTGATCTCAAGGTTGTGAGATTGAACCCCACATCTGGCTCCCTGCTCAGTGGGGAGTCTGCTTGAGATTCTCTCTCTCTCTCTCTCTCTCTCTCTCTCTCTCTCTCTCTCTCTCTCCCTCTCAGTCTGCCCCCCCTTAAAAAAAATGTAATTGTTCCTAGATCTAGACACACTGAGTTCCTGAAGTGAGATAGCCTTTTTCCTAACAGGGCTGGGTTTCTTCTGCCAGTAATTGAATTTTCAACTTATAAAAGTAAATAAAGATAAAGTAAAGCAAATAAAATGTTCCATTAGTAGCCATCTTCTTTTCTGAATGACAGTATTCCACTGTGTTCTTATTTAAAGCATCGACTGCTAGCATTCTCTTCTACTCTGGCCAAAGTCCCCAGAGATCAGTGTATGTAGTTAAAAAAAAATTTTTTTTTTTCATCTTACCCACTTAAACCCTGTATTTTATATTAGTGTTTCAAGGTTTCAGAAGAGTAGAAAGGATTTATTCTTAATGAATATTGATAAATTTTATTAAAAGCACATGACAAAAAATAATAAAGAAACATAGCATTTTAGATATAGATTACCTTTGTTATCATATGGCCCAATTTTTTTAGTGTGTGGGTTTGACACTTCTAGTTGTGAGTTTTTATTTATAGAGTGGCAAACAAGAGGTTTTGTTATACTCTCCATTCAGCAGATGTGTTTAGTATGTGCCTTGCCTCGTCTCCAAAAGTACAGATGATGTCTAATCCCTGTTATACCCTCAGCACTGCCACATTATAGGTGCTCAGAAGGGAGGTAGGGTAGATGAAAAAAGAAGTGGAACTCCCTTTAGGAGTAGGACAGAAGATTCTTTTTTTTAAAGAATGGTCCACAGATTAGAATCCCTGTTATGATCATTTTTTTTAAAATTTTATTTATTTGACAGAGATCACAAGTAGGCAGGGAGGCAGGTAGAGAGAGAGGGGGAAGTAGGCTCCCTGCTGAGCAGAGAGCCCGATGTGGGGCTCTATCCCAGGACCCCGAGATCATGACCCGAGCCGAAGGCAGGGGCTTTAAACCACTGAGCCACCCAGACGCCCCTGTTATGATCATTTTTATCCAAAAGTACAGTTAGCCCAGGGGAAGAATTTGAGAGCCAATTAAGATATAACCAGAAAACTAAGCTTTCTTCATTACTGAGAGATGGATATATTGTTTTTTTCATGCATAATTTCATTTTTAAGTTTATCATGAGACTGGCTGGTACAGCTCGGACATCTCTGGCAGCTTCATCTAGATTGTGAATGCTTTACAGTGTTGTTTGCCAACCTTTTACATTGATCTGCACAGAAAATGGTACTATCTGTGGTGTGCTGGGGTAGACTGGAGAGAGTTTAATTTAATTAAATTAATTTAATTAATTTAAATGGGACTTGGTGAGGAACTTTGTTGTATTTTCTTTATGATATGTGTGTATTTGAAAATAAAATATAAAAGTTTTGGGGAGGATAGTTGTGGCAGGCACGGGGTTGTGTCACTCAGATGCCCCTTCAAGAGACCGTCCTGTGGGGAGCACAGTTGACTGAGAGTCTCCAGCTGTCGCACCTTCAGATACGCGTCCCAGCAGTTCTAGCTAGTGACCAAACACAGTAGCGGTACTAGAGCTGGACTGTTCTTGCTTGATGGGGAGCTCCTCCAGCAGGTAGTTTTTTGCGTGGGGACTCTGCATTGGGCCAGCCAAGACTTTCTCCTGACCGCGCTATCCGCCTCTCCCTTTGCCACTCTTCTTGGCGCAGGTCAGAACTGCTCGCGGTCTGAGGGCTGTCTTCACCTGCTCCTGCCTTCTCTCCCTGCCTTCCTCCAAGACATTTCTTGTACATTGAATCTGCTTTTTTAAAGACCTTAGCGGATGCAGTAAATACACAATGAATTTGTGTAAAACTTGCAGTTAAAATTCTTTCACATTTTAGAATGAGAAATTTGAGTTTGCTTCCTTGAGTATAACTTTTGTATCCCAAGTTTTATGCTTGAAGTGGCTTTATGCCGTTCCTGGTCAGGATTTTGAAAGGACGTCTCCACATTCTTGTCACCATCATTAAATGGTAGCAAAAGGCAAAAGTAATTCATTACTCTGTCTATTTGACAGAAACTCCTTTCTTATTGTTAATCAGGTATCGAATAACTTCAGTCTCTTTAAGTTGTCTATCCTAGGCACTATCATCCTATTATACTTTTCTTTCATTGCCAAATATAACGTTGATGTTTCCAGTAGCCAATTTCAAACCCCATAACTTTTCATAGTGATTTGATAAGGAATGGCTTACATATATAGTCTCAAATTGAAATCCTGCAAAGTATTTAATTACAGAGGGAAAATGAAGAACTCAGTAGTGGAAATATCTAGCAGATACCATGTTAAATAATCAAAGTGAACATTATCAGCACTGGGACAAATCCAAGTTGTATGCAACCTGACAGCGCATCATGAGAAAAAGCATCACTTCTGTCATACTCCTCCCAAAAGATTTATAACCTGGACCTAATTATGAGGAAATATCAGGCAAACCCACACCGAGAGACATTCTACAAAGAACTGGCCTGTAATAGCTTGTGCCAAGGTCATAGAAATCAAGAAAAAAACTTGAGGAACTTATTCTAAATACAAGTGAATGCGATGCATGGTTTTGAATTGGATCCTTTTGCCGTCAAGGACCTTCATTATTGGTATAATTGGCCAAACTTGGAGTCTGAGCTTAGATGGTAGAGATCTATCAGTGTTCATTTCCTGATTTTGATGATTGTATTGTGGTTATGTGGGGGAATATCCTTGTTTGTAGGAAATACAAAGTATACAGTTACTTGGCAAATTACTCCCCAGTGGTTCATGAAAAAACCCATTCATTGTATTGGTCTTACAACTTCTCTTAAATTTGAGACTGTTTAGGGTAACTATGATTTTATGACTCACTTTGGAATTACAGGGCTATATGTGAGGCCTCTCAGAATCTTAATTTTCTCATGGAAAGTCATGTGAAGTAGCATGTAATTTATCTGGGCATATTTTTCATGGAATACATTTTCCACGTAATTGGAGCTCTTCAAGTGCTAAGATGCTTTCTGGCTGTTTTGATGCCTTGTATTTTTCTGCCTTTTAAAGCAGAATACATTGCATTTGGTCTTGTCTCTTTTGATGACTAAACAGTCCTGTTTTTGTGAACAAAACAAAATTTATTGTTTATTATAATAAACAATATTATAATAAATTTTATTTATAAAATAAACTTATTTATATATTGTTTATTATTTATTGTTTTCTGAAGTAATATCTAGGTCTAGATCCACTTTTAGCCTTTGGGCTTGTTTTGTTTGCACTTACCAGTGTCTGGTTTTCAGTTCTGTTGATGTCAGTGGTGTGTGTATTTTAGTTTGCCACTTCTCTTCCTAGTGTATTATTTCTAATCTATTATAGTCTTAAAGACAAGATCTGTGCTTTTTCCTCTTTTTAATATGTTAATAAAATTTTCTGTAAGGTTAAGTGTAGAGATTTTATCCTAGCGATGGTTGTACTCATCGTACCCCTGTAAGCTTAATTCAGCATTATGTCTAGGCTTCAAAGAATTCTGAAAAGTGAAGAGTTACTATAACTATAAATAGAAGATGACTACTCTGTCGTTTTACTAACTTTTCATAGAATGTCAGATGAAATAAGATAATTTTAAAGGAAAATCATTGATTTTTTTTTTTTTCCTTAAATTTCAGAGCTCCAGAGATTATATTGGGGTTGCCATTTTGTGAAGCCATAGACATGTGGTCATTGGGATGTGTGATTGCAGAATTATTCCTTGGATGGCCGCTCTACCCAGGAGCCTTGGAGTATGACCAGGTAACAAAACTGTCATGATAGTTCTAGACAGAATGTAAAGAATTGGTAGAATGTAAAGAAAAATAATAGACTAATAGGAATGCATTTCCCCAGGTATATAATACCATGAAAATCTTTTTAAAATAAAAATGACAGGGGCGCCTGGGTGGCTCAGTCGTTAAGCGTCTGCCTTCAGCTCAGGTCATGATCCCAGGGTCCTGGGATCGAGCCCCACATCAGGCTCCTTGCTTGGCAGGAAGCCTGCTTCTCCCACTACCATTCCCTCTGCTTGTGTTCCCTCTCTCGCTGTGTTTCTCGCTGTCAAATAAATAAAAATCTTTAAAAAAATAAAATAAATAAAAAAATAAAATAAAATAAAAATGACAAGGGATGCCTGGGTGGCTCATTCATTAAGCCTTTGCTTTGGGCTCAGGTTGTGATCCCAGGGTCCTTAGGATCGAGCTCTATGGTGGGCTCCCTGCTCAGTGGGGGCCTACTTCTTCCTCTGCCTCCTCTGCCTGCTTGTGCTTTCTCAGTCTGTCCACAAAAAAAAAAAAAAAATCTTTAAAATAAAATGACAAAACCGATAATCACATCAAAAATGGGCAGAAGACATGAGCAGACACTTCTCCAAAGAAGACATATAAATGGCTAACAGACACATGAAAAAATATTCATCATCTTTAGCCACCAGGGAAGTTCAAATCAAAACCACACTAAGATACCACCTTATACCAGTCAGAATGGCCAAAATCAACAGGACAGTAAACAACAAATGTTGTTTACAAAGGAGAACCCACTTACACTGTTGGTGGGATTGCAAGCTGGTGCAGCTGCTTTGGAAAACAGTGAGGAGATTCCTCGAGAAATTAGAAATAGAGCTACCCTATGACTCTGCAATTGCGCTACTGGGTGTTTACCCCAAAGAAGCAGATGCAATACAAAGAAGGGCCACATGTACCCCAGTGTTCATAGCAGCAATGGCCACAATCGCCAAACTGTGGAAAGAACCAAAATGCCCTTCAGCAGATGAATGGATAAAGAAGATATGGTACATATATACAATAGAATATTATGCCTCCACTAGAAAGGACGAATATCCAACTTTTTTATCAACATGGATGGGACTGGAAGAGATTATGAGGAGTGAAATAAGTCAAGCAGAGAGAGCCAATTATCTTATGGTCTCACTTACATGTGGAGCATAAGGAAAAACATGGAGGCCATTGTGAGAAGGAAGTGAAGGGGGAATGGGGGGAATCAGAGGAGGAGATAAACCAAGAGAGACTGTGGACTCTGAGCAACAAACTGAGGGTTTTGGAGGGGAGGGGATGGGGGGTTGGGTGAACCTGGTGGGGTGGGTATTGAGGGGGGTATGTATTGCATGGAGCACTGGGTGTGGTGCATGAACAATTAATCTTGTAACGCGAAAAAATAAAACATATTTGGGAAAAAAAATAAAATGACAAAACCTGAGATCTTAAGGAGTTTAAATTCAAGATCTCAAAACTATTTGGTTTTTAAAAATTTTTTTAAATAACAACTAAAGTAAGGTTTCATAAAGTTACAATCCACAGGCCCCCAAAGTTCCAAAAACACTTTTTTGTGTCATTTTGTGCTATAGACATTTGAAGGGCTGGACTGTGTCCATTTAAATAATAAAGTTACGCTTGGGTGACAGACTTTGATGATGAATGAAATATCAGCCACTCCCAAGGAATAAAAGGATTTGTAACTATTGGTCTTAAATCAACAACCATTATTGGGCTTAAGTGCTTCAGTTATCTGAACCCTCTTCATTATTTTAAGCTGTTTTTGAATGACACTGAAAATCTAGTTTCACATTATTTAAATGATTCTCAGCAGATCCAGCAAATTACTTCATTAAACACATTCTCTTTCTTTCTTTTTTTTTTTAAAGACTTTATTTATCTGAGAGAGAGAGAGCATGAGCAGAGGGAGGGGCAGAAGGACAAGCAGACTCCCCACTGAGCAGGGAGCTGGACACAGGGCTCCATCCAGGTTCTGAGGATCATGACCTGAGCTGAATGAAGTCAGACGCTTAACAGACTGAGCCACCCAGGCGCCCCATTAAACACTTCTCGTGATAGTTTTCAGTTATATTCATTAGCCTCTCCCTAAGCTATTAGTGCAGTGAATGTTGTTTGCTGTTTTCTTGTGGTTTTGTTTTGTTTTAATACCAAGAATCTCTTCTGGAGTAATTATAAACTTAATCAGTATTATTTGAAAAGGTTTCATAGCATCTTCCTTATTAGATATATACTCATATTTTAGTGGAAAACTTTAGTCAAAATGAACAAATGCTTACATCAGTTTTGTGTTTCTAGTAGATATTTTTATTTAAATGGTATACTACTTAACTTTTAATGAAAAAATAGAAAATAGAACATTTTAATGCAACCATGACATAATTGTAACAATAAAATGTGCCTTATTTCTGATTTTCAGGGCTTAACTTTCTATATCAAAAAAGTTATGCGGGGGCGCCTGGGTGGCTCAGTTGGTGAAGCAGCCAACTCTTTGTTTCGGCTCAGGTCTTGACCTCAGGGTCCTGGGACTGATCCCTGCATTGGGCTCTGCACTCACGGCAGAAGCTGCTTCAGGATTCTCTCTGCCCCTTCGTCCCCATCTCTCTCTCTCTTTCTCTCTCTCTCAGATAAATAAATCTTTACCAAAAAAAGGTATGAGAGGTTATGATTTTGGTGATTTACATGTTGCTGAAATAAGTCTAAAAGTCATTTAAAATTATTAGATTAGATGTTATCATTAACTTTAATCTCTTAGCTTACGATGACTTTCTACTCATAAGCCTCCTCTTTTATGCTAGGCTCCCTATAGTCTCTACCTTTCATCTTCCACGTTCAGCATATCTCTTAGAAAGTAGTTTCTGTAATATTTTCCATACAAGCTAGTTTCCTTTGGCTTTTTACCAACCACTAACTTTGATGCAGATGCTAGACCGGTGCTAGCTTTGAAAGAGTTGGTGGTCTAGTTGAGAGAGTCCCCTAGTCTCTTAGTTGCTGAAGGACTGAAGTTCCAGTCCAATGCTAGAAGTATACCTCTGGTTTTGTGGACTACAAGTTATGACATGTAGGGTAGTCTGGAGCCGGACACCATCTAGTGGCAACTTCAGATTGATTTGCTGTGGTACTTTGGTTTGGGACTTCTACAGATCTCGTCTTGGACACCTAACATTAGTGCTGAAAAGGACCCTACAGATTATCTATTTACTACTCCTTCCTGTTTTATAGAAGGGATAACCGAGGCCTAGAAAAATGAAATAACTTGTCAAAAGTCACAGTGGTAATTTAAGACAATGCTGTGATCAAAGCTTTTTCTAAATTCCATAATAGATTTTTTGTTTTGTAAACTGGGAACAGGTATTAATCTGACCCAGATTAACAGTATTTTCAGAACGTATATTACTTTACTCCCAAAAGAATATAGTAATTAAAAAGTATATTAGCATATGGCATCAATCGTTACATAATTATTAGTTTGGTATTTTAAAAGTTATTTTCTGAAATATATGAGTGAAAGTGAATAGGAGTGATGATGTAAGTATTCTTGTTTTGGTTTCAGTCTTAGACTTTATATACTCATTTCCAAATATGTGTGCTATGTAGGTTTTGATATGTCTATTTTCAATATAAGGGAACTCCTTCTATTCCTAATTTTCTAATTACTGTTTTTTTAATCCTAAATTGGTTTTTGACTTTCAAATGCTTTTATGCTTCTATTAAAATGTTCATGTATGTATTTTTTGGTTGTTTTTGACTTTAGTGGATTTCACAGATTTTCGCCAGCTTCCTAGATTATGGTTGTCTAATTAGAATGTATGGAGGCCATCAATAGGGTATGCCTTTATCTGTTATCTGTTCCTTGTTCTAGTCATCAGCTGCCCTGATATACTTGGACACCTAATTGAGGTGCCGTGGCTGTTTTATTTTTAAACTTACTATTTTTTTCTTACCGTGGCAGTATAGTGGGTAATGGTAATATTATTAATTCTTATTGAACTCTTTTATGTGTCAGAAACTGTTTGTACACTTTATTAATTCATTTAATGCTCACAACAACTTTATACTGCTAGAGGTACATACTATTGTTGCCTCTGTTTTCCAGATGAGGAAACCAGGGTGTGGGGAAGTTGAATAACTTGCCCCAAGAGTCCAACACAGACATCTGAATCCAGAATCTATGCTGTTAGCAGTGGACCACCTCTACACTACCTTACGGATAATGATACTTTCAAGGCAGTGTGGGGAGCGTTAAAGGGCCCAACTAAAAACCCTGCCTGGTCTGTGCTCAGATCCTGGCATGAGCCCTCTTCCAGACTCCACTTTCACCCTCCCACTGTCTCTCCGCTGCCACTGGAAGAGGGTTTTCATGGTCTTTATGTTAGTTTCTCTAATCCATCAACCTCCACCAGTATTCTTTCTCCAGATTGAATTCTAGCGATGGAGCCAGGAGCTTAGTTTATCAGTTTGTCCTGTGATAACATTTCGTACAAATGTTTATCTCTCAGAATGTATGTTGTACAAGATAGTCTTTTTTTTTTTTTTTTGCTGTTTTGCTTTTATTAATAACATTACTTTTAACAACAGAAGTAGTCTTTTTTTTTTTTTAAGATATTTTTTATTTATTTGAGAGAGAGAGAGAAAGCAAGAGACAGCATGAGAGGGGAGAAGGTCAGAGGGAGAAGCAGACTCCCCATGGAGCTGTGAGCCCTATGTGGGACTCGATCCCGGGACTCCGGGATCATGACCTGAGCCGAAGGCAGTCGCTTAACCAACAGTCCCTTAACCCAGGCGCGCATGACAGAAGTAGTCTCATTACAGATGCATCAGCATTATTTATAAAGAGGAGAAATTTAGCTAATTAATTTGGGAAATTCAATTCAATATGAACATATGACAGTTCTCTATTTTATACATGTAGTAATAACTTTAAAATAATATAAATCTAAAATTGATAGAACCAAAAGAGAAATAGATAAACCCACAATCATAATTAGAAATTTTAGCACATTTCTTTCAATAATTGATGGAACAAAAATAGAAAAATGATCAGTATATAGAGGACTTGGGCCTGTGATTAACTGAGTTGATTTAACGACACAGGCGTAGAGTACTACATCCAGTAGTACGTGCACAACTGTAGAATGCACACTTTTCAAGTGCACAAGGAACACTTAACAAAAATAAACACTTTCTATGAAATACATTGTAACTTACTCCTTTAATCTTGTTGGTATGTTTTATATCTAACCTTTATTTAACCTTCTAATGGAATAGCAGGTTTCTTTTTCCCAAAGGAGGTGAAAAAGATTTATGGTAGACTTATAATTACATGTTCTTAAAAGCCACATTTGAGTCACCAGGAAAAAATAATGCAGATTATTTAATTCTTCATTATGGGGTTTGTGTTCTAGCTCCTTTAATCATCTCTGTCATCTATTTCTTAAAGCTTTTCCAAGGCAATTTCCTCTTTGAATTTTGGATTCTACAACTAGGCACTGACCTTGCTGAGAATTTTGTACATGTCATGTTTCCTCAGACGTGCATTTCATTTCCATTCGAACACAAACGAGTGGTATGTGTTTAGAGAAGGCTGCCCTGTGAATTAGTACTGTGCTGGAATGCCTTCCTGTCATAATTGTAGGTGTGCTGTCTTGTTAGTGTTCTGTGTATTGGACTGAACTCTGTTTATCACGGAAATAGCAAAAACATTCTAGGGAGTTAAATAACATTTTTATGGGTGGATGGACAGTATTAACTTAATAAATATTGATTGTTCTTGCGAAATGTTGGAATTTAGATAGAATCTCATCAAGAACAGCTAAAAGTCTGAATTTATATTCAAATTATTTTACTTGATAATTTCAAGTCATATCCTATGTAAGAAAAATAAAATTGACTAGTTCGGCTTCTGAGTATTATGAAGAAGTGGGAATCTTTAAAGTTCTCTTTGTCAGGCTATTTGGTTTTGTAGAGACCTTCTCAGGCTGACTCAAGTAAGAGTTCCTGTACTTATGTGTAGACTGTCACAAAAATCCAAGAATGGAGCTATAATATGACAAGATCTTGTGAAGTCTGGAATTGGAGGTCCTTTGGATTCAAAGTAACACTTAATGGAATTAGTAGACATTGGTAGAACTTCACTTTGGTGCTAGATCCTAAGTGTGACTTAGCCGCTCTTCAGGTGTTTTATCTGCTCTGGTTCTAACTTGCCACTCAGACTTTCTGCTCACTCTGAACTTTGGTTAGATTAGCATGGCCAACGAACTCCAGCTCCATTTTTTTTTTTTTTTTTTTTTTTTTTTTTT
>CM053613.1:20556990-20594373 GCA_028646535.1 Procyon lotor | reverse complement strand
TTTATAACCCTTTTAGCTCATCCCTCAGTAGTGATTGCTATTTGTTAATTCACATTCCTGACATTGTAAATCTAATTTGCTTATTAGCTTATTTCTAGTCGAGTTCCCAGCATGAATTTTTGAATTAATTGTTTCTGAGTCAGGCTTTCACCCTTAATTCACTGGGGACGGAGGAGGCAAAGGGTGAGTCCCTTCATGTATTAGAGGGTATAGAAAGAACAGTTTTTCTTCTCTTCTCTTCTCTTCTCTTCTCTTCTCTTCTCTTCTCTTCTCTTCTCTTCTCTTCTCTTCTCTTCTCTTCTCTTCTCTTCTCTTCTGTCAGAGTGAGAGACGGAGCATAAGCAGGGAGAGCAGTAGGCAGAGGGAAGAGGGAGAAGCAGGCTCCCTGCTGAGCAAGGAGCCCGGTGCGGGACTCATCCCAGGACTCTGAGATCATGACCTGAGCCACCCAGGTGCCCCTGGAAGAGTTTTTTCTTTAGAAGACAGGACAGGCATTATATGACCAAAAATAATCTCACAAGATCACTTGCCATTTTTGTTTTGTTTTGTTTTGTCTGCAGTGCTCTCTCAGATTCATAGGTACATTATTTGCCTTATTCTCTGTGTTCTTTAGTACTTTGTTTTCTTCTTCATGATGGCACTCCCTAGCTTAATTGTGTATTTTATGCTTAAATATTTATTCTACTGAATTATATGCTTTTGCAGATTGTCACCATGTTTTATTCATCTGCATATCTTTAGCGTCTGACATAATAAATGCCCTGTATATGTTTGTTGAATGATTGAACACCTTTACTACCATCTGAGAGACTCTGATGTAGCATTTAAGTACTGGACTCTTGGTACTTTTCACTTTCTGTTTCTGTAAAACAAGGAACTCAACCACTTAGGAGATGTGGAGTGAGGGGAAGACACCACGCTTTAATGAAATGAAACTGATTTGTAAGGTGGTGATTTTAGTTATCATTTCATGTAAAATTGGGGATGCAAATATGTATAAACATCTCTGTTGTCAGGAGACTCAATAACCTAAAAGGGAAAACAGACATGTAAAAAAGAATTGTAGGGGTGCCTGGATGGCTCAGTGGGTTAAAGCCTCTGCCCTCGACTCAGGTCATGATCTCAGGGTCCTGGGATCGGCCCGCATCAGGCTCTCTGCTCAGCAGGGAGCCTGCTTCTCCCTCTCCCTCTGCCTGCCTCTCTGCCTACTTGTGGTCTCTCTTTCTATCAAATAAATAAATAAAATCTTAAAAAAAAATTGTAATATAGTGTTTAATGCATTAAAATGGTTATGTTTTAACCATTCCATTTGATGGGAACACAGAGGAAATTGATTACCTCTGTTTGAGATTGTTAGTCATATCTTTACAGAGAAGTTCTTGAACTGGGTCTTGAAGAAGGAATGGTAAAGTTTGTCGCAGGATTTCGTGAAGTTGAGTGGGGAGGTGCACAGGGACGCTAAGTAGGAGTTAGCAGTTTAGGAAGGAGGTTTAGCATGGTGCTAGATTTGCATTTTACCAAAATGGCTGTTAGCAGTGTGAATAATGAGTTGGGGTAAATGGATGACATCATTAGGGAGGCAGATAAACTACTGTAGGGGGCTTGTGAAATTGTATAATGCAGAATTGAAGAAGTCCTGAAAGAGGGATGGAGAGAGGGGACAGTTATGAAAAATACTAATGAGGTGTAATTGGTAGGGTTTTGGGATATTGTGGGGAGAGAGATCAGGGAGAGGATATGTGGCTGATATAAATTACAGGTTTCTGGTTTGGGTGGTTGGTGTTGTGTTTGTTGCTGGGAAATGGATGAGGATTAGCAGATTTCAGGGAAAATTCAGTTTAGGATATGTTCACTTTGAGGTGCTTCAGGTGCAGCCAGGTGGAAGAGTTTCAGTAAGCAGTTGGATCTACAGCTCTAGGGCAAGAAATAAATATTTAGGTAGATTTAGAGATAAAACAATGGGTACTTGGGGCTTAGAGAGGGAAAGAGGAGAGATAAAACTTCTTACTGTACTGATAAAGCCCTCTGCCTGCTAGTTCAGTTTTACTTCTTGTCATTTATCACTGAGTGACCTCTGCGCTTCCAGGATCTGAGTGTGTGGGTATTTTCTCCTGATTTTGCATATTTACTCATATTACAACCTTAGCATAAATTGTAGTCAGGTTTCCCCCACTCCTCCAGGGCTAAAAGAACTCTTAACTTGTCCTTTTAGACGCAACTTGAGCATCACCTCTTCTGGAACTTTATGTGACTCCAATTATTTTAGGTGACGCTTCTCTGTCTTTCCATAAGCATGTATTTATTATGGTACTTACAACCCTGTATTATAATTGTTAACTTGTATGCTTCCCACTAGAATTTCTTGAGGGCATAGACTACATCATTTAATTCTTGACCTAACGTCTAGCTTAGTGTCTGATAGAGAATAGGTGTTCAATTAATATGTATTACATGTAAAGAATAAACTCTTTTGTTTCATAAACTATTTTTCAGATTCGCTATATTTCTCAGACTCAAGGTTTACCGGGAGAACAATTGTTAAATGTGGGCACGAAATCCACAAGGTTTTTTTGCAGAGAAACAGATATTTCTCATTCTGGTTGGAGATTAAAGGTAATTCATAAAAAAAATATATGCATTTGGGGCGCCTGGGTGGCTCAGTGGGTTAAAGCCTCTGCCTTCAGCTCGGGTCATGATCTCAGGGTCCTGAGATCGAGCCCCGCATCGGGCTCTCAGCTCGGCGGGGAGCCTGCTTCCCTCTCTCTGCCTGCCTCTCTGCCTACTTGTGATCTCTCTCCCTCTGTCAAATAAATAAATAAAATCTTTAAAAAAAAAAAAAAAAAAAAAAAAAAAAAATATATGCATTTAGAAAAGCATTTTTTCTAAGATACATCATGTGGATAATATCCCCCATGCCTGTTTTTCTTTTACTGTATTTCTTCTTCTGAATTTTCATTTTTGACCCTTCCCCCCTTTTTAGTGGGGGGGGGGGAGATCCTTTCCTGAATAATTTAGCTCATTCTCTAACCTGGCAACAGAATTAGTAACTCCTCTTAAATGGTTTTTTTAATTTTATGTGTGTAATTACTTTTATGTTGTGTGTTTCATATTCTCTACCCAGTTTCCCATTATTAACCTTTATAAGACAAGTAGCAAATTTCACCATTTACTCCATAACCCAAGTACCTAATTTATTCCTAGGCTCTTTGGGAGATTAGTAAATCCTCAGTGATTAACTTTATAACCAGTTACTTTTATTTATTATATACACACACACACACACACACACACACACACACACACCTCTGAACCAAGATCTTCTCAGTTTTTTATACTTTTAAAAAGTATATTTTTGATACTCTTTTGAAATTCCTTGCCTTAGAATATTCAGTGTATTAGAGACTAAATGTGCCAGAACTAGAGAAATAAAGAATTTTCAATGATGGGTAATTTATTATTTTCTCTCCTTGATATATCCAATAAGACACTAGAAGAGCATGAGGCAGAGACAGGAATGAAGTCTAAAGAAGCCAGAAAGTACATTTTCAACAGCCTGGATGATATAGTGCATGTGAGTACCACAGTCATGTTTGTTAGTCTTCTTTGCTTACCGTGATGGACTTGAACACCAAGGATGCCACCACATGTTAATCATCTTCTAAAGGACTACAGAATGCTTGCTGGATTGAAGTTTTTTAAACAAAACTGATTCTAATGTTTCAACCTCTCAGGAACTAAATTGCATTTAATTTATACCATCCTGTACTGTAGTAAAAAGTATTTTCTTTAAGAGGGAAAATCCTAGCTAGAGTAATTTCTTTACCTTATATTTTGTTAGAAGTGGGTAGTTGTTAAAAAAAAAAAAAAGTTTCCCTTGCTTTGAATGCTATTTGGTATCTTGAAACATTTTGTGAATTTGTTAAAATTCAAGTACTCATTCTTGTTTTGAAATAATTGTAGTTCTTTATTCTTTCCTGTGTTGTGGTATTTTTTGAAACTGTGAGTCTTTAACATATATGACCTTCTGTGGCTTGCTTGCTTATTTACTTATTGACTGACTGACTGATGACTTGAAATTTTGATCTTATAGGTGAACACAGTGATGGATTTGGAAGGAAGTGATCTTTTGGCTGAGAAAGCTGATAGAAGAGAATTTGTTAGTCTGTTGAAGAAAATGTTGCTGATTGATGCAGATTTAAGAATTACTCCAGCTGAGACTTTGAACCATCCTTTTGTTAATATGAAACATCTTCTAGATTTCCCTCATAGCAACCAGTATGTTACTTTAAAATCTTTTAAAATGGGGGTGCCTGGGTGGGTCAGTGGGTTAAAACCTCTATATTCGGCTCAGGTCATGATCTCAGGGTCCTGGGCTGGAGCCCCAGATCAGGCTCTCTGCCCAGCGGGGAGTCTACTTCCTCCTCTCTCTGCTTGCCTCTCTGCTTTCTTGTGATCTCTCTCTCTGTCAAATAAAAAGATAAAATCTTAAAAAATAAAATAAAATAAAATCTTTTAAAATGATCTGGAGAAATACTAAGTCTGTAGAAAATTAGTGTGTTAGATGATTCAATATATTTATTAAATGAAAGTAAATGGAATCAAAAGAGGTTAAGCTAACTTGACCAAATTCACATGGACTAGCAAGTGGCAGCTAGTACTAGAATATAAATCTGAATTGCATTCTAGTGTTCTTTTTCCAAAATAACATACTGAAACGACTGAGCGACTTTGTTTTTACATGACATTCTTACCTTAATAACCAGGTATATATATAATAGAAGGAAGTGTTAACAGTTTTCTACCCTCTTTTGATACCTGCAAACTCCATCTTTATTTTCCCTTCACACCATTTGCTTTCTCTGTCCACACCTTCTTGTCTATGTTGTGGAAGGGAGGGAGCGTTTTTATGGGTTAATGGAGAAGAATATATTCTCAAGTTGAGAAGGTCTTATCAGAGTTACCTTAGGCAAATGTTACGAATTCTTTGAACCCCACACCTTTTCTTTTAATATTTTACAAAATATTTTAATATTTTTATATATTTATATAACTTAATATTATTTAATGACTGATGCTAATATTTTTAGATGACTGAATGAAGAGGGTATAGGGACAAACCAGTATTAATTATTATGGATTTCCCTTAAAATTAGTATTTTTATAGAGCCCAACTACTCTCCCCATCCTTGTCCCCAGTAGTTAAAAATATCTAATGATTTCCATATATAAGACTTGGAAAATAACATTATAACCATATACTTTGTACCAGTAGTTTAGGAATGTAGTGATCTAGAAATTTCGGAAAAATTATTTTGGGCAAGGGTCATAAAATTAAATTGTGCTAGTCAAAAAAGCTTACTATTGCTTTGATGTCTTAGACAATATCGCATGTATAAGGTATACTTTCAGTTGCCATAAAATTCAATCTTTTATAGGTTTTTCTGATAAAAATTTCTGGTACAAATATTTTTCTTTTGGAAACTTTAAATTTTAAGCCACTGTAAACATTTAAAATAATACTATAATTACCTTTCTTTCTTTCCTTTTTTTTTTTTTTTTTTAATGCAGTGTAAAGTCCTGTTTTCATATTATGGATATTTGTAAGTCCCACTCAAATTCATATGACACAAATAATCACAATAAAACTTCACTATTAAGACCAGTTGCTTCAGGCAGTACTGCTAATCTGACAGCAAATTTTACTAAAATTGGCACATTAAGAAATCAGGTAAGAACTTAAGAGTATTTAATAATTTATAATTTTTTTTTTTTTTTTTATGATTGTCCACTTTGCTTTTGAGCTATCTAGAAGTCTTATGTCCGCAGTTAGAAGTCACATTCTGATGAGGGTCTCACTGTGGTTATTCTGTGAAATCTCAAATATTTCAGGGCAACAATCAGAGCATGACTACAGAAGCTCATTTATTCTGTCACCTTTCACTCTGTCAGTATCCCCTACCTCCTTTCTGTGCAGCAACTTTACAAAAAGTAAAGTTGAGTAAAATCAGTTTTTGGGTCCATTTGTATCAATAGAAGAATGATTTTAAGAAGTGTATTTGAATTGCATTTGTAAAGCATGCATGTAGCAGTTACAAGACTGCTCAGGATAAAGCTGCCTGTGCTGATCCTTTCAGGCATTAACCACGTCTGCTCATTCAGTGGTGCACCATGGAATTCCTCTACAGGCTGGAACTGCTCATTTTGGCTGTGGTGATGCCTTTCAGCAGACCCTGATTATTTGTCCCCCAGCTCTTCAAGGTACTCTTTGATTTAAATTACTCTTTAAACTTAGGCATACATTATTTTTAAGCAAATTTAGGCATCTAGTAATTAAATTAAATGCTGCATAGTTTTCAGTATATTTAGTGCTACATTTGAATTTAATTTAAGCTGGCCTGTAGCCTTTAGATCAGTGACACTCCTCTCTTGACCGGAGCTCCATTGTTAGCTCCATCACTAACAAAATGGGTCATATGATAATTATATTTCCTGTAGTGTCTAGTACAGTGAAATAGCTTAGTAGAAATTAGCGAGTTTGGAAAGCCGTGGGGTTGTCCTTTAGTGGTTATCACAGCTCCAGATATTTAGGTAAGTACCTTTTATTTGTCTGTTCTTATGAGACATTAAAGTGACTAAGAACTTAGTTCTTTAAATTTTGGTCAAAGAAATTTTTTTTTATTTTTAATTTTTTTAAAGAAATTTTTTTTTATTTTTAATTTTTTTAAATTTAAATTCAGTTAATTAAAATGTACTATATTATTGGTTTCAGGGGTACAGGTCTGTGAATCATCAGGCTTACACAATTCACACAGTGCTCACCACAGCACATACCCTCCCCAGTGTCCATCACCAGCCACCCCATCCCTCCCACTCCACTCCTCTGCAGCAGCCCTCAGTTTGTTTCCTGAGATTAAGAGTCTCTTATGGTTTATCTCCGTCTCTTGTTTCATCTTATTTCATTTTTTCTGCTCTTCCCCTATCATCTTCTACCTTGTTTCTTAAATTCTACATATCCTTGAGATTCTGTGATAACTATCTTTCTCTGATTGACTTATTTTGCTTAGCATAATACCCTCTAGTTCCATCCATGTTATTGCAAATGGCATGATTTCATTTTTTTTTTGATGGCTGGTCAAAGGAATTTTATCCCAAAATTTTAGAGTCTTGTTCTTTGCCCATACTTTAGGATTAAAAAGAGATTGATTTTGACTCAATTAGGTTATGTCCCTTACTTAGATGAAAAGGAAATTAAAACCTCAAATGAGATGTGTGGCAGAATACCTTTGAAGAGGCTCATAAATTCTCAAACCAGAGAACTTGTTAGTGGCTCTTAACAGTAGCAGCCACTGTTATGACTGGAATAACCAGAATAAAACATGCCTTTCTAGGTCTTTGCTAGGCTTTAACCTCTAGTGGTCTTTAAGCAAGAGGCTGACTCCAAGTGAGGCCCTACATGACTCTTGGAAGTGTGGTGGGAGTACTGCATAGTGTTGGGGAAAGCAATTGGTGGTGGGTCAGGACGCTTGGGATATCGTCCTGCTCTCTTCCGTTGGCAGTGCCATTCTGGATGAGTCTGTTAAGCTGTTTTCGGCCTTAGTCCTAGGAAATGGGCTGAACAGATACTATCTTGGTGTGTCCTAATTCTAGTATTTCTGTGTCCTGTGAGTTATTTGAAATTTTTATTTGGTTTAAGGATTTGAGCAATGTTTCTAAAGTTCTATCTCCTACAGTGCCTGTTAAAGCACTGAGGTATGTTTGTTGACTTGACTGGCTGGTAATAAGAGAAGTGAAAACATGTCCACTCTGTAGCCATTTTTGTTCTGCCAGAGTAGCTTTATTTTTATCTTTTACATATATTGGATTTTCGTATAAGGTTTCACTGAGAGAAAGATTTGTAGCCCTAAAGATAAAAAACAGCAGCTTAGATAGTTGATTTTTAAGATGAAATTGTGGGCCACGGTGGTCTGTAAGTATCTGTGACAGTAACCCATGGCTGGGGTAATAAAGACACCCATATCATCATGATGTCAGCACTCTTAAAGATGCTGTTGTGTGTATTTCTTTGTTTTTCCTCAGTTGTTAATTATAAAATTTCAAACCTATAGAAAAGTTCAAAGAATAACATAGTGCCTTCTGCCCTAGATTCAACAAGTGTTAACATTTTGCCGTATTTTCTCTGTCTCCCTATCTAGACATACATATATTGTTTGATAGTAAGTGGTAGACATTTTAATTCTAAATACTTGAGCATGCAAGACTGATGCGGAGACTGATGTGGAGTCTTGACAGATGCATTTTCACTTAATGAGTTTTTACTCTGTACTAATAAATAGATTCTTAAGTTCTTTTTGTTTAAGTAGACTCTGTGCTCAGTGTGGAGCCCAGTGGGGCTTGAACTTATCTTGAGACGAAGACCTGAGCTGAGACTGACCAAGAGTTGGATACTTAACCAACTGAGCCACCCAGGCGCCCCAGATTCTTTTCTAATAATTTTCCCGTGTATCAAAGTCAGTCTGAGGGTCCAGTCACCTGCAGTGTGGAGTATCTCATCAAGCTTTAGAATAGCAGCTCTTTTTTTCAGAGCCTACCTTCTGTTTGTAGCAAAAATTGAAAAGGCTTGTGAGACACATTCTAAACACAGTCAAGCATCATTCTTAGAACATTCATTGAGGCATCAGAGAAGTCTTTTCTCTTTGAATGTGCCTTATAGTTGATAAAAGATTAGTAACCTTTCTATACATATGCCAACAGCTCTATGAGTGATTCATAATGAGGGTAACAAGGAAAAGGAGATACTGGCAGACTCAACTTTTTAAATGCCAAGAACAATATTTTGGAACTAGAATTAGCAGTTAAGACAAAGGAAAATATTTGTTAGCTTATGTAGCAGGTACGTTGTAGCAGGACATGTAGGTTCTATAAATATGTTGGTTCATCATTTTTTGTCTTAGTATAATGTCTGCTTAGAAATGAAAGCTTTCCCTCTAATCTGCTTTAGGATCTCTATAGAAAATCCCAATATTGGACTTCTTACTGCTTTCACTCATAATGTGCTCCCAGTCCATTTTGAAGAAATATTTCATTTCATTTTATTTTATTTTACTTTGTTTTGTTTTGTTTTATTATCTTTTTTAAAGATTTTATTTATTTGACAGAGAGAGAGAGCACAAGTAGCCAGAGTGGCAGACAGAGGGAGAGGGAGAAGCAGGCTCTCCACTGAGCAGAGAGCCTGATGCGGGGCTCGATCCCAGGATCCTGGAATCATAATCCTGGCATCATGACCTCAGCCAAAGGCAGACACTTAACGACTAAACGACCCAGGTGCCCCTGAAGAAACATTTTAAATGGTTATTGGACAGCTGTTGGGGAGCAGTTATGGCATCATTATAGTTTGTATTTTAAATAAATTTTATATGGGGCGCCTGGGTGGCTCAGTGGGTTAAAGCCTCTGCCTTCGGCTCAGGTCATGATCTTGGGGTCCTAAGATCGAGCCCCGCATCGGGCTCTCTGCTCAGCAGGGAGCCTGCTTCCTCCTCTCTCTCTGCCTGCCTCTCTGCCTACTTGTGATCCCTCTCTTTCTGTCAAATAAATAAAATAAAAATAAAAAAATTAAATTTTATGTCTGTTCCACTTTATATTTTTTACTTTGGGGGTACAATGTCGGTAGGTTCATCATGCCTTTCATATATTCTCCATACTATACATATAATATGTAGATATAGATATATCAGTACTATAGCCATAACATTGTTTCTACCTTTTTAGGTTAAGAAAGACAGCCAAGCTCTTATTTAACAAATTTGAATGTATATTAAACAAGCATTTAACATTATTTTGGCAATTTGAAGAGCTAGTTATTCGTCCCCTCTCGTTGAAAACTTCTGTTTTAGAATCAAATACATTTCAACAAAATTCTCCTGTTGTACTAGAACAATATTTAAACTTTTGTGCCCTGCTGTGCAGGTATTAAAGCAGATCTATTCAAACAAAGATGAAGTTTTAGCTAACCTAATACTTATATAGAAAATTGGGATCTTAACCACGTTGAAGTTGATAAAAATAAATTAGACCTCACGAGGAGAGAAGATAATAGGAAAATTCTTCTCATTATAAGGCATCAATTATGAGGAGAACTTAAGGTTAACTTGATTTTTGTTGGGATTTGAGCATTTTCTCTGTCCTTTCATCCTTGTCCAAGTGAATTCTGCTTTTTTCTCTGATGTGATTGTGTATTGCTGCCTTATATCTACACTGCCTGGGTTGCTTATGTTCCATTTCTTGGAGAATTTTCCAATCAAGACATGCTTTTTGGAAGGGTAAGAAGGTCAGTTTTAAAAAAATTAGTCTGTAGATCTTTGTTAAACTTAATCCTAGCTTTTTAGGTGGAGCTCAGAAGGTAGAACACCCTGGTAGTAGGAGAAAATCCTCTGGAGAAAAATAAACACAACCAAATTCATGTTCTCTTTAGGATTAACACTTATAATATATTTGTGCAATAAAATTATAGGATTATTTTTCAATAGTAAAAGAAAACAGTTGTAATATTTTTCTCTTACGACTGATCAGAAACACCTCAGATCACTTTTATGCAAAAACTGCTGATACTTAAATAATCTGCCAGCCTATGTTGAAAGTCACTGCTCAGGAGACTGGAACTGTGAAGCAGTGAATTTATTTTCATAACCGAGCTTTCTGAGCTTGGGGAATATCCCTAAAATCTTGTTGATTCAAAGTTCTCATTTGGGGTGATAGTATTTCACTATAAATACTATAGTATTTGAGATAGTATGTCTCAAAGTTTAATATCAGTTTAATATAAGACAGTATTTGCAAGATACTTTTGCAATATGACACAGAAGTATTAACAGGATTAACATGACCAGCAATCCTGCTTTCTAATTTTCCTAGTGGGTGAGCAAAGTCGAATATATTTGTCTTGGAGCTCTAGTAGATTTCTACTAGGAATACTAGTAGGAATACTGTTGGACAAAGCTCAGTTGTATCATCATATTAGGCATGAAAGATTATTTTTGATTTTTCCTTGGAGGTTGGAATGAGTATGTCATCCCTGAATTTTCTTGACTCGTGTAAACCATCATGGCCATTGAAGTGTGAAGTTATGATACATTCCCCCTTTGATGCCCAAAGTGTAAGATCCTGTTAGAGTTTTTAAAAAAGAGAATGCTAAGCATAGCTGAGAAGATGTACATCACCTGCTAGAAGATCAGGTTGTTGGGCTAGACTCACCTTTCCATGTCCTTTATCGTAGTGGCAAAACTACTTGAAAAGGAAATAAAGCTAGAATAGCAAACTTTAAAAGGAATGAGAGGTTTCAAGAAAAATAAATGATTCATCTTGGTGGTGTGCATTTTAAAGCAGTAAAAGGAGTAGCTTTTTATCAGTTTTTGGAATGATGTACCATAAGGTAGATAGAAGGAACCTCACTTTCCTAATAGATTGCTTTGTTAATGTTACGAACATTTTATGTTGGAGATGGTTTTAAAATCCTAATAAAAATTTTAGCAGTTTTTTGAATTTAAAAAAATTTTTTGAGTGAACTCAGAGAAATAGTTTTTGATTTAAGCACTGGTTTGTTTGTTTTTTTTCCTTTTTCACAGGTATTCCTGGAACACATGGTAAACCTACTAGTTACTCAATAAGAGTAGATAATACAGTTCCACTTGTAACTCAGGCCCCAGCTGTACAGCCACTACAGATCCGACCTGGAGTTCTCTCTCAGGTTGGTAATAATTTATAAGTTCTGCATATGTGCTGTTGTCCTTATTCTCAAGTAAGGCACTGTTGGACATGTGATATATCAACCTGTGCTGTTGAGAAATAGTAAAAGTGATCTGGAGGGGATTTTGATCTTCTGTAATTATTGGTTTTAACTTTTACATAATTATTAATGATTGTTACCTTAACGTATTTTTTATCTTAAGATGGTGTAATGACGAATCACTTGTAACTCACTGGCTTTTCTTTGCTTCTGGCGCAGCAGACCTGGTCCGGCCGAACGCAGCAGGTGCTCGTACCTGCCTGGCAGCAGCTCACGCCCGTGGCTCCTGCTACTACCGCGCTCACCTCTGAGGGGGTGGCTGGCTCCCAAAGGCTCGGAGACTGGGGGTAAGTTAAAAACAAAAATACTTGCTTGTGATGTTTGCAAAATACATCTTGCTCGAGGAGGGATTCAATTTTTCTAAACTTTCTCCCTAGGAAAATGATTTCACACAGTAATCATTATAGCTCAGTGATGCCACAACCTCTTCTAACCAATCAGATAACTTTATCGGCCCCGCAGCCAATTAGTGTGGGCATCGCGCATGTTGTGTGGCCCCAGCCCGCCACTGCGAAGAAAAACAAGCTGTGCCACAACAGGTCGGTGTCCACAGTTTAACTTTCCTCTGCGTTTTGAAAATTAGTCTTTAAATTTTGCATGTACACTAAAGGGTCACTCTGTTTTATTCAAAATGACCTCTTTGGTAGCTTTGTTACAAACACTAAGCCAGCTCCCTTCTCAATTTCTCAGAGGTATTTTGGTAAAACTAATGGAATGGGAGCCAGGAAGAGAGGAAATAAATGCTTTCAGTTGGTAAGATTGTCTTTAATTGCCCTTTTGATTTATTATCTACATACTATTTTAGACAATTTTAGACACTCAGATACCACATTCACCAAGAAATGACCATTTGAATGTATGTAACTGCAATCTGCACTATTTCTAGAGATAATATATTTATAAACCAATCTATATGTTAGTTTGTTATATACATGATCCTAGAACAAATGAAGCTTCACATTGTACATTTTAACAGGGTGCCTTAGAAAAATGTCATGTATATATTTTGATTATAGGAATGACACGTTATTCCTTTGATTGCAGGAGTAATTCGTTGCAGAATACAAATGTCCCACATTCAACATTTATTTCTCCAAAGATAGTAAATGGGAAAGATGTTGAGGAAGTACGTTGCATAGAGACACAGGACAATCGTAACTCAGAAGCAGAGGCGAGAGACTGTTGTGAGACATCTGTCCGGCAGGACTCTGATTCATCAGTTTCCGACAAACAGCGGCAAACCATCATCATTGCTGACTCCCCAAGCCCAGCAGTGAGTGTGATCACTATTAGCAGCGACACTGATGAGGAGGAGCCCTCTCAGAGACACTCACTCAGAGAGTAAGTGCCCAGAGCTGTTCCTAGTGTTCTAGCCGTATCCTTATGTAGTGATGGCGCCCTCTGGTGTGCTGAAAAATGCCTTTCCGGGACTTACCTCTGGTCTGTCCAAGTCCTTTGACAGTAAACATCCTGAATAGTAATTAACATGATTATTATAGTAGTTCTCCTGTATCAGTAAGCTGTAGCTTTTTGTCCATGTAGGGCACTCTGAACTGCTTCAAATCCTTAATTAAATAATGGAAATTGGGCTACTTTTCATTTTTGACCCATGGTTTTCCCATCCCTCTTTCACTAGATGTAAAGATAGTCTGGATTGTGAAGCTTGCCAGAGCACTTTGAATATCGATCGGATGTGTTCATTAAGTAGTCCTGACAGTACTCTGAGCACCAGCTCCTCAGGGCAGTCCAGCCCATCCCCTTGCAAGAGACCGAACAGGTAAGGGAATTTCAGTGGTGGCATACCATAAATACTAGGTTTGCTAAAAAGCCTGTGATTCCTTTTGTTGTTTATGTTGATAAATGCCTGTCAGTTTACCACAGCAGCTTCTCTCATGAACATAATTTTTTAACCAGATCACTTTTTAGAAACTCTGGGTTTTTGTTTTGTTTTGTTGTTTTTTTGTTTTTTTAGATTTTATTTGTTTATTTGACAGAGAGAGAGCGCGAGCACAGCAGGGGGAGTGGCAGGCAGAGGGAGGGAGAAGCAGGCTTCCCACTGAGCGGGGAGCACAAAGTGGGGCTTGATTCCAGTATACTGGGATCATGACCAGAGCCCAAGGCAGACGTGTAACTGACTGAGCCACCCAGGCACCCCTAGAAACTTGGGTTTTAAGTAATACTTTTATTGTTGTAGAACACATCTAAATGAAAAATTGAGCTTCTAATAAATGATTTTTAAAAGAATCATTTGTTTTTGAAAGGGTAGAAAAAGCTATGTTCTCAAGTTCTCCATAGACTACAATTATTACTTCAATTTGGAATAAGAACATATAGCAAAATAAACATTTTGGGAAATTAAAGGAATTTTTGCATAATAAAGTAACAACCCACTGTCAATAAGGTATCCAATATGATTTTTTTCTTATTGGTGATTGATTTGCACTGTTTATCTGTATTTCCTTTCCTACTCTTTTTTTTGGCCAGGGGCATGCATTGCTGCTAAAGTAGTGAGCTTCTCCTCATCAGCATGCTATCCTAGCTCGTGAAGAGATAAGCCATAAAGATCTCAGTGAAATACATTTGATTTCAACTTTTAGAAATTCTTTTTTTAGTGGAAACAAAATTTGAAAAAAATCCTCATTTTAATTTTATACATTTGTTTTCTCTTTTTTCCTTAGGAAATATGGTATTGAATATTTTGGAAGATATAAGGAAGTTTTAACACATTTTTTGGTGAATTGCTTATAATATGGTTTGGCAGTTGACATATATATACATTTCTGTAAATAGATATCTAAAAATATATGTGAATGTACAAATAAGAAGTATAACTAAAAGTATATATGTAAAAAGAGATGCTTCAAATTGTTAAGTATGAAATGATTAAAAAACCATCACTAAGTCAATCAGAGATAGGCAATTATCATATGATCCCAATGATATGAGGAATTTGAGAAACAAGACAGAGGATCAGGGGAAGAGAGGGACAAAAATGAAACAAGACGAAACCAGAGAGGGAGACAAACCATAAGAGACTCTTAATCTCAGGAAACAAAACTAAGGGTTGCTGGAGGGGAGGGGAGTGGGAAGGATAGGGTGGCGGGGTGATGGACATTGGGGAGGGTATGTGCTGTGGCAAATGCTGAGAATTGTGTAAGACTGATGAATCACAGACATGTACCCCTGAAACAAGTAATATATGTTAAAAAAAAAAAAAAAAAGAGAGAGAGAGACCATCACTGCTTTCTTCAAGAGGGAAGAGATTTTCATGGCCTGAGGGGGCCAGGAAGAGAAGGGAAATATGGGACTCTGGCTAGGCCTTTGGAAAGATGGGGAACACCTTTCAGATAACTGTTTAGTTAAAAGGACCCCAATTACCACTAAAGAGAATGAATCCTAACACTAGAATTTAATTTGAAATATCCAGGTCACATGATTATGTTTTTATATTTCATTTAAATTATCCAGAATAGTGGATCTTTTGTAGTGTCTTTTTTTTTTTTTTAAGATTTTACTTATTTATTTGGCAGCAAGAGAGTGAACACAAGCTGGGGGAGTAGGAGAAGGAGAAGCAGGGAGCATGACATGGGGCTTGATTCCAACATACTGGGATCATGACCTGAGCCAAACATAGACGCCCAACAACTGAGCCACCCGGGCGCTCCTCTTTTGTAGGTCTTGATAAGATTTTATGGAGTTTATAAAGTGAAATTTTATGAACCGCTATTATGAACCAAGTGGGAAAGGAAAGGAGAGAAAATAAAGTCCCCAAATGATGTAGCTAAACAGGATAGAATTAGGGTTAACTGTCTGAATAGAGAAGTAATGTGAGAGTCTAGAAAGTCTGTGAAGAAAAGGTTATTGGACAATGAAGAAGTTGTAATTAGATATGAAATAACTGAATAAGATTCTCATTAATTTACTGGAACCTGGATAGTACTTAACTTTAGATGTAATGTTGAAAAACCTATTATTCATAAAACTACTTTCTTGTAGCCTGTCAGATGAAGAGCAGGAAAGTGGTTGTGATACTGTGGATGGCTCTCCAACATCAGACTCTTCGGGACACGACAGTCCCTTTGCAGAGAGCAGCTTTGTGGAGGATGCTCCTCAGAACACAGAGCTGGTGACCTCAGCCAACACGGAGACGAAACCAGCTGTTTGTACTGTTGTGGTGCCACCAATAGGACTGGAGAATGGATTAAATGCTGACGACCATATGGCAAACACGGGTAAACTGAGTCTGCCCTATTTCCCTGATTAGCCCTTCAAAAAGTCTTAATTTGGGAACCTTAGAGAACAACATTGCCAGAAGTCATGTCTCAATTTCCAACTTGATCCTGCCAAATCTGTCATAGAAAGGAAGTCTTTCCTGATATCATTTGGTGCTGTGAACCATGAGATGTCTTTTCTCTTTATGTAATTTTAAAGTGTGTCAAATCAGTACTGTGTAAAATATCTAAAGACCTTTCTAATTTTTATTTGAGAAGGGAAAAGCATCAAATGTCTACTGTTTTGTTCATTGCCAGATTCTATATGCCAGCCATTAATAAAAGGCCGATCCGCTCCTGGGAGATTAAACCAGCCTTCCACGATGGGTAATCGTCAGCAGAAACTGACATCATCATTCCCGCAGCAGCATTTAAATTTCAGTCAGGTATGTTTTGTGAAGTTACAAGTGTCTTTGGGATTCAAAATTAGTAGTGTTTCATTTGGAGGAAAAGTTTTTTGGGTTTTTTTTAAGATTTTATTTATTTGACAGAGTGAGAGAGGGAATACAGGCAGGGGGAGTGAGTGGGACAGGGAGAAGCAGACTCTCCGCTGAGCAGGGAGCCCAATTGGGGCTCAGTCCCAGGACCCTGGGATCATGACCTGAGCCGAAGGCAGATGCTTAGCCACTGAGCCACCCAGGCGCCCTGGGGGAAAAAAGATTCTGACACTGTACGCAGTCTTGAAAAATGTCCCTTTTCATCATCTCACATGACTAAGGAGAAATTGGCCTCATGCAGATTATCCGTAGAACTTGAATTCTTCAGGAAGATTAGGCTTTTAGATTCTCTCAAATAATTTTTTAGTATGTCTGTTGTCTTAGTCTCTTCTACTCAGAATGCACACTAATGGATTAATGGCTGCATTCGTTGTGTCAGTTGTGGTAATAGTCATCCCTTACTGAGTACTTTCTGTCTGGTCAGTACTGTGCTCAGCAGTTGTGCTTCACTTCGGGAAAGAAAAGAGAACAGGTATTGGAGTCAGACCTGTGTTTAAATCCTGGCTTTGCCAAGTACTGCATATATTACCTTGGCCAGATCTCCTCAACAAATCTGGACCACAGTTAGTGGGAATAATAGCTATGTTATAGGGTTGTTTGGGAATTAAATAATGTCATGTAGGTATGGTGTTAGCTTTCCATAAAATAAGTGCTCCACAAATGGTAGTGATTGGTAGTGATGGGGGAATATGTGATACCAGTAGCAGTGGTAGTGGCAGTGTTAATGTTATCATAATACATAGTAATGAATATTAACATGTTTAATATTAATATATATAAAACTGATATTTTACCCTTTTCTGTGTTGAGAAGAAATGGAGATCTGAGAGATCATCTATGGTCGATCAGTCACAGAGTGTATTTCTAATTTCCCTTCTTTTCTTTTTAACTTATAAAACATGTATTCAGTCTTTTTTTTGTCTCTGTTTTGGGGTAGGTTCAGCACTTTGGATCTGGGCATCAGGAGTGGAATGGAAACTTCGGACATCGAAGACAGCAAGCGTATATACCTACTAGTGTGACCAGTAATCCATTCACTCTCTCTCATGGAAGTCCCAATCACACAGCCGTGCATGCCCATCTGGCTGGAAATGCGCATCTTGGAGGACAGCCTACTCTACTTCCGTACCCATCATCAGCTGCCCTCAGTAGTGCTGCACCAGTGGCCCACCTCTTAGCCTCTCCATGTACCTCAAGACCTATGTTACAGCATCCAACTTACAATATCTCTCATCCCAGTGGCATAGTTCACCAAGTCCCAGTGGGCATAAATCCCCGTCTGTTACCATCCCCAACCATTCATCAGACTCCGTACAAACCAATCTTCCCACCACATTCTTACATTGCAGCCTCACCTGCATATACTGGATTTCCATTGAGTCCAACAAAACTCAGCCAGTATCCATATATGTGAAAACTCAAAAAGAGTATATTGAGGAAGCTCAATGATATAAACATTTGATTAAAAATAAAAACATGGTATTTAATAAATATTAGCCATGGCACAAGAAAATTATTTTTGAATCATGTAGACTTGGGTGCAATTTAAACAACTTTGAGCTTTAAAAAAAAAACTCACTTTTAATGTGTTTTGCACATTTGGTATACCTTGTCTTTGGTCATGTATCTTCTTATGTAGTAACTCTAGACAGGTGACTTATGGGAGCAGAAGTCCAGTTTTGCTCCTGCTATTTTTTATAAAATTGCCTTCTAACTAGTGCAAGACACATCCACATTTGGGAAGCCATTCTGTGTACAGACTTAGAGCAACAGATGCACATATGTCAGACTTACAGCATACAAGTGAATTGTATTATCTGTGTCTTAGTGTATAAATGTTGGGTCACTTACCTAAGAAATTGAGCTATTGTTCTTTACATTTGCATGTGTCTTTGCATGGGCAAAATGTTGCCTAGACTTTGCTCTTAAATGTTGTTCTAATAATCTCAGCTGCATTGTAAACCGTTCCCACACATAGTGCCTTAAATATATGAGGTTGTTAATGTTATTACCTATATATAAATGTTGAGGACTGCAGCACTTAAAATTCAGATCTACTCTTTAGTTTTCTTTTGATAGAGTAATGTTCATTTTTGGTTTTGTGTGGTATGATTTCAGGTTGTTAGCTGTTTTTTCCTTACTAAGAGGGCAGCATGTTTGCTATAGCTGAATTCTGCTGTCTGATTTTTCAGAATGATCTAGCTTCAAGAAAAGCAAGCAGTTAGTAGTGCTTAAGAAAAATTGATTCAGTATCTAATGGATAGTTGATATCTGTCACAACACAGCATTTTATATACTGTTAAGTGAAACTGCAATACAATCTAAGTTTATTTTGGGAGTGTTTGCTGTATAATTGGATTTAATAAAATGTTTAGAGGTGCAGTAGGCATGACTTTGAGTAGATAATGAAAGAAAATGCAAAATGCTCATTGATTCATGATGTGGTTTCATCTTAGCTTGGGCAAACCATGCAGTATTTAATAAATAGTAGCAGAATATTTACTATTGAAGCTTGAAAAGATGTGAGTTCTTTGTGTGCAATTTTTCATTTATGCATGTGAGAGGATTTTTTTTTTTTTTTTTTTAAGTATTTTTACATTGTAGTACTTGTTTTGCTTGTTGGTGGTGTTTGCTTATTTAATACATTCCGTCAGGGACAGAAATTACATGCTTTTTCTTTCCTAGGAAGTGTGTCTTGGGTTTTTCCCTTATTATTTTCTTTTCTTTTTTCTTTTTTGGTGGTGGTGGTTATGTTTAAATGAAGTTGCTTTTACAGCACCAAAGACTTAATCATCCATTTCCTATATAAAAGGTAGCTACTTTTTTGCATAGACCTCAAGTATAATGTAGTGTAGAGGTGGAATTTAAGGAAAGGTATTAAACAGGCTGTGTTTTAGCTTATGGGCAAGTAATAAATTGTATCATTTATCTTGAATGTATCATAGATAAGCTGCTATATAACGATTGCCACTTCAGATAGCTGTGAAATTAGGTGATTAACTAGTTGTTATTTAGCCTTCTAATTTCTGTATAAGTCTAATTACATGAAATAGAAGTTGGGGTTTTGATTTTTTACTTTGCTTTTCTGTTTGGAGTGTCATTGTAACTACTGTATTGTAAATGATGGAAAATAATTGCATATGTTATTTTGGGGTGTGTTATTTGCATCAGTATTTTATCTCTATTAATGTTTGTGCTCATCACTGCATATAAAAACTTGGATGTATCAATGTAACTTAATTTTTTATTTTCATACTGGCATTGTAGACACTTGAGAAAGCTGTATCTTGCAGGCTTGACTTAACTTTTTTTCCTTAAAAATCTGGAATATAATCTTACAGCATTTACTGGAATAAATAGTACAAAGCATTTGAGTGTAAAACTCTCCAAATGTTTTGGATTTACAGCATTTCTTTGATAAATGAATTGCATACCACTAGTACAGCTCTAATACAGCGCTGACAATAAGCTAATAGTGGATAAACTTTTCTTTGCTCCATTAACACAAGCAGTGTTTTATTTAATAATCATCAATGAAATAAATGTGCCTGAAATTGATTTTAAAAATTACAGTATTAGATCATAAAATAAAAACCAGCAGTACATTTTTAGTCACACTGAAAATGAAGGACTTAATTTTCCCCACAGGTTTCAGTGTTTTTAGTAATCAATTCTATGCATTTTATATAAATAGAAATATATATATACATAAATATATTACACAGAAAAAAGGAGTAGCCTAAGATTAATTTAAAAGATTATTTACAGATGGCAAATTTATGGAGTCACTATTTAAGTAAACTTGCTGCCCTCCACAGCTTATTAATTTTATTTATATGGTCCCGCAGATCACTGGTATCTGCTCGCTTCTTGGAACAGAATCAGTGCTGGCAGCAGAAGTTTCAGAAACGCCAAGTGCAAAGGATCGATTTCTGTTTGTACAACAGGTACAAAACTGGCGCAGTTTTACTTTTGTTCAGGGCCATATTTACTACCCTAAAATGTTGTATTTTCTGTATTTCAGTTCCAAGACTCAGTTGGTCTCGTTAAATGGACAGTAAATGTTTTCGTAATAGTGAAGTTTGATAGAGGTGTACCCTAGTTGAGTACACTGCTCTTAACCGATTCTAATCATGGGCTTTTTAATGTGTTTAAAAATTAAAAATGTCAAAATCCTGCTAACTTCTAAATTCAACATAGCGACAAGAGAATTTGGATTTATACCTGTAACTCTTTAAAAACCATTTTACCAGTTTTCTTTGGTTTTACTGCTTTCTTAAATAAAACACTGCATGACTTCCAAGTTGCATATTTGCATACTATTTTAATTTGCAATTTTTTTTTTTTAACCAAATACCCTGATTATTTACTTTTCTTTTCCTTCAGGGTGTTTAAATATGTTACTGTTACTACAGTAACAAAGCCTTTTCACTTTTTCAAATCTCTACTACTAATTTTAATCTCAGTTTGTGTTATGTAAAAGTTAAATCATACACTGCAAGGTGTAGGAAGATTTGTTTTAATGAACCCAATGATATAGATTTGATTACGAAGTTTGAACTGTTAACTGTTTAACAATCTTAGACTTGTGGCTTTCTTTCTCTGGTTTGTTTTTGCTTTTACTTCCATGCTACACTAGTTTGCCATGTAGCAATTGCACTGTGCAATATTACAATAAGGACTGGGAAAATTTTTATGGATGTAATGTCTATTACGGTTTGCGCTAGTATTTCTCTCTAGTTCTCAGTGATTTAAATGTGACCAAGCCTTCTGTACTTTGTCACAAAAAGCGGGTTTTCCAGGTGACTATTTTGGTGAGTGTCAAAATAAGAATTTATGGTGTATTACTGTCGATTCACTTTGAATTAAAATATATATATTGCAGCAAACAGCTTGGTTGCCTTTTTTTCCACCCTAGGACTGCTTACAGGGGAGGGAAGGAGAAGGGTAGTAACACTTAGTACTAACTCACATCAGTCATCTCATTTAAACCACCTGTGGGGGTGCCTGGGTGGCTCAATGGGTTAAAGCCTCTGTCTTTGGCTCAGGTCATGATCTCAAGGTCCTGGGATCGAGCCCCACATCAGGTTCTCTGCTCAGCAGAGAGCCTCCTTCCCCTTCTCTCTCTGCCTGCCTCTCTGCCTACTTGTGATCTCTCTCTGTCAAATAAATAAATAAAATCTTAAAAAAAAAAATAAACCACCTGTGAGATAGGTATTATTTTTCACCATTTTGTAAATAAATGAAGAAATAGTTTCAAAATATTTAGGTAAGTTGTCCAGAGTTCCACTGCTGAGTGGTGAAGCTCATCTTTGAACGAGGCTGTCTAATTAATCATAACTAATCTACTTTCCACCGGTTCTTTTTTTTTTTAAAGATTATTTGAGGAACAGTGTGTGCAGGAGCAGGGGGAGGGGCAGAGAAAGTCCAGCAGACTCCCTGCTGAGCGTGGAGCTTGAGCTCATGACCAGGAGATTGTGACCTGAACCTTAACTGGGCTACCTGGGCACACCTCCACCAGTTCTTTTTTATTTTATTTTATTTTATTTTATTTTATTTTATTTTATTTTATTTTATTTATTTTATTTTATTTTATTTTATTTTTTTATTTTATTTATTTTATTTTATCTTAGTTTATTTTATCTTATTTTAATTTTTAGTATCTATTCTATTCTATTCTATTCTTCCCACCAGTTCTTTTTAAACTGAGACCTGAGGCAGTGTGCCAGAGCTCCTCCACCCACAAGCTAACCATGGCCTATTTCCCTTGAAAATTTGTTTTCCTTGAATATTCTTTGAGGTAAATATTTCTGTTTAATATGCTTGAATGAAGAGTAGGGAATTCACACGTATTTTTAAAATGTAAAACATGAGACTTCAAGGGGCATCTGGGTGGCGCAGTCAGTTAAGTGTCCGACTCTTGATTTCAGCTCAGGTCATGATCTCAGGGTCATGAGATCAAGCCCTGTGTTGGACTCTGTGCAGGGCATGGAACCTGCTTAAGGTTCTCTCTCTCTCTCCTTCTGCTCCTCCCACCCCCTTGCTCACTCATGCTCCGTCTCTCTCTAGAAAAACAAATATGAGCGTTCAAAAGAATGTAGTTGTAGTAGGCCAGTTTAACTTATGTCCTCAAATACCATCTCATACTTCAAGAATTGGACTTCCTAAAAATTTTTAATTTTTAATTTTTAAAGATTTTATTTGTTATTTCTGCGGAGCGGGGAGCCTGATTCAGGGCTTGATCCCAGGACCCTGGGATCATGTTCTGAGCTGAAGACAGCCGATTAATGACTGAGCCACCCAGATGCCCCAAGGATTGAACTTTAGAGGAACATCAGTAGAGTTTTTTGGGGAGGGGGAGCATTCTACCAGAAGAGTGAGAATACATAATCTCTTGGCAAACTTTTAATTGAAGTATGACGTAGGCACTTTTGTGTCTGGCTTCTCTTAGACATTTTTTGTGTAAGAAACATCCATATTGTGTTTAGCAGTGACTCATTTATTCCCATTGCTGTATAGTGTTCTTTTGTGTGCTTATATAATAATTTGTTTGATGGTGTTTTGATTATATTTTTTGGAGAATATGTGTATGCATTTCTTTTGGGTATATATGCAGCCATGGAGCTGGGTCATAGGGTATACATATGTTCCCATATTATTAGGTGCTAAAGCAATATTCCAAAGTGGTTAAATTCAATTTACCCTCAATTGCAGTAATATGAGAGTTCCAATTACTTTATGTCCTCACACATTATATTTTTTTTCTTTCATTTTAGTCATTCTTGTGGGTGTGAGTTATTCAAAGTAATGTGAAGTTTTCCATTTAGCCCAAAGCACTGGTCCTACATATAGATGAGATCCAGATTTTGCAATTTACTTGAAAGTAGAGTAAATTGGCTTCTTGAGAAGATAAGTTTCTCCACTCTCTGAAAGTAGGGCATTCCCATGACACCTTTCGTAAGCCAAAATGGTGTATAGACGCAATTACCATTAATTTTAAAGGAAAAGCTTTTGAGCTTTCCCAGACCCAAAAAATAAGCTCTCTTAGGTTTTTCTCATCCCTTAGGATGGAGCTAAAGCACAGATGTTTAGGAACACAGTTCAAAACTCTGGCTGCTTGGCGTTGGGCTGCTGAGTGTAGCTCCCCAGGAGGGAGCTGGGTGGGGCCAATCTCTGTGCTGGGGGGCGGGGGCGGGGCGGGGGGCGGCGCTGCCTCTACAATGCGAAGAACAGATGCTGCTTAAGGCTGTTTTTGTTTTTGCCTCTTCATAAAAACTGAAATCCTCATTTGGTTAGCAAGAACAGGTACTGATACCAGTCTTCTCTTAAAAGGGATGAAGGGTCATAATCTAAACTTTTGAAACGTGGGAGATACCTGTACCAAGAGGTACTCAGCCATTTTAAATGGATCAAGGGATGTTAAAAAAAAAATGATTTTTTAAAGAGATAGAAAAGCCTTTGAGCAAGATGTATAAACCATTCAGTAAGTACTTAGCACAGTGCTGGGCACACAGTAGGTCTCGTGAGTCATTCAGTAACACGAAGCATCTACCGTGTTTGTACATCAGTGGACAAACACAGAAGGTTCTTTTGCTCTTACTGATCTTCCTGTTGGCGGCAGGGAAAGACTTGAAGCAAATAAGTCCGCTCAGGGTAAGTGGGATAAATGGGGTTACAGATTAAGTGACTGGACGGGGCAGATCAGGGAATGCCTCGGTGAGAAGATGATGCTTGGGTTGCAACAAGGAGAATGCTAGCCAGCTGCACAGGGAAGGAGTATCTGGGGGAAGGAACAGCAAGTGCAATGGGCCTAAATCAGGAATGAGCTTTTCATATGAGCAAACCAGAAAAGTGGCTTGTGAGCCTGAAGAAAAAGCATGCGAGTGGGAGCAGAAGCTAGAGGGTAGAACCAGAGGGGTGAGCATGCAGGCCTCTGCCCAAGAAAGGAGTCTAGATTTAAGGCCAGGCATTATGGGATGCCTCGGGAGGACTTTAAGCAGGCCGACAGGCAGGGCCAGAGGGGAGCTGGAAAACCAGATAGGATGAGATTGTTGAAATAGCTCAGATGAGAGAAGACAGATACCAGTCCTTGGTCAAGACGTTTGTATTATGAATATTTTCTCCCAGGTTGTAACTTGCCCTTTCATTATCTTTACAGGGTATTTGGAAGAGCAAAGGCTTTGAATTTTGATAAGAGTCCAGTTTCTCAGGATATTCCTTTCTGGTTTGTGCTTTCGTGTCCTAAGAAATTTTTGCCTCTCTCACAGTTGCAAAGACTCTTCTTTGTTCTCTGCCAGAAGTCTTATGGTTTTAATTTATTAAGTCTGTGATTCATTTCACGTTAAATTATGTGTCAATTTTTTATTTTATGGCATTATTTTATCTTACAAGAACCCATGTATTTCCCTAATTAGAAGTATGGTCATTTGAAATAGAAAAAATGTTAATGTTTCGTATTTTTCCATTGTAAGGATAATTCATTATTACGGTGTACTTGGGAAATGCAGAAAAGCAGATTTTGAAAACTCATCGTTTCAGATAGTTAAAGTAATGTAATTTTAGATCCTGATACTTTCAGCTTATAACACGAGCATCTTGCATGTTTTATGACTTCAGAAACATTTCAAATGCCAAAATGTGAAATTTAGAGGTGATCGACTATATTCTAATCATCGCTAGTTTCCTCAGTGACCACGGAGAACCCAAATAATTCACCTATTTTTCTTACATCAGATTTTCATACTATTTTAAGCCAGTTTTTTAATTTAAGAAAATATAAACAAGAACAAAAGAGTAGTATGATGAATACACATAATACCTCAACCTGGATTCACTAGTGAACATTTCCCACACTAGCTTCATCTCTATTTACATGTAATTTTTAAATCGAACCATTTGTGGATAATCATGGCCCCTAAATACTTAAGCATGCATCTGTAAGAATGATCTTCTTCAACTAACCACAAAACTTCATAGCACCCAGCAAAACTAATGATTTTATAGCATCTGTTCCACATTCAAATTTGCCCAGTTGTTGTAATATATTTTATAGCTCTTCCCTTCTCCCCCAACTCCAGGAACCCACCAAGATTCTCCCATTACATTTGGTTCTGACATGTATCTTTGACTACTTTTAATTCAGAGCAGTCCTCTATTTTTATGACATTTTTGAAGAATTTAGTCTGGAATGTCCTACATTCTGATTTTGTCTGACCGTTTTTTCATGCTAACTGGTTCCTCTCTATAGCTTCCAGAAAGTACAAGTTGGGTCTAATGGCTTGATTAGTTTCAATGTTTGTTCACTGAGTTATTCGTTCATTGCAAGAATTATAGAAGAGGTGTCCTTATTGTATCACATCAAGAAGCACAGAGTTCCAGGTTGTCTGTTATCAGTAATGACACTGGGATCAAGAGGTTGGTGGCAAGTCTCTCCATTGTCACCTGTGGGGTGGTGCTGAAGCAGTATTAGTAACATGTTATTCAGTGGCTTTGGCATCCCTTGATGTTTGTCGTCTGAATCAGTTATTACATCGGGGGTTGCAAGTACTGATTTTCAATTCTGTTATTCCTTCTACATTCATTACCTAGCATCATTCATCATTCCACGAAGAAAGATTTTCTAGCTTTCTCCTTGAGCTTGCTTGCACTCCCTTCTCATCATTATGGATTCATGGATTTTGCTTTATTCGGTAAATTAATTTTAATTTACGGAATCCTTCTGACATCACTGCATTCGTCTCAATGTTTCCTTGTTCTCTGGACCAATAAGGTGTCTTGGCTCACCTGGTGTTTCCCTGGCCTTGGATCTGAAATTGGTCATTTCTCCAAAGAGCCCAGGTTTCAAAGGACCCAATTTGAATAATGTCTATGTCCTACACATAGGTAATTCCTTTGTCTTTTGGAGTGCTGTCCCTGTATGGTGCCTTGGGTGTTGCTGACCAAGAATAGTTCCTACTCTGAGTTTAACTTTCATCCTGTCTCCCCAGCACTCAAGCTCAAATCTGACTACTCTTTCTGTGGACAGACTTCGCTTGCCCAGCAACTGCTGCCCACCGCTGTAAACTGTCTAGTGACTGTTGCTGATCTTGACTTCCTCTTGGCCTTGTGCGTTGATTGAGGATGGTAACTCAAAGCCAGAACGAATGAGAAAAATGAGTGACAATTTAGAGGGCGTGCGTGTAAGTAGGATTCATCTAATAAATGCTGTGTTTATAACTGTTTCCCCAATGGTTAGTACTTGTGTCAGTGAATGTGCAATAAATATGGACCCTGGGGTTGGATGGCATTGTTCAATAAATCTGAGTAATATTTGCGTTGTATTCGTCATGCTGATTGACTTGAACCAGGCTATGAGGTGATGGGAGCAGGGATTTGGCTGCTCCAACACCATAGGATCTGTCGTTGCCTTTGTCACTTTGATCGTTTCTTGTAATTCCCTGTCCTGCTTTTCCCACCAACTAAATTCTGAATGCAAAGACCATTTTTATCTTGTATACTCGGTATCTTTGGCACTTACTATGTGCCCGGCCAAGTAAGCACTAGAACATTTGCAAAATAAATGAATGAAATCTACCAATATTAGTTGAATAGAATTTAGGAGGCTCACATGTTATCTGCCTGGGTACTAATTAGGTGGTATGGTTTTGAGCCAGTTTGGGTTTCAGTTTTTTCGCTGGTAAATTGAAAGAATTTTGGGGTGCAAACTCAAGCATCAAGGGCAGATGACCTAACTCCGTGAGTTAGAGTGGGGACTGTGGCACAGTGGAGAGTCAAGCTCTGTCTAAAGTGAGCAGGACATGCATGCAGGATGGTGGACCCAATGTGTACCAACCTCTAGGTTTTGAGAAAATGGATGTTGGTGAAATACTGGCAACTCATTAAAAGTTAAATTTTTTTCAATTCATTCATTTTCATTTAAAATACAAGTTGTCTGCAGGCCAGGTTAGTCTGTGGAATAGTTATTCTTTGAATTTCCCTTCTGTTTTGACATTTAATAATTCTGTCCCTTACAGTGTTGCTTCATTTTCGTATGGCCAGCAGGGGGAGAAAGTGTTCTCTGATTTTTCTCTCAAGTTTGGTCGCATAACTTTATTGAACATAACAAAATAGAAATCGGGGCAGGGTAGGCTATGTCCCACGGACGCTGACAATATAATGTGAGCAGTTTCTAACTTTTGTAGATACATTTTGAAAAAGTGAGAGGATTCCAAGCCTCAGTGAATCCTTAGATTACTTAAATGGGTTGGTCTATCATAGAATCCAAGGAAGACATCCATCCATCCATCCATCCATCCAACCATCCATCCATCCATATGGCAGGTCATATATAGACCTGCCAGGTAGCCCAACAATGTGCGGATCATTTCATCCCCAGTGAAGGAAATCGGATTTAAGAGGATTTGGCAGCCGAAAGGGGAAGGAAATGGCTCCCTCCTCGCAGCAACCCCTTCTGGTGCCAAGATTTTTTACTTATTTTTATTTTTTTATCTTACAGAAGAAAGAAAAGGCTTAGAGAGGCTCCATAATTTACTTCGATCACACAGAAAGAAGCAGTGCTCAAATGCGAGGCCCCACTTGACCCCAGAGATGCTGGAAGTTGTACCTCAGCACCTTCTCTCAACCCAGTGCTGGTAAATGTCTGACAACTGCCTGAGGGAGGAGGTGGGGGATGAGGGCTGCATGTATATGTGCCTACATAAGTTTGTTATAAATTTAATTAATAGAAGAGTGTAGCACACAGCAGCGCCTGGGGGGCTCAGTCGGTTAAGTGTCCGACTCTTGATTTCGGCTCAGGTCATGATCTCAGGCTCGTGAGATGGAGCCCTGTGTTGGGCTCTGTGTTCAGGGGGGAGTCAGCTTCTCCCCCTCTCCCTTTGCCCCTCCCCCCTTTCTCTCTAAAATAAATAAATAAATCTTTAAAAAAAAGAATGTGGCACACAAATGAGAGTAAAATATACAATACTTTTAGGATTATTTCCATATATCCAGTTAATTCTCCCAAGGCATTCACTGAGTTTTGCCACACTCTTGTATGTAGAGCCAACCTGTGGTTCTAGTTAAATCACAATTTGACAAAATCAGGTTATGAATAAATACTTGATTACGATCCCACTTAGCAAAGAAGTTTTTTATGTTATTGATGAACAGTTCTGACCCGAATGTTCATTGTTATTTTCTTGTACTTTTAAGACCAAAGTGAAAGCCAGGAAGGACAGATCTTGGAACTTCAGTTGTTGCCAATGACATGATTGAATTCTTGGATCAATTCGATGACAGTTTTCAAACACTGGAAAATGCCTACTCTCAATTTTTTTACGCTGCACAGAGTGGAAGGCTGCAGACATGATGCACTTTTAGCTTGCATTAACGTCTTCTCCATCACCCAAGTCTAGAAAATCAACAAAGCAATAAACCAAACTCTGATTTGTAGTGTTTCCAATTTCCGTGGTATAAATGCTCCCACCACAGACAATTTCAAGCTACTTACATGATGTCACTGAACATAAAGTCGGGAAGAGATATGTACCATTATACAGTATTTCCACTATATCGATACAATAGACAGAAATAACTGCAAGAGCACAGGTACTAATAAAACGTGGTAAAGTAATTAAGGAGTAGTGAGCTTCTCGAACAAGCAGTCCTCATTTGGATGGTACTAGGGAACCATAAAATTGACCACGCAAGCTGAAACCACCCCAAGTGATCTTAATAATCAATGGGGAAAATTACAATTGTTCCATGACCTTCAATTTTTTTTGTTAAAGCAGTACAAATTTTTATACTATTGGTTATAAATGTATATAGGGAGATAAATAGCTAATATTTATATAGCATACTAATTTAAGGCATTAGAAACATTGAGGAAGGTTTGGTGGTGCTTTCCTACTTATTGTATAATGACGATGCATCTTTCCTACACTGGTGAATTATCACACTCCTTTCTCACTTGGGATCAGCTTCTAACATTTTATCCCTTGTGCTTTGAATATCATGAAATATCTCTGAGAATCCTTCTAATATGAATTCTTTTTTTTTTTTTTTTGCCAGTATCACTTCCTTGGATCTCTTCATCCTTTCTTTCACAAACAGTTTGCTCACTTGTGTCCTTGGGTTCGCCTGTACTAAGTTCCTCTGGCTTTATCTGGAGCGTTTCTCAAACAGCAGCCAGCCTGTCAGCAACCCCACAATCAGCCATTTCTTCGATGAGTCCATTCCCCTTTGATTCAGATTTGACCATCAGTGTTATCAATTTTCATTTCTTTGCTCCACGTACGTCTTTGTCGGACCGCTCCCTTTTCTCATTACCCGTGTTTGTAAAATGCCACGTGGATTTGTCACAAAAAGACAAGTAGCTAACACAACTCTGTGCTTTGTTGTGTGCGTGAACTGATTAACAGATGAGCAGTGATCAATCACCAACAGTCTTTGGGAGACATGCTGTGTGGCTGGTCACTGATTATGAAGTGGGTCTATTATTTATATGGTGCCTTATGGACTGGAGAACCAACAGCAAAGTGCAAACATCATGCTATCACTCATAGCAACTAGACTGTAGCAACTAATATCTGAACCACGTAGGAGGCAGACAGTGCAATTTAACTAAACTGTGGTAACAAATTCGTACATTTTGGAACCACGTAAAGCTAGAGTTGCTTGTACTTATTACCTTTGTGTGTGTGTGTGTTTTAAAGATTTTATTTATCTATTTGGGAGAGAGGGAGAGAGAGAGTGAGAGAGAGAGAACGAGAGCACAAGCAGGGGGAGCAGCAGGCAGAGGGAGAAGCAGGCACTGAGCAAGGAGCCCGACATGGGACTCGATCCCAGGACCCTGGGATCGTGACCTGAGCAGAAGGCAGATGCTTAGCCAACTGAGCTGCCCAGGCGTCCCAAATAGAAGGGGTTTTGTTTTGTTTTTATTGTTGTCGTTTTTAAAGTAGGCTCCACACCCACTGTGGGGTTTGAACTTACGGCCCTGAGATCAAGAGCCACAGACTCTATGGACCGAGCCAGGCTGGTGCCCCTAATCATAACTTCATGTAATTCAGTTTTTAATAACAAGTATGTTTAAACAATTGGTTCACAAAATTATTGCAAATTTAACAAGTAACTCTAATAATTAGCTGGATAGCCAGATCCCACACATCCATAAAGCATTTAGTACTTTCACTTTCCTCATTTATGTGAATGGCAGGGGGCCGTGGCTTATCCAAACTCATAGGAAGAAGGGCAGAGCCAGAGCGATCAGTCCAAGGTTAATACTCTTTCAAATGTCTGATAACTTCCATTCAGAGCATCTCAAAGGTTACCATAAGCCCACGACCTCACTCTGTATCTTCTTAATATCCAGAAAGAGGCTATATTAGAACATTTAATAATTTTAAAGGAAGGCAACATTTCTTTTAGCTCCTCTAATCCCTTCCTAGCCTTATTTCTTACATTAATTGCTGAGATAATCTATTTGTCAATTTTTTTTTTAAAAGATTTTATTTATTTATTTGACAGAAAGGAGAGAGATCACAAGTAGGCAGAGAGGCAGGCAGAGAGAGAGGGGGAAACAGGCTCCCTGCTGAGCAGAGAGCCCGATGTGGGGCTCGATCCCAGGACCCTGAGATCATGACCCGAGCTGAAGGCAGGGGCTTTAACCCACTGAGCCACCCAGGTGCCCCTATTTGTCAATTTTTGACCCCCAATCTCAGTAGCTGAAAAGGACACAGCCTTATCTCTTGCTCTTGTGATGTCTTGGTTCCAGGTCGGTGGCAGCTCTGCTCCTGGGTACAGGCCATGTATGGCCCATGGGTTTCCTTCATTTTTGTATCTGGACTGAAGGTGACTATAATGTGTCCAATACTGACTATTGGACATGCTGTCCTAATGGAGGAGGGAACAGATGAAGAGTTAGACCCTCCAAAGGTTCTTGCAGCTTATGAATGCAAGTCACCCACCGTCACTACCGTCACATTGTTGGCCAAAAATGTCACATGGCCATGCCTATGATCAATGGGGAGGGAAAAAGAACCAGGACAGAAAGATACTGCAAGTCACACAGCAATGGGTGGGAAGGTATAATCTGACAGGGAAGTGAAGACTAGAAAGAAAGCCGATTTTTGTTTCTCTTTTGTTTCTCACAAGAGGAGACGGCGCTAGCTTCTCAAAAACTACCAAAGCTCAGGGACTTGATTTTTTAAAAAAAATTCAGTTACTGAGGTAAGAATAAAGCCCTATAGTCGATGGCCTAATGTCTTGCTACTCCAAGGGTGGCCTATCAATCAGGATCAGCATCACTTAGGAGTTTTTATTAGAAAAGCAGACTCAGGGAGCGCCTGGGTGGCTCAGTGGGTTGAGCACCCACCCTTGTTTTCAGCTCTGGTCACGGTCTCAGGGTGGTGGGATCAAGCTCCACATCAGGCTCCCTGCTCAGTGGGGAGTCTGTGTCTTTCCTTTTCCCCCAACTTCTCTCCCCACCCTTCCCTCCCCCCTCTTCTCCACTCCTCCCCCCTTTAACTCATGCATGCTCTTTCTCTCTCTTTAAAATAAATAAATCTGAAAAGGAAAAAGAAAAGCAGACTCAGATGACCACAAACTTAACCAAAATCTTCATTTTAACAAGGACTACAAATTCACGTAAATATTAAAATTTGGGAGACTCAGGCCTAATAGAGATCTCCACCTAGATGCCTTTTCTAGCTTGTGTCTTCCTTATCCCCCCAACTCCCTTTTCTTTATTCCCAGATCTTGGGGAACAGCATCCTCATTCATCCCAACCCCCAAATGAATGTTGTCCTCCATGCCCCCTCCTGCTACTGCGTCACCCATGTCAGAGCCATTTCAACATCATTCCATGTCTCCTCCTCACCATCCCCACTGTGCTGTCTTGGTTCAGCTTCGAAACTTGTCTAAACTAATACTGGGGTCTGACTCCCTCACCTCCTATACACCCTAACGCCCAAATCCAACCAATTTTCTTCTTACTTGCCCATTGGTCTTACCAGATCTCAATTCTAATTAAGATAGGAGCGGTGGAGGTGACAAGGAGATGCTTGGGGCAGGGGGAGGGGAGCAAGTAAACATACAGTCTAAGTGGAAGCAGAGCTCCGCCTAGCCAATTTAGTTTCAAAGCAAGTCTTGGATCAGTTTCCCCAAAGCTCTTCATGTGGAAATCCTGGAGTTGCCAATGGACACCTGCTTGTGTTAAAAATCTTGACTAACACTTTCAGGAAAATGTTCAAATCTCCTGGGACAATTTTGAACTCTCCATGACATGTCCATTGTTTGACTCACCAACAGAATCTCTCATTGCTTTTCTCCTTATGCTAAACAGCTACGTCAGCTACTTGGCCATTGCAGAAGGTACCTGTTGATCTGTAACTCCACATCTTTGCTCAAATGCCCTCTCGCTTGCCTCCATCATGCCTGCCTATTCTGCCGAAGTTCAAGGGTCATTTCCTCTGTCAGTTTCCCCTGACTCAGCAAGAGATTTAATCTCGCCTTCCTTATGTCATCTTCACTCTGGCAGAAGTAATTGTTTTATAATTTTATTTCTCCATTGCTATATCCTGAGACCCTTGAGGATATGGATTTTGGTCTTACTCATCTTCACAGCCCCCCATGAGCACAGGGTCAGGCACATAGTAGGTGCTCAATAAAGGTTTATCGAATAGACTAGTAAAGATTAAAATGGCTTAAATCTGACACTATGAAAAAATGATAGCTAGGATTGGATTCATATACCAAAACAAACAAACAAACAAAAAGTCTACTGTGAGGCACCTAATAAGTACTTAAGAATGGAAGATGCTTTTATTATTGCGTGTGTTGGCTGTAAAGGAATGATGGTTTCATCTGCTCTGAAAATGCATTTGATTGGACTTTCTAATAGAATAAAGCTGTTTTTATCAAACCAAAAGGGGCATTGATTGGTTGGGAGGGTTGGCATTTATTGCTGGTGGGCTGAATCCTTGATAGAATGCTGTTTACATTACATGTCTTACAGACTTTCAAAACTGATAGCCCTTTATTTATCTTATCATATTTTTTTGAGGATAGCTTTTCTACTTTATTACAAAAAGAAGCTTTTATGTGGTCAGAAAATATAGCATTGATCCTTTTCTCTCTTCCTATGAAATGCTGCTGTTCCAACAGCCGGAGTGAATTGTCTCATTTCAATTCTTTAAGTCTCATCACATTCACTTGGGTATGGATGTCCTTAGCTCCTGAAAATCTGGCCCTTTGGTGCACAGGGAGACATAGTCCCACAACCAGCAGTTCCAGAATTTTCCATTCCCATATGTGGCACCCATGCACAGTTCCTAAGAATAAGGTACAGCAGGGCCCTTTCCAAAATAGATATCATACATATAATATATACATATACATACATACCTTTATTCATATGACATCCAAAAATTTAAAAAATGTACACATTTATTACAAAATCATAACAAAGACTGGACAGTCTTTTGCCCATTCTGGAAAGATGAAGCTCAGTAATAACACAACCTTGGAAACCATCCAGAGATTGTGGCAATCTCTCTCTTCTAAGTGGTCAGATATTCTTGCATTAAGCTTGGCACAGAAGGGGAAGTGCAATGTAGGAAACAGACCTTGCTCATCTTTCCAAATGAAATACGTGAAGGGTTTTCAAATAAAAACGCACAAACATTTGTTCTTTTATTACCAATGGTGCTACAGTGAACAATGCAATTTTTTTTAGTGTTTAATGATTTATTAGTTGTGTATAACCCCCAGTGCTCATCACATCACGTGCCCTCCTTACTGCCCATCACCCAGTTACCCCATCCCCCCACCCACCTCCCTTTCCAATGTAAATTTTGTTGAGTTTTTGTGGGTTGGTTGGTTTGTTTGTTTTACAAGAAGTGATAGGTCTTTAAAATGAAATTTTAAATAGAAATATCCTTTACATGCTTAAGAAAAACATATTATATAACAATAACATCAAAGAGTCATTGAGTGCTTTGTGCCAGATTCAGTTTTTCTAACACCTTTATTGAGAGATGATGTATATAACATAAAACTCACTAGTTTTGAATATTCACTTAAATGAAGCTTAGTAGAGGGGGCGCCTGGGTGGCTAAGTCAGGTAAGCGTCTGACTCTTGGTTTCCGCTCAGGTCATGAGTCGAGAGACAGAGCCCCGTGTGGGGCTCTGTGCTCAATGAGAACTCTGCTCCAGACTCTCTCTCCCTCTCCCTCTGCCCTTCCCACTTGTGCTCTCTCTCTCTCTCAAATAAATAAATCTTAAAAAAAAAAAATGAAGTTTAGTATGATTACAGAATTATATATCCGTAACCACGATCTAATTTAGAACATTTTTATCACCATAAAAAGAAACCTTGTGCCCACTTACAGTTGGCCCGTCTCCATTTTCACTCCCTAGCCTCGGGCAACCACTATTCCACTTTCTGTCTCTTTGAGTTTGCCTTTTCCGGACATTTCATATAAATGGAGTCATCTGATATTTGGCCTTTATGACTGGCTCCTTTCACTCAGCATTATATTCTCTAGGCTCATCCGTATTGTAGCCTGTTTCAGAACTCTGTTCCTTTTTTGATGAATTATGCTCTTGTAGACATTTTAGTTATCCACCCACCAGTTGATGGAAATTTGGGTTTTATAATTTTTGGCTCTTGTGAATAATGCTGCTATAAATATTTATATTCAAGTATTTGTGTGGACATCTCGGGTAGTTAACCTTGGCATCTTGGGTGGACATCTCCAGTTTTCTGAAAGCAGGATACTGAGTTTTACTTTTTTCCCAAGGTCACCAGTTATTAGGTGATAGATTAGGGTTAGAGCCCAGGTTGTAAATCACTGAGATTTCGATGCTCCTGCCCACCCTACAGAGGGTCTGAGAGGGTCCACTTAAGACAGCTAAGTGGAACTTGAAGGCAAAGAGATGCAGGAAAGATGAGCAAGTCCCATCGTGCCAAAGCCTGGACTATACCCCTGCCCAGCAATTAGCTGAGCCCCAGGAGCCCCAGAAATATTAACAAGACAAATTCGCCCTTCCTCGTTAAAAAATTGCATTCTCCCACTGGAGGATTTGGAGAATAATTAGCCAGAACCTGGGAAGTTGAAATGTTGTCAACAGGAGGCAGTACAAATCAACAAGGCCTGCGTTGGGAGGCTGCTGTAGGGCGGGGAAAGGCCTGAGAGCCGCCTCACCCCCTTGGGCCCTGAGGCCTGAGAGCAGCCTCACCCCCGTGGGCCCTCGGAGCCGGCCTTAGTGGGCGCCAGCAGCATGCTGCTGGGCCTGTTGTGCTGGGTACTGGAGCAGAGTTTGGAAGCTTCTTTCAGAAAAGTAGGTTGAGCGAAGAGGGCAAGGGAAACAAGATGACCTACGAGATTCTTCAACAACCTTTTAGTTGGACTCCTCACTCCCCTCTCATTCCTCTTCTGGTCAATTCTGAGAGGTAGAGGGTGATGTTCCTGAAACACACAGCTGATCACTCATTTTGCTTTAAAATTCTCTGAAAGGGAAGCCTGGGTGGCTCAGTGGGCTAGGCCTCTGCCTTTGGCTCAGGTCATGATCTCAGGGTCCTGGGATGGAACCCCGGCATCAGGCTCTCTGCTCAGCGGGGAGCTTGCTTCCCCCCTCTCTCTGCCTGCCTCTCTGCCCACTTGTGATCTCTCTCTGTCAAAAAAAAAAAAAAATCTTAAAAAAAACCCCAAAACTTTCCCATTGCTCTCTGCTGCCCTCAGGCATAGTTAATTCAAACACATCTTCTTGACCTTCAGGGTGGTTCCTATTTGCCGAACCTGCAGAGAGTCAAGCACTTTTCTCAGGGCGGGGACACAGATGCAGGAGGGGGCCAGTCAATGTTCTGTTTCATATAACACTGTCACATGGGTGTGGCATAATTGTTTGTCTTCCTCACTTGACTCAAAGTACAGGGCCAGTGAGCCAGGGGCCCTGTGTACAATAGGAATCACAGGACTTCAGTGCAGACTTGAGCTTTGTACAAGCAAGGACTGTCAGTAACAGAGATTAGGGCTAGAGCAGGGTGATCTGCTTAGTGCAAAAAGAACAAAACAGAGGCCCAGGTATCTCCCCTAAGGCAATGTGGGAAATCTCAGTTGAGGGCCAGAAACCAAGGTCTGGAGATTGACCTTTACCCCTGGTCTAACAAAATGCTTTGCAAAAAGACACAGACTTCTAACGCTATGTAGCAATAATCCCACATAGGGAAAGTTCCAGAGCCTTAGTTTCAACAGACTAAAGTGAGCTAAAGGGTTTATAGGTTAGGATGGGTGTATTTGTTCTATAATACATAAGATTGAGCGCTTACTGTGTGTCAAGTAAGTTTCCAGATGCTTGACAGGTATCAACTCAATCCTTAAAACAATCTGATGAGGTCGGTAGTCTTACCATTTCCAGGATTATAGGTGAGTTATATAAAGAATATGTGGCTTGCCCGAAGTTATACAGCTAGTAAATGGCAGTCTGAATTTAAATATCTGAGTAGTCGAGTTCCGAGTCTATGCCCTGACTCATCATCGATCAAGGACAGGGATCTCATCAAGCTTCCTGCTCCAGCAGAAAATTTTCCCGCAGTTGTTCCTGCTGGGTGAGAATAAGGTACAGACTCAGCCTCTCCACGTCTGCGCGCCCGTGTGGGTCTCCTGTCCTGCCTGGAAGCCGGGTCTCCCCAGCTGCCCTCTGTCTGGCCCTCACCGGACACTTTGCTCTCCCTCTGAGAACGCTGCAGACGTGTGCCTGTCTTTCCACCTTGCTATTTGCTGGGCCTGGCAAACTC